>OY986435.1:150535557-150915557 GCA_963920525.1 Dichetophora obliterata | reverse complement strand
AGATTTTAAGAAGTTAAATTGATAGTTAGCTAGTTAAATTTCGTAACTTTGTTATTAGCTTAAAATTATTTATCGTTTGTACTTTTTCAATAAATTTTTTCATTTTGTTTTTATAATTTATTACGATAAAAAAATAAATAAAATAAAGTAAAAAAAAATAAAATATATACTTAATAAATAACATTATTAAGAACAATTTATTTTTTTCTTTGTCATTGCGTTACATTGTCCGGCCATTGTATCATTTACGGGAACGAAATATGGAATACCAAACTACACCCTTGTGAATGTTAATAAACTGTTTCTTCTTATCATAGTTTCATTTTGCAGTATAATATTTTGTCAAAGTTTTTGCCATATTAGACCGTACCAAAACACGAACTTATTATTGTTAATAATGATCAGTAAAATCCTATCAGTAGTTAAAACCTTTTTATAGTATTCTGAAGGTAATTTAATTTCTATTCGAATTCAGCTTAAACTCATGCCTGAACTTTTTTGCATAAAATTTGTGCAAGAAAGTTAATCAAAATACTTGTACAAGAGCAGAGCACATAAAATATTCGATATTCTCACATAAATTTACACTTCAAATGATTAGCATGCAATCTGCGGGGATAAAGGTTAAAAGCGTGGATTTATGTAGTCAGTGAAGCGGGTGTTCGGAGGAGTAGATGGGGTGTAGTGTCAAAAGTCAGTCAGTTGACAGCACTGTTTTTTAGCGTTGGGTTGAGGGGATGTTTGTTGTAATGTTTGAATGAACGGCTATCGACGAACAGTTAAGTGTTATTGCACAAATGAATAGTTTGATTAAAAAAAAACAGACATGAAATATGTGTAATGTTTGCATGTAATTGTGAGTTTTTTCGACTTGATTACCCAGTGGGCATTTTAGCGAGTGCTACGCAAAAAAAGGCATGCTAGCACTGCTATTATTGGCGTCAATACACCTTCCATGATCACTGCATTAATGAGTACTTCTGTAAGGCCTACCTTTTGAAGGTCCTTATTCTTTTAATTTTATTTAATATGAAAAAATTTACAAAAAAATTCCAAAAAAATTTTTAAATACACAGAACAGTTTGTAAAAAAATGTAGATTTGAAAAAAAAACAAAAAAAAATTTTTTTTTTTTGTCCGAGTTGGGTCTCGAACCCGGGCTCCCGAAAACTATCACATAACATATTATATTATATGAAAATATTTATATGGAAAAACTCAAAGTCTCTTCTTATATTTTTGTATGAAGAAAATTTATAAAAAAATTCCAAAAAAATTTTTAAATACACAGAACAGTTTGTAAAAAAATTTAGATTTAAAAAAAACAACAAAAAAAAATTTTTTTTTTTGTCCGCGTTGGGAATCGAACCCGGGCTCCCGAAAGCTAACTTTCATTTGTATTCATGCAAAATAAGCAAGTGATTGTTAACAACCACGGTAGTCGAGTAGGTAAGATGTCGGACCGCCGACTGAGAAGACAATGGTTCAAATCTCAAATTGATAGTCGATTTTTATTTGAAGATGATATTTTTATTGCTTTTCCTCCTTCTAACGTTACTTCTCGAAAGAGTGCTTCTGGCAGGTCTCTTTTGAGCAAGGAGAGCGGAAGGCCTGAAAAATTTTCCCATTTCATATAAAAAAGCAAGTGTAATTGTATATGAGTGCGGCAGTACTCTAAAATCCATACGAAGGCCTGCTAGCAGCGCTGCCAATGCCTACTGGGTATATTTTAAAAGTTAAAATCACATGCTTTATATCCAATACAAATGAGAGCGTTGATAGACTGTGGCGCGTTTTTGGTGCACAAAATGAGGCAAACAGAGAACTTGTCGTTTGATTACTTCTAGCTCTCACTGCCGTTCGTCGTTGTTCGCCTGCTTTGACTTTACTCCAATGTATACGTAAAGCCTCACAATACAACGGCAAAACCACATAGAATTGCAGTTGAAATTTAAAGAACAACAACAACATCGATAGTAACTCGTGAGGAATTAACATTAAATTTACATGCGTTGCAAACTTGCAGACCCTGTGCGGAAGGAAAGGCGATTAACGCCTTCACCTCAGCCTTTACGTTCTTTCCACCGACGGCGTGTTGCTGCTCGTTTCATTCTAAATCAAAAGGTGACTAAATGCGAATTTCCTTTTCTAATTAATAAAACCGATACACTCATTTGCTCGGACGCACACTTAACAGTTAACTTAGCTCACAAATTATGACAAGCTTTTTTGACATGCAGAGACTTTTTTCAATCTAGCAACAGAAGTTATTTTTTCTTTTCACGTTTGCTTAATTTGAAAATTTTTTATTTTCTATTGTTATTATGATAATACTTTGGCTTTTAATGGTGATTTTTAATGGTAAGAATTATGAACAAAACATTTTAATTGGTATTTCTTACTGTTAGTTGTTGTACGTGTGTGAATAGCAGGTAAAACTTTCGGAGAACTCACCTAAAAATAGAAAAAAAAAATATTAATTTAATACTATTGATGACTATAATATAAGAAATATATTTTAAATGCTGTACATATTACTGTATAGAAAGGTTCATATTACGAAGTAATTTTTTGAGAAGAACTAGAGTTATTGATGAATGCTTTTTATGATAATCAGTTATTACGCTTGGAAAACCAGTTATATACTTTTGGTTATGTTTTATCTCAGAGCAAAAGTAACTATTTTAACTGCTTTTCGAAAGAATATTCATGAAACGTTGTTCGAAATGTACACCTTGTCCAATTCAAATGTAAGATTTGAGAAAAATTTGAAATTTATAATCGATCTAATAGTCTACTTACTCGACTAATAAAATGTTTTGGATAACTATGCTCGAACAAATTAAGTTCTTAAATATTGGGGGTTGGAATTAATTTTAAAGGTTTTTTTTCGGTTTTTGAGCATTTATTTAGAAACAACGGTACAATGTATATTATTCAAAGTATTGTCCATCGTTAGGTACAACATTTTCCCATCTTTCTGGCAGCATATGGATTGCGCGCCGGAAGAACGATTCGTCTTTTGAGGCAATCCACGAATCGACCCATTTTTTGGTATCCTCGTAAGAAGTGAAGCGCTGCTCAGCCAAGCCATGCGTCATCGATCTGAATAGGTGGTAGTCGGAAGGGGCTATGTCTGGGCTATAAGGCGGGTGGGGTAGCACATCCCAATTCAGCGCCTCCAACGTTTCCTTGACGGTTCTTGCAACATGTGGCCGTGCGTTGTCATGTTGAAAAACCACTTTGTCGTGTCTTTTGGCATATTCCGGCCGTTTAACCTTTAATGCTCGGCTCAATTGCATCAATTGTTGTTGGTAGCGTTCCCCAGTGATGGTTTCGTTAGGTTTTAGCAGCTCATAGTACACGACACCCTTCTGATCCCACCAAATACACAGCATAAGCTTGGCGCCATGAATATTCGGCTTGGCCCTCGATGTTTTTGCATGGCCGGGTGGTCCCCACGATTTTTTTCGCTTAGGATTATCGTAATGGATCCACTTTTCATCGCCAGTGACAATACGATGCAAAAAACTCTTCCTTTTATGCCGTTGAAGCAGTTGTTTGCACATGCAAAATCGCCGTTCAGCGTCTCTCGGCTTCAACTGGTACGGCACCCAATTTTCTTGCTTTTGAATCATTCCCATGGCCTTCAAGCGTTTGCCGACCGTTGATAAGTCGACTCCCAATGATTCTGACAATTCTTGAAGGGTTTGACACGGGTCTTCATCGAGCAAAGCCTCCAATTCCTCATCTTCAAACTTTTTCGGCTGGCCCGGACGCTCTTTGTCTTCCGTATCAAAATCACCACTTTTAAACCGACGGAACCAGTACTCACAAGTAGAAATCGATGGAGCATAGTTCCCGTAAGCCTCAGTAAGCGTGCGTTGTGCTTCAACCGCTTTTTTCTTCAAATGGAAGCACAAAAGTAAACCTTCCCGCAAATTGCGTTTTTTTGGAACGAAAGTCGACATGTTCACAGAGAAAAAAATATATGTTGTTTACACTTCAGTGGAATGACACATACTGAAAAATGAAGCTTAGACAATGTGCTTTGAAATTAATATAGTCACAGGTGTGCCCGATAAGATCTATTGATAGTTACGCCATCTCTTAGAAAACCTTTAAAACTAATTCCAACCCCCAATATAAATAGCAATTCTCTGAAGAAAAATTGTATCTGAATGTTAAAATAATTTGCTTATTTGATATTACTATACAATGCAATTAAATTAATTTGCTTGATTTTTTAAATCATAGTTATGTGGTGACAAATATTTAATTATATTTTTTTAACAATTAGAAAAGTAAAAAAAGTAATTAAATTGGAATAGATTGCGAAAAAGTTTCTCAGCTATTTTCTTTTCTTGTTATGTTTCATCGCCGGCATATTTTAAATACGCAGATTTTTGAGTCAACAATTTAGATCTTTCGAAAATGTACATTAGATATTTTTATCGGAGTTTTATTTAAAAGTTGATTGATTTACTTAAACATCGTGCGACTGAACTTTAAACACATGCAGAAGTCAATAGAGCCAAACATCTTTTTGAAAAAAAAAAATTAAAATAACATTTTTTGAAGCGTTAGAAAGGGTCCCTATAAAAAATGTCCACTAAAGTTATACCTTATAACCTGCCACACCTAAATATGAGCGTTACAAACTGAATGACAAATATATATGGGCATTTCCACAGAAAAGTCTATTTAAGCTATTTAAAACTTTGGAAGTACTTTGACCGAGCTCTTATTGAACAATTGTGTTGTGAGTATTTTTGGGTTAACTGGGTTAACGAGTTAAATGACATTTTCGGCTTATAGCTTTGACACATTGGCTTAGGTAATCTTGGTTATCTTTTGTAGTTTAAAATATAACCATTGGGGTTGACACACTCAATATTTTTCTTAACTAGTTTAAAAATATAACGAAAAATATAGAAGCAATGGGCAAGCGAAAAACACTATAATCGTAAAATTTCAGCGTGTGTGCTTGAGAGAGAGCACAATAGCTATCAACGAAAGTGTAGAAAGAAGAATATCAAAATCAGCTGTTAAAACTCGTTTAGCTGCGATAAACGACTTTTGGAAACTAGTTTTGACTAAACGAATTCTAAACATAGTTTATCAGAAAATTAAACTAGAAAAGCGTTTTAAACAAGTTTAAGTCTGCCAATGTGTCACAGGTATTATGTTCTCAAGAAGCTTTACACGGCAGTTTTTACTTTCTGAGGTTTGCCATAGTCTGCTGAGAGATTGTTGAACGGAAATATTAATTCAATTGAAACAACATTCTGCCTCAGGTTCAGGGAAATGAACCTGAACTACTGTATTTCGTTAATATACGGGAAACCCACTCTAACCTGTATGCTGCAGCCGCAACATTAGATTAACTGCCGGGCAAAACCATATCCCGCAAAAACATTCGCTAAAAAAAAACCAATTGCCGCTTAAAAACAGGTATGTATGAAAACAACAAAAAGACTGTATATATGAACACAAGAGATCCAGCGTAATAACTCCTACTTAGATTTTTCCTACAACGTAAGGATTTCTTTTTAACGGGCGCGCAGTGGCCCGATTTGACTTGCCCGTTGCAAAAATTATAACATACAAACGAATTAAGATGAACACATAATTTCTTTTGCTGTGGATAGAAATATTATGCAGCTTGCATGGTGAGAAATTTCATTAGAATAGGTTTACAGAATGTAACGGTATGCGTTGTTGAAGTTTGGATCTTTGCAGGGAGGGAATAAAGGTAGAATTGGCAGAAAAGAAGACGTCTCCGATATAGACATATGTATATATTTATGATCAAAAACATCCCCTGAGTCGATTAATATGTCTCCGGTATAGATGTATATAAATTTTTTATCTGCTTCATTTCTTGAGTCTATGAGACTGCCTGTCCGACATTTCCTTGAAAACACGATTACGGACAAACGAATAAAGCTACAAGATTGAAACTTGGTATATAGAATACCTATCTCCATAGCCTACTTAGTACTGAAAATGGACGTGATCGGTTAATGTCCACCTCTACCTCTCATACAAGTCAACCTTCAGAAACTATTTGAGGAGCTATAACTTTCGGCTGGTACTTCATATTTCAAAAATAATTGGCAAATAATTTTATATTATCAGTAAAAAGCATTGTGCACTTTTATAGATTGCACTTTTATCATTGTGTCATATAAAACTACTACTTTAGATTTTTTGGAAATTTTTTTATTTAATTTTTTACATAAATAAAACACTATATACATAAATACATAAACACTATTAACACAGTTGTCAATGTGTGAATAATTATTATTATCTAATAAATTGAGCATTTCTAGAGAGTAACATTTTTTTAGCTCTTTATCTGATCTGACATGTCTTAGAGAAGATATTTTTGGGTCCGATGAGGCTGCTAGTATGTTGAAAAGGTCCTCGTTCTGTCGCTTTCGTGCATTTTTTCAATTTTGCATGTATTCTGATATCTGTTTTTTTTAAGTCCTTATTTTTGGATTCTTGCTCTTATTCTGACAATTCTCCAATTGGTAAAGATTGATATTCTATAATACTTTTACCGTGTACCAGCACTTTATGAACGGTAGGCGTAAGTTTTTTCAGGATATGTTGTCGCTGAAGCAAATCTTCAGTTGTTGTGGCATATTCTCCGAATTTTTCGGCATTTACTTTTTCTCTACAGCACAAAACATTGAGAATTACTTGCAGCCTTTTAATTATTTCATCGTCAACACCAGAAATTCGAGTTGTCACATCGTCTTTTTCAAAAAATTATCTTATCTGGATGTATTTCCATCATATCCTTGTTTTGGTTGGTCAACTTTTAGTTCAAGCTCCTTTTGAAATGAAGCTTGAATTTTTCTTTTTCTAGCAGCTATAACATCCTTTTTGGCAGTGTTCACATCAATATTTTCACTATCTTGCGGAAGAGTGTATGCAAGTTTCAAAATGAATTCCATACACCTTATTCTTGCATGCAATGGAGAAATTCCGTATTCATAATTATGTTCTCCAGCAATTGATTGATCTAAATTATGGAAGTCCTTTTGCGTCTTTTTGCATATTGGGCAGGAGAGTGTTGATTTCGTATTTGTTAATTCGTTTAAAACTTCGTTTAAATCATGTTTGATTTCAATCATTATTTCGTCGTTAGCTTGGTAAGTAGGTTGAATATCACCAATTTGATCTTTTATGTTATTAACCGTGCCTGATATTATTTTTGGAGTTTCCTTTGCGTACTGAAACATTACCGGTCTACAAAAATGAACTGAAAAAGGCCGAGGATTTTTCCAATGTTCTGCTATGTCGCTCTTTAACCTTAGCGGAACAACTGAAACCACAAACATATATGCATCGGTTATATTCTCCCCTTCTGGTGAAACGATTGTTTGCTTGTAAGCACTTTGTCCAGATGATCCATCGCAGCCCCATTTACTTAATAATTTAAGATTTGTTGGAAGTGTGATTAACTCGTGCTCGCTTATACTTTTCATAATCCTTTTCGCAGTATGATCCATCATATCTTGAAGTTTCACTTGAGCTGATATCTTAGTAAACTCTCCATTAAGCGGAACGCGTGCTTTTATTCGCTGCTGTTATTAGCATAACTTGGAAAAACATCAACATTATGTTTTCTTAAAGAATCTCGCATTAATGAATACTTTTCTTTTGATAATCCCAAATCCATGAATATGGCCAACGCATCCTCGGAAGTATACTTGATGGGATGTACATTCGGTGGAGTAGGAATGCTGTCGTTTATCCTCTCTAGTCGGAGTGGACTAGCATATAAGACTGCTTTGGTTATACTAGCTTTTTTTTGTTGTTGCTTTCTTTTGTATTTAACTTGCAAGACTGTTGAAACTTCATCAGTGGAATCCATTAGCTTTTTCTTTTTTGTATATGTTGAACTCTCATCCATTGATTTTTGGGGTCTTCCTTTAGCAGATTTTGATGTACTCGGGTATTCATCCATCTTTTCTCCAGTTTCTTCAAGATAAAGATCCGTACTTTTTTCTAGCCAGTCTTTATTTTTGCAGAAGATAAGATTTTTTATGCGATGTGACTCTATCCATTTTATTTGAATGATATAGTACATTTTATGTATTGATTTGTCAGTATCAGATGCATCCAAACTTTCTTCGGTTAACCTCACATGATTTATTACTGCCTAACTCAACTCATCTTTATCTAATGCGTTTATAAATATTTCAAATAATTCTGAATTTTTAATAAACATTTTTAAGTTTTTTTGTTTTATTTTTATTAATATTTTTGTCGGAGCATTAAAATAAGACAACCTCACGGTTTCAAATATTTTTTTAACCTATATATTTTTCATATATTTTTTAAGGAAATTCCCGTCATTTATTTTTTTTTACATGCTTAAAGAACGGACTTACTAAAATATTTCTGTTTTCTCTTACCTGCTCTTGACTTTCTTGGATCGATTGGTAAATTTTAAACGTAATACCTGATTTAAGAAATTCGAATTATCAATTTAAAGTTGTGTGTTTCTTTCTCCGAGCATAAATAAACTTAAAAAGGATAAGCATGTCTAAATAAAAAACAAAAGGTAAAAAAAATTCGACAAAATGAAATTTTTTAAAAAAGTGACCTTTTTATTCAGATGATTTAAAATTTTTTTTAACTGTGACTATTGTGGTCTAAAAGGGATCTGCTTACCAAATTTCACCTGTCTAGCTCAAAATTTAAGATTCAGTCTGTATAACATACTGGCGGACGCAACTTCCTACAACCAAGACCTCTCCATAAAAATCGCTCTAGCGCAGAAAGTTGTGCACAGTTGCAGCTGAGTTTTTTACAGAATGCTAAAAAATAACCACTAAATACATTTTTAGTAACTAGAACGTGTAACTACATGTGGATTTTTTTGAAACTCCACGTTAATTTTGAAAACAACGCTTAATCAGTGTTTAAGAAAAACGCAAAAAAACAAAAACAAAAAAAATCAATAAGTTACTTAGTCACCAATACTTACTTTTGTGACAAAAACATGTCCATGTTTTTAATCGTTTCTCAGAAATTTTGGCATGAACGTGATTTTTTTTTTCAAAAAAATAATTATTTTGCAAACTTGAAAAATCACTGAACTTTGACGAATTATACAGATAAAACTAATCATCCAAATGAGTTAAAGTTTTGGACTCCTTAGGTCCAAACATTTTTTATTTGATAAATTATCAAGTATGCAAAAGAGTACCTCTCGAAAATTGACTTTTGCCACGACCGCAGGCAGAACGAGCCATTGTGGGGCGTCGAATTTTCAAAAACTTTAATTTTTCCAAATTATTTTTAATACACAAGGAATCGTTAAATTATTTTTAAATGAGTCATTTAATTTAAATCAAATGAATGAAGACAAGCGGTGGTTTGAGTATAGCTAATATTTCATTAAATTATCAGTTCAAATATAAATCAAATAAAATGGGGTATTTTTCATTTAAACAGTTAAAAACAAAAATCTGTTTCAAATTTTTTTAATAACTATTGATTTTAATTAAAAAAATCTTTTGTAGATCAACAATATATTATTAGGTATATATATGGAATTTTTTCTTCGCAGTTTGGACTTTATTTTAGGTCTCCAAAACGGTGCCAACGATTTTTCAGCTTCTAAAAGAGATAAATAAAAAAATGTACGTTCATATAAAAGATAATACTAAAAACTATAAGATTACCTATTATCAGAAAATCAGATCACATATTAACTTTTTGGCGACATTTTGAAGAAAAAAATTGAAAAATTACTTTACTTTTTTACCTTTCAACCGTTCTAAAAAAACGAGTTCTTAACTTTTGAAGATTACACGGTGCGACAGTCCAAAATACCTGGGAAGTGTTACCATTTTTCTTGTAGGTATTGTTGAGTATAACAAGACTGCATACCAGAAATTCGCCAAACACCCCCAAAATCTTGACTTACCGTTAAAAAACCAGTTTTTGTACCTTTGCGCACTTATAAGGCTGTAACTTAGCCAACGATGCACTGATTTTCAGTTTCTTACCAGATTCCAGAAGAAAAAATTTAGGCCTTTTTAATGATTGACATACTGTTAATAAAAACTTGATAAATCTATGTGCATTTGTCCGGCAAACTCAATTTTTTAAAATTTTTTTAAAATTTTCCAACTTTCACGATTTTTGTACACACTATTTTATATAGACACCAACTTTTTGTTAATGTACTAAACAAACACGTTTATTAAAAATCACGACGCAACTTAGTTTTTAAAAATTGGCTAGTAATTGAATGAGTTATTGATAAAAACAAAATTTTTGCAAAAATGCCTACACAACGTTTTTCGTGTTCTTTTGCACATTTTTTATAGGAGCACAGATAACTTAATATGATATAATATGACCATCAGTTCCAATCGCATATGCGACTTACACAAAGGAAACTTACGAAGTGATGGAAAAAATACTCCGGCTCGTCAGCTATGCCACGCATAAATGGAAAATAGTCTCTGACTTAAAAGTTTTCACAATTTTATTTGGTATGCAAGGTGGTAATACAAAACATCCGTGCTATCTTTGTGAATGGGATAGTCGCGCACCGAATCGCTATGATCGCAAAGAATGGTCAACTCGTCAGTCGCATCAAATAGGCAGGAAGAACATTTTAAACATCCCATTAGTTAAAGCTGAGGATGTTATTCTGCCACCACTGCATCTAAAGCTGGGATACATGAAACAATTTGTTAAAAAACTGGATGTAAACAGCGACGCTTTTTGTCATCTTAAAGCGGTGTTCCCAAAACTAAGTGAAGGCAAAATAAAAGGAGGTATTAATTTATTTGTTTCCATATGTAGTACTTTTTTCATAGTTTTTATCTGTTTTGATGAATTTTAGGTATTTTCATTGGACCTCAAATTCGTCAAATTATGAGAGATGTAAACTTTATGAGCAAGTTAAGTTCTGTTGAAAAACGTGCCTGGAAGAGTTTTGTTGCACTATGTGATAATTTTCTTGGTAATCACAGAAGCGACGACTATGTCGCGATTGTTAATGAATTTTTGGGTGCGTATGGTGGAATGGGCTGCAACTTGTCCATAAAAATTCATTTTCTGCATTCGCACTTGGACTTCTTCCCAGACAACCTGGGTCAGTTCAGCGATGAACAAGGCGAACATTTTCACCAAGAAATGGCTACAATTGAAAAACGCTTTGAAGGAAAAAATAAAGTAAAAATGATTTCAGAATATTGCTGGTCACTTCAAAGAGAAACACATGATGCTGAATTAAAAAAAAAACGGACCTGCAAACATTTTTGAGTTCAATGACCAATACTTGTATTTTTGCAAAATTTTGGTTTTAATAAAAACTTCAATAACTCAGTCAATAATTACTGGATTTTTAAAAACAAAATTGCGTTTTACTCATTAGAAAACGTCCCTTTTGAATCAATCAAAGAATAGTACGGTTCCATTATAAAATAATGTGTGGAATCATCGCCGAAGTTGGAAAATGGCGAAAAAAAATAAAAAAATATCTGTTTGCTGGACAAATACACACAGACTTCTCAAATTTTCTTAAATATAAAGATATCGTTTGAAAGGTCTAGGTTTCTTCTTTTTAAATCCGGTGAGAAAATGAAAATCGGTTGATTATCAACTGACTTACAGGCTTACAAGCGCGCAAAGGTACGCAAAACCGGTTTTTTAACCGGATTTCAAGATTTTGGGGGTGTTTGGGAAATTTCAAAAGCAGATTCTTGTTGTACTCAACAACGCCTACCAGGAAAATAGTATCATTTCCCAGGTATTTCTACTTTAGTTTTTTTTGTATCACTGTGTTATTGAAGGTAGTCTTATAGATTTTCTATTAATATAATACAAAAAATTTGAGCTCAATCAGACTTATAGTTTTTCCATAATCTTTGGCTTGTTTTTAAAAATGCTGTTTTGAAAAATAGCGTTTAAAGTTTTAATAAGACATGCAATTTGTTTTATAGTATACAGATGTTTATATATATATAAATCCGCTATTGTTAAAGATATCAATCTGAAATTTTAAACACATATTTTACACACATATAGTGACCTTTTTATGGAAAAAAATACACTCGAAAAAATTTTCAAATTAAAAAGACCCTTAAGGGGGAAACCTGCTCCAGAAAACAGGTTTTTCAATAAATTTTTAAAAAAACTTGAGAGTATTTATAACATTAAATGAAATAACACATTAACATTAAAGTCCAAATGTATATATAAATTTTTTTTTTTAAGAAAATAAAACAAAATTGCGGCGCTACAGCTGCTCAAATTTAAAAAATTTTAAATTTTTGTGTAAGAATATATAATTTCTTGCTTCAAAATAGCTTGTCAAACTACGACCTAAGAGCTGGTTATTAAGTGAGAAATATGGTCAAACCTCCGAAAGCCATAAACATAGCGGGCAATATTATTGAATGCAATGTGCATTTTTGTGTGGATCTTGAGTCGAGCTTACAGGTAGATTAATATTTTAAGATTAAAAGTACATTGTTGACTAGATAAATACAATACAAAATATGTTTTTTTAACATTTGATGATTTTTATTCAGAAAGTTGTTTTAAGTCTTGTGCTCGAGCTATAAAAATATTTTTTTCTTTTTGAATCTTTTTATAAGGTATAGAGATTATTCTGCATAAATTTGAGGCCAAAATTAAAAATATTAACGAGGTTATAGTACATAGTCTAGAGCGCCTCATATTGCGCGCTGTGTGTTGTTAAAAATTTAAAAGTGTTTTGCTCGAAACAACGTTTCTTTGATCGGCCCGAGTGTTTTAAAAATTCTATCTAGCTGATTGGACCGAAATTTTAATACGTTATTCTACTTGCAAATAACTGTCGCAGTTAGTAGAATTGTTTATTTTTAATAGTTGTTCCTATTTTCCCCCCTGATTTTCAGCAAAAAAGACGTGATTTTTTTAAAATCTATTTTTTGAAGTTCGCCATTTTGTTTTTTTTAATGAAAATATTTAATTATACTACTCGCCAGAATGATGAAACTACATAACAAAAATCAATTTAAATTTTTTGAATTTAGGTCAAAATTTTTGTAAGTACTTATATAAGAACTTATTAAAAAAAGTAAACAAAAACTACAAAATTATTCTACAAGAATGTACATATCTTCATGTATCTAAATATATGTTGTTTAAAAGTTATAAGGATACTTTTATTCTTAATTATGTAAAAAAAATTGCCATTGGTGGAGGCCGCAGCCTACAATGTAGAGTGCGTGGCTCGTAATTTAAAGAATCACTATAGCCCTTTTGCAAACCCCATCTCAGACAGAATTTTTTCCAATTGCATTAATATTTCTATTTTGCCACCACCTCTCTCCAGACAATGGCACACCTCAGAGAGTATAAACTCACATGTAAAGCTTCTTAAGAACATAATCCGTTTGAAAGCGCCATACAACTAGTAGATCCAGTTCTCGATCATTTGTGTTAAAAAATTAATAACACGCACAACAAAACTTGATCCAGAGAAGCTCGGTCAAAGTCCTTTCAAGGGCTGAAATAGTCATTATATTTTTCTGTTTTTAATAAGTGGTATTAGTCCCACAATAACTACAAGTTTTTAAACTTCCAAATATTATAATTTTAGTTTTTAAAAAACTAAACGAACAAATATGTTTAAATTGATTTTTTTAAAGAAGAACATTAAATTAGCTAATAATTATAAAAATTATTAATTTGCTAGTGCCATGAATGAAAATATATATGGAATAAGGTAACAAAGTTCATTAAAAAAATTATATTCTTTTGGTGTATTGAACTCTTTGTCAAATTGAAAATTAATCTTTTACAAATGTTGCAAAAACCTTCATTAAAGTCAGTTTTTTTTTTGTTAAGAAATGAAACCATGTTGGTACATGATGGCAAGATTTGGAATAAAAATTTAAAAATATAAATATCTACTCGGAAACGTTTTTAAGTTATTGACTTATGCAGTGTTAAATATATGGAAAAAATCAACATTTTGTTTGAATTGCAATTTCGTTAAATATTGTGGCAAGTTTAGTGTCGATCGTTAAATAACTGCTTCACTTAGAGTTGGTAAATACATAAGTTACCACCAAGATGTTGCAAATGTTGCTAACTCTGATAAAGATCTCTCTCTCTCTCTCAGCTGTTCTGCTGGAAGCTAAATTTTAAATTAGGTCACTATCGATCAGCTGCTAAGGACAGTTAGTGAAGAGTTGGTTAAAGTACGTTTTCGTATAAGAGACTTTGTTTGAAAAGCGGTTTTTAGTTTCTACCCTTGACCAAGATAATAATTTTATTTGTGGCCAAAAAAAGAACTTGTGCAAAACTATTTCAAATGCGTGACACTGGCTGGAAACAGGTACCCTGTTTTCGAGCGCTGGTGCTGTTTTATTTGTTGTTGTTTTTGTTCAGTTTGTTTTAGTTTCATTATCAGCCGAAATTCAGGCAATTTAAATTCAGCCACCGTTGCCACCACCAACGAGTTGCAAACTAAATAAAATTCAAACCAAAAAACTGCGCATGTTTGAGAATCGGGGCAACACTGCTGACGCCGCGAGTAGTAGTAAGTGTTGCAGCATTTTGTTGTTTTGAGCTTGGTATTTGTTTTTTTTTTCTTTATTCTGGTATTTATTCATTCATGCGTTACATACTGTCAGATAAAATTTGCAGATAAGAGTTCACAAAGGATGTGAATGCGAAATAATAATCAGATAGTAACATAGGCAGGCAGGGCGCGGATGAGCACAGGATGACGGAATGACTGGAAGAAAGGCAGTCAGGGTGCTTTTGTCTTTAGGCTAAATTGACTATACATTGATATGAACATACACAATAGTAACTATGTAAGTTTTCTTATGTATGGGAACGGTTAGTTTCGTGTTGATTAAAAGTTGTGGAAATAGTTTTGTGCTAAAGGAAGTAGTGATCGTCTACGATAAGGTTTCCATGTTTTGGGGGAAAGCGACGCGGGCGCCATAATTAAACAACTCAAGCTAACGATAGCAGAAGAAGCATAACAAGCCCTGATGAAATTATTTTTCGCCTATAAGTCACTGAAATTGTAGTTGGAAAATTAATTATAAATATAACTGCATATTTTGTGAAGTGGAATTTTTGTCGTTTTCTTTTCTGACTTCAAATAATGCGCAAATTACTATTCTTGAAAAACACTTTACAGGAAAAATTCAGTCAGATGGAATGAACAAGAAAAAAACACCAAAAGCACACTACAAGGACATAAAGGACAGCATAAAATGTAACAAATTCGAAATCCAGAGCAAAAAATTAGGGTCAGTGGGCTGGCGGCACCCCAAAGTAAAACATACCTTCCTCTTTTTTTATCCTAAACTTTTTAAAAATTTATTTTTTTTTTGTTTTCTTCTCTGCGCGTTTTCTATTCACTTATTTTTGCTGGATTTTCGTTTTATCGTCACCCGCTGTTTGTTTAACTTTTTTGAAGTTTTTTTACAGCATTAATCATTTTTATATATATGCCAAGCCTACATACATATATATATATATATATCATATACAAAGCAATGCCATCTTTATATACAAAAGTATGTAATTAATTGCAAGGTTTATAGTATCTGTATATTTAAGGAAAATTTTCCTATGTCCATATACAACGGCACCCTTCCTTTTATAAGCAGGTTGAGTGGGAATAAATTTGTTTTTTTTATGCCATCCATATTTTTTCGCTATTCCTTTTATTAACCGCACCTTGCAACGTCATAGACTACTATAATATAGAGAAAATAAAAGTCGTCCTATATATATTTTGGTATTAATATATATTCGTTTTTCCTTGTTTTTCAGCCAAAAAGCTGTGCGTGCCGTTGTTTTTATTTTTTGTGGTTTTGGTGTATGCGTTGCTATTTGTGAGTGTTTTTGACACATGCACGCAATTTTGAATTCCAACTCCCTGTATTTGATTTATTAATTATTTAGTGTAACATGAAAGTGACTTACATACATAATATATTAACTCGCACATATGTATTTGGATATGTATATTAGTGTATGTGTGTAAGCAGTAATTTTTAAGCATGCGAGTATAGAATTTAAGTATATATAATACATATCAAATGTATACAGATTAGTTTTGACTAAAATATATAAAAATCAAGTGTAATGAGTAGAATTTAATTTTTCATTGAAAAACGTATACAGTTCATTATTCTGTCATAGAAAATATACTTATATTGCATTATAAAGATAATAAAACAGTTGCCGGATTTTAATAGAAAATGCGGCTTTTTAATTTTAGCTTTTGACTTTTTTAGTGATTAGTAACCATATCATTGATTCAGGTCTATAATCATTAAGCTACGTACTTATTTGTTTTTATTTTTGACTGAAGTGTTGACTTTATGTTTTGACTGACAGATTTCCGTCAGTTTTGCATTCCTGTAGTTTTTCTCGACTAAATCGAAACTAATAAATAACGAATTTAGACAGTACTAAATTTTATAATTTTTTTTTACTTGAAAAAAATTTGGTAAGTATTCGGCTTCGGTCTTCGGCCGATTATTTCCACATTGTTGAACATTCGGCTTCGGCAGAAAATTAACATTCGGTCGGACACTAGTCGTTTAAATCAAAAATTGCCAAACACTAAGGTACAAAACTGTTGAATAAAATAAAACATTCATATCAGGAATTCATATCAACAAGTGTAAGTTAAGATGAAAAACGTTAACTTTCAAAACGTACTGATCATATCAGAGGTTATTTACGTTTACAAATTAAAAAGAAGATCTTTTTAAATCAATGTTATAAGAAAACTATTCTTATGAATAATTATTATTGTAAAAAATACATATTAGTTTTATTGTTTCGGCTGTACTCAAATTTATTTTAATAATATTCATTTTAAAAACATTTTTTGCGAATAAAAAAGTAATATAAGAATTTAAGTAAAGGAAATTGTTTTAAAAAAAATCATATTTTAAAATTTTTCTAAACGTTCTAATATTAAAATCTTGCTTTTAATTGGATGATTTATTCAAAAACTTGTTCGATATATGTTTTCAGGAAAACCGATATTTCATATATAGAAAAATTTCACCTACTTTAATCAATTACTTTAAATTTATTTATTAAATAAAAGGAAACCATAATTATGACGAAATTCATTACAACCAGTTCAATAGTAAAACTATTGATTTATAATAGTTTAATACTATAACAAAGTTTCAATAGTTGTCGTTAACTAATTACAAATATTCGTTTAAACTAGTATTTGTTTATTCTGCTGTGTTTTCTAAATATTTATTTTACTAGTAATTTTTTTTCCATAAATTTTAAATTAGATTTTTACCTAGTTTTACTTATGATTTTCCACTTTTAATTATGTAAACAATAAACATTTTAATGTTATATTCTCTGTTTCAAGACAAAAATTTTTTATTTGTACAAACGCAAAAAATTTACATCGTCAGCTTGGCGAAGATTATAATAAAAGTAAGTTTTAAAATAAGAGACTTTGTTTGGAAAGCAGTATATTGCATAAAATTAAATAACAAACGAATTGAAATTAAACTCTTCTAGTTCTGATGTAGAGTACTTTAATTTTAATGGATTTTGCACCTAAAGACACTTTGCAGTCTTTATCTTTTACTTATAAGGATATTGTAAAGTATATTAGATCGATTGATAAAGATCTTTGTGCTGGACCTGATAGAATTTCTGCCAAAATGCGAACACAATGCGGTGCTATTTTGTAATAACCACAGTCTTTCTTATACAATAAAAAAAAATATTAACGAAAGTTAATTTTCTACTCTTCTGGAAAAAAACCAAATTATGAATATTTAATAAATATTCGTATTTATAAAAAATTGATAGGAATGATTTTATAAATTAAATCAACCTCGCTAAGCTTTCACCGATTCCCAAATTAGTTGAGCGAGTTGTAAATGATGGTGTTGTAAATGAAACATCCATTGTGTCTTATCTTCTCGATTATACTACTGTCTACTTAAATTCGATCAAATTATAATCCCAGGTTAACAGTATTTAAACTGACTTAAGTACAGCATTTTATTGATTACCACATGATTTAATTTTACCTAAAATTAAGTCTATGGGATTTGATTTAATTTGGTGCTGCTCAAGGTTTATTTTAGCTATTTTAGTATGTTACTCACATCATCAAACACTCTCATTTGCTTATTTATGCAAATAATATGAAAATATACAGGTGCTATAGTCAATTCTGACCTAGTAAATACTGATTTGAAATATTTTAAAGTTTGATGTTTTAAAACAAAATGTTTTTTAATCCAAAAAATGCCAAATTATTACCTTTTCGCAAAAAATAATTTTTTTTTTCTTTCTTCGAGAGAGGGCTGTGTTTCTCAATTACCTACCGATCCCAAAGTAACACCTGTTGGCAAGAGTTATCTTTCATTTGATAGACTAAGGGCCGTTTTCTCATCTTACCTATAAAGTTCGCTTTAGTTATTTGATCAGATAAATTTATCGTCTCGGTAAAGTAAAATTGGTTTTCTCATGTTGCCTTTAAATTAATATTAAACATGTATGAAAGTATGGCAACATTAGATAATAATTGGCAGCTCAGGCACTACTGTTAGCTGTTTTTATTTTGTATTAAAAGTAAAATTTATAATTGAATTGGTGAAAACTTTATGGCAAGTGAAGAAAATTAAAGGAAAAGAGGTAGTCGGCGAGCTGAGGAGAAGCACCTGGAGGAGCTATCGCAGTTAAAGCTTCAAAATGAGTTGCTAAAAGAGCAACTTAAAAAAGTAAGCAACAAGCATTTTGTGACATACTGCTCACTACACTATTTGCTGGCCCACCATCAGTTCCATACGTTTCGCTAATTTCATTGGCCAAGTTTCCTCCTTTAACTTCCAGGTGACGGTGTCTGACTTTTTATTACCATAAAAATTTTGAAATTCAAACTGATTCATGTCAAAATTAAAATAAAATAAAGCTTTACCTTTCATTCAAATACAATTGGAAATGTAATGTTCACTTATTTATTTAATAATTGGTTATCCATTTCGGATTTCATTGAAACTGGTTTTGCGTTATTAAGGCTTTGCCGTTTTTAATATGGCATTTTCTAATATTTATTTGAAAATTATTTTTATTAAATAATTTTTTGGTATTTAAGAGGTGAATGGATCATTTTAAAAATAGCAAAAAAAATTTAATTTTTAATGGATCCGGACGATATGTTGTTTCGAAAATATGGCGCCACAAGCCAAACAAAAGCCAATACTTTTTGGATAACGCTTTAGATTAAAATTGTGTGACAGAATATCATCTATGCGTTACAACTTAGAAATAGAAATTACTTTTTTGTATAAGAAACACGTAACATTAAATAACTACTTACTTTGAAAAATAAATATGTATTAATTCTGTCCTTGCAGTGCAATTTTGATTGTTGGTTTCCACATTATCAAACGAGTCATGTGGTATCAATATTGAATTATCAATTGGAGGGGGTGGTTCCTTTTCAAGTATTGCAATATTATGCAGAATGGCACATGCTACAATAATCGACATTTTAGTTTCCATTGATACTCGCATACCCAATGATAAAATGAGAAAGCGTCGTTTCCACACGTCAAAGAATCGCTCTATTGTATTTCGAGTGCGAATTTGGGACTCGTTGTATAGTTTTTCAGCTTTTATTTGCGGATTCAGTAGTGGAGTCATCATATAGTTGCACTGATTGTATTCGCTGTCACCAAGAATGGTGCCGTTACCAAACTGTCTGTTCTCTAATAGAAATTTTAAGTGGGAGTTTCGAAATATATTGCTATCGTGTGCTAACCCAGGCCACCTCGCAACCAAATCTTGGAACATCAATCGGGCATTACACACTGCTTGAACGTTAATAGAAAAGTACCCTTTCTGTTTCTATAAATTTCTGCATCGTTCCCTCCTGGCGATTGCATTCTAACGTGGGTGCAATTTATGCTCCAATGACTTTTGGAAACCGTGCAATATTATACAAGTTTGCCATTGTCACTTCTATTTCAGTGTCATTCGGAAAATGTATATATTCGCTAAACAAAGCAGCTATGACAAAGGATACTTCTCTAACTGTGCGACTTGCAGAACTAACGCTCACACCTGCAAAGTCTCCGACTGTTATTAAAAAACTCCCGGTAGCATAAAAGCGGAGAGCTACTAGAAGCTTGGTTTTTGCTGACACAGAACTCTTCCTAAAAGCAATTTTTTTATATCTATTTTCTGTTTATTTTCTCATCCAATATACCTTCTGCTTGTGATGTCTTTACAGATTTTTTCCAAAACAATTGAAAAAGTTGCTTTTGACAATCGAAATCGCTTTACAAATTCCTTATCATTGCATTTGGAAAAATAGTCAATCCGCTTTTGCAGTCTTCTTCGCGTGATATTCTGCACTTCCGTTTCTTCAAACATATCTTCTATGGCATTGATTTGGAACACTCGTCTATTATTCATTGTGCACATAAATAATTCTTTTAAAACAGATTTTACTTGAGTATTGAAAAATTAGTGAATTTGTTTCGAAGTTAGCAAACAGCTGTTTTGTGTTTACATTCACCACCAAGTTGGCAGCACTTAAAATTTACTCGTGTTATAAATTCTACAAGCTACTTAAAGTTCTCGGTAACTTTATCATCTCGGTAACACTAAAGAAGATATGAGAAAATGAAAAAGTGCTAAAAAGGACTTTTAAGTCAGCTTAAGCTAAAGGGAACTTTATAGGTAAGATGAGAAAACGGCCCTAAGTATTTTACAACCTCAAATAGGTATATTTTTCACTGTAACGTTGGTTACAAGATGTGTTTCTTCACAACAAGTGAACATACAACTAAGACGAAATATCTGCATACACTGCCAGGCTCATTCGATTTGACTTTCTTTTCAAATCTGAAGAATGCTGCAATGACTTCACACGTATTATAGATAATGATATCGATGTCATCAGCATACGCAAGCAGCATAGCATTCTTATATTGTGCCACTACGTCTCAGATCAGAAACTTGTATGATCTTCTCCATGATTAGGTTAAAAAAGTCGCTCGATAAGGAAATCCCTTGTCTGAAAACTCGTTTGGTAACAAATGGCGGTTAGAGTTCTTCCCGATTGAAACTGCGTTGCTGGTGTTGCTCAGTTTAATCCTGCAATGAGGGACCATTTTTTCAGGAATGCAAAATTTGATTCAATAGAAATTATTTTCATATATTTGATCTCTAACAATTTAATTTATTTAATTTTTAGTGGAAAAAGTTATATGTTAACCCTCTACTAAACCGGATGAATATTCCTGTCGACACAAAAGTTCGACACAAGAGTAGATTAAATCTAATGAGTAATGAGTAAAAAAAAATAAAATGCATGTTTAGTTTCTAGGTCCTATCTCTGAGCCCAATCCCTTTTTTTGGGAGAAAGTTTTTTTCATACATTTACTTGTTTTGAGGTCATTTTTATATTTACAGGTCACGATTGAACAGGACGATATAATTTCCACAATGATATCTGTTTTGTTTTGGATTCCCATTTGGAGAATTTTTGTTGGAATTTGCAAATGGAATCGGATGGTGCTGAATGGCATTGCAATAAATCTCTTTTTTTTCTTAAAGATAGTAATATTTAATTTTTTAAACATCAATTCTCATTTTAAAAAGAAACATGAACTTTCTTATATTATTACCTCAATATAAGATGTGTGTTCAAACACACAAAATAAGCGTTACTCTCCTTAATTTTTTCGGCACCAAAGTCAGGTGCTGAAGAACTGCAGTCATTCCCTGCAGTCTTTCCAGTAAAGAGCTGCACGGATGTGTTTGTAAGACATTCGTTTGTTGTTCAAATGCTTTTTCTATTCTACTCTCATATCGAATTACAATGTTTTGAGAATACATTTTGAAAAGATTAAAACGAATACAGAGTAAATCGATTATAGAGTCAAACGAATAAGAGTAAAACGAATAAGAGTAAAGCGAATAAGAGTAAAACGAATATATAGCATAAAACGATACAAGAGTAAACCAATTACAGAGTAAAACGAGAACTTCAGTGAAACAAGCAGATTTAGCTATACTCGAAAGAATCGAAATGATCGATACAATAAAAAGAGTATTTCTGATTTTTTTTAGGACATTTTGGTGATTATTTAATTTCTATAAATCTAACCAAAACGCAATAAGCAGAACACGAGTTGATGCATTAGAAAACTAGAACGAGTGAATCGTTTTTATTAATTTCATTTTATAACTTGAAAGCATCAGGGTTGCTCATTGCACTTTGGTGATTATTTAATTTCTATTAATCTAACCAAAACGCTATGAGCAGAACACGACTTGATGCAGCAGAAAACTAGAACGAGTGAATCATTTTTATTAATTTCATTTTATAACTTGAAAGCATTAGAATGGCTTTCAAGTTCGAAAGTAGTAACTATGTTTACAAAGTAGTGAACTTCAATTCAAAGTGATATAGCAATGTAAATGTACATAAAAAGTAAATCTTAACTAAAATATAAAAATATATGTGAAAATTAATTAAATATTAATAAATGAAAAATATATATGGATTAATATGAGATCGCTACAACATTTTTATTATTTTCTACATAAGCAAATTTATTTGTACTAAAATAATTGAAACATTACAATTTGAACAAACTATCAATAAAATTCAATTAATTATTTATATATATTTCAGTATGTTAACTATCACTACATATTACGTAACATTCCACAAGAAAGGGACCTGGGAAATGCCAATTTATAAGAAGATTAAAAAAAAATTTGTTGGATATATCGACACTTTTGTGCGAAATTATCGTGAGTGCCATTTTTTCGAAATTGACTTATTTATGCAAATTTTTTATACACTCCACAAGCCATAATCTGGTAAAATATTGTAGCAAAAATCCTTAAAGTAAATGTGGCAGTTCCCACACACGATAATTTCGCGCAAAAGTGTCGATATGTGTTTAATTGATTTACCGCTAACGCTTTAAAAATAACAACATAAATTGATTACGACATCTCTTTGCAATTCTAAAGAAATGCCTCTTTAGACATGTTTGAGTGTAAGAACATTATTTAGTCAAATTTTGCAGAATTTTTGCCAGTTATTGTTTTCTTTTCTGAAATTAAATATCTAGCAGCGGAAAATGTTCTTTCTGGTGCAGCAATGCTAGCATTTCTCTGCAATTTACGCTTGCAATTTACTAACACTCAATTTTAATTCAAACTTTGCTCTCACTCAATTGATATATGTGATGAAAAACAAAAAGTAAAAAATCTTTTCAACTTATTTTTTCATAAAATAATTCCTGAAGTAATTGTAATTCGAATGCTACTTGGTTTATCCGATTTACTCCTTTGAGCAAAACAAGTAAATGGAGTTTTTTAAAAACTCGAGTGAGAACAAACAAATAATTAGAATTAACGAATGTAGTCGAGTAATTACTTTTTATAAGAACATATTCTATTTTATTCGTTCTATTGTGAACGAACGGAGTTGAGAGAGTACAAGTAAACCGGATACTTGGTTCCCCATACTGTTTCGAATGTATTCGTGCAGCTCTTTACTTTCCAGTCATTTACAAGTCGGCAAGGATTACATTCTACCAATTTCTTGTCCAATTCTCTCTACTCCTTCTCCTGCTAATATACTCTCACCTGTTCTGGTGTAGGGTATAATAAGTGACAACTTCAAACCTATATAAAAAATTTTAAAACATCGACATACGTACCACTTTTTTGTCTCTTTTACCGGTACCAGTACTTTTTACTTTTTAAAAAAATCTAATGAATTTGAGAAACTGTAAAATTGTTGTACTGTGAAATTAATTTTTATTTCTCTTAAAAAAAAACCAAAAGTTCCGAACATTGTAAATAATAACACAAAAATAAAATGTCGGATCGAAAAGTTGCTAAAAAATGGTAGACGAAAAAAAGACGGCCTTTCATGTTCTTTATTGCTAGTCATGATCGTGCAGCTAGTTATAGAAATATTTTAATTAATAACTGTGGAAATAGGCTTAGAATTGCTCAAAATCGCTCAATTCGAAACAACTCATTTCTTAAATTTCGAGCCAGTCTAGCTATACTAAGAACACACTTGTACTCAGGGGACTCCCCCAAATCCAAATAGGTTTGTTTTATCATAACACTAAACATTTCGTGGAAAAAACTACAACAGTGTAATAAATGTTTGGCTCTAACAACTGATCTAATAAGCCATATGTAGAAAATATGATAAATATATATTTTGTTAACGATTTGTTAAGAAAACTTATAATATTTTGAAGAATTTCAAATCCAAGAAAAAACAAATAATTAAAAAATGCATTATTCCAACGATTTAAACGACAAAAACTAAATAAAATGATTTTGACTGTGTACGAAAAATTCTCTTATAGTGAATTCTCTTATAGTGAACCTTCTTTTGTTTAAGGTCATAAGGGTTTGAAGGGTTAGAAAGGTAGTTTAAGTACCAGAAACTTTTCTGAAGACAGTATTATAAAATTTCCAAAATAAAAATGTTATGGAATTTTTTTCCGAACCCGTATTTTTTGCAGACAGAAAAAATTTGTCCGTATGTGAACCACTTCTATATTACTAATTTAAAATTAAAGATTCTGAAAAACAATAAATATAATTTCAGATATTTTATTATATCTTAAGAGGGCATATACACCCAGAAGCCGAAAACAAAGGTCATGTTTGTACATTTTTTTAAGGAAACCTAAGAAATAGTTTTGAATGTGGTTTTTGGAATTTAAAAATAAACACATTCAAGATTAATCTGAAATAAAAAAACGAAAAAGATTATTAAACTAGATACTTAAAGCTAGTAAGAATAGTAGCCGATTTTGAAAATATCGATTTTTCAAAAGATGGCGGACTTCCGAACGTAAAGTAATAATTTTCGACCAAAAATTCATCATATTGTATATAACTAATGAACGAAGCAACGAAAAAAAATCGTTCAACAAATACTGAACTATTCTGTTTGGAATAAGCTTGAAAAAAAAATCAAAACTGAGTTTCGAGAAATTTCGGTCGCCGACTTTGAAAACATGGTTTCGAGAAAAACCATGTCTGAAAATTTAAAAGCTAATAAATCTATCTCAAAGCTCTCTAAGGCGGTTCACTCACTAAGCTATAACTTTGTTATTTTTTGAGATATAACATATGTGAAATTTAAATCGCATATTTTTGAGAGTTTAAGCATTACGAAAATAAAAAAATGTATATCCCCCTTACATAAAACTACTATTTGAAAAACTCATCACTCAATTTGTTTCTTCGTGGGGTTTTATAGCCTCCAAGGTTAAAAAGTCGTTCAATGGGTGCATTTGCTGGCAGCGTTGTATTATAATTTAAAAACACATTTTTTTATGTCTGGAAACTGATGCAATTCATTTACGGTTTTGCATGTCTTTAAGTACCTGATCCGTTCTGTTTCTTCCGAAATTAAGTTTTCGTCTTTTAAATAAAAAAATTTTCATTTATTTTGCTCAGATGTTTAAGGTTTTTGAGATTCGTGAAGTTCTTCTTGCTTTGTTTTTTTCATTTCTTTCAAAAGGTTTTTCAAAGTAATACGTTGTAAGTAACTATCCAGAAAAAAATAATATTACTGAAAGTTATTACTTACATTGTCAGTAATAAGTTATATTACCTAGTTACTGACAAACTAATATACATTACTAATATATTACATCACACCACTGGCTGTTAAAAGATGTGGATGTGTAAGAGTGCTCGATATATCAATAACGTTAATTCATATACATTTTGTTAAACACAAAAGTAAAACATTAATACTCCATTGCTCTTAGATGATTATCGTTTTTTACACATTCGCAGTAAATATATGCAACTTTGGCATTAAAAAAAAAATAGGTTAAAAAAATATTAACTTAGTTATCCAATTTATATTAGTGCCCTTAGCTCATATTATTAATTACTTGTTCCCGCTTCCTCTAATTATGGAAAATTTCTACGGTTATGCTAATTCCCAAATTTACCTCTGCTTCTGATTCCAAGGATTTTAGACCCATAAGCATACTTCCAGCTCTAGGAAAAGTTTTTGAACGGATAATGTCTAACCAAATCTCTGAATACCTAAACGTTAACTACCTCTATTTACCACTTCAGTCTGGGTTTCGGACAGGTCATAGCTGTGTGACGGCAGCTATGAAAATTATGGATGACATAAGAATATCTTATGATAAAAATTTTGTAACCCTTTTTTGTCTGATTGACTTTTCTAAAGCTTTTGACTCGGTAAATCCCAATCTGTTTTGTTTTAAGCTTAAATATTAGTTCAAGTTTAGTGACAGTGCAGTTA
This sequence comes from Dichetophora obliterata, assembly GCA_963920525.1. Classification (NCBI taxonomy): domain Eukaryota; kingdom Metazoa; phylum Arthropoda; class Insecta; order Diptera; family Sciomyzidae; genus Dichetophora; species Dichetophora obliterata. The sequence goes on along the minus strand of OY986435.1, from coordinate 150,889,196 downwards.
AACTCTTATCTAATTACCTAGAGGCAAAAAAGTAGCGTATAAGATTTAAAAATAATATTTCTTTCCTGCAATCAGTTGCTGTCCCCAAGGTTCTATTCTGGTTCCCCTACTATTCTCCATATTTTTAAATGACATTTTCACTGTTTGTTATTAAGCAACAGTTCACGCTTAAATTTATGATATTCAGCTCTACCTCTCTAGACCTATTGGCCTTTTAGAAGATTTAAGCTATAGACTTAACTCTGATTTGTCTTTACTAAAAAAGTGGGCTGCTACTAACTTGCTTTTTGTTAGTCCGCTGAAATCTTATGTGTTGCCAATAGCGAGGACTGATTCTTGCTTTGTGGATATCCCACCTTTATTGATAGGAGCTGATCAATTGGAGGTTGTGAATAAAGTGAAAAACCTTGGCTTTATTTTTAATTCAAATCTTTCTTGTATTGACAACATCAACTAGACTCTAAATAAAATTTATGGGACATTGCGTCGCCTGCGCGCTTCTTCTGATTCTACCCTCCTTGAAACTCGGCTAAGGCTTGGTGTACAAACAATTTTGCCATATATAACTTTTCCAACGGTTTGACCATATCACTGCAAAATTCAAGGAAATTCTTGGTTGTAATTTGGTTCAATATTTGAATATGCGTAATATAATTATTTTGCGCGGACTTATTGATACTCGACACCCTTGATATCTCTATGAAAGATTACAGTTTTTCCAATCTAATCGTTCTATCAACTTTATTGTTACGAGACATAGCTACCACAACAGTAGCAGATTCTTTTTTACTAGCACCATAAGACTTTGGAATTCAATGCCGCGTTATTTGAAATAAATAAAAATTAGAATCAGCTTCAAACAGGAAATTTTTAGATACTTTTTATCAGTGAATTTTATTGATTTGAATTCATTTTCTATGCTATCATCTTTTCTGTTATCTATTCATTCTTTTCTTTGCTTAAAATTTTTTCTTTCTCCTTTTTAAATAAAACTGTGCAAACTGATTTGAATAACTTTGAAATTATATATTATATTTATTTGAATATTTTAATATAATAATTTATTTACATAATTTAAGATATATGTTAGTATTTAAGTAAATATCTATTAACTTGATTTTCCTCCTTTTATGTATTATAAAATATAAGTCTTAATGTACAATAATATTTTTTTTTAATAATATACGATTTTATTTAATATCTATTTTTTCCCGTAGTCTAAGATGAATGTGGTCTGAAAAGGTTTCTTATGCGACCAAGTGCTTGGTTATGTTTTTTATTTTTTTCATACTAAACGTAAGCATCTTGTTTTATCATGTATCAGTATAGCTATCTAAAAAAAATTCAGCCATTTTTGTGTGATGCAAAAGTGAAAAAAAAATTTTTAAGATTCAAAGCTAAAAATATAAATAAGCCACTTTATAATTTAAATTTAAAATTTTTACAATTAAAACAACAAATTTGCTTACCATTTATTTATATTTTAATATAAATAGAACAAAAAAAAAAGGAAATGTAAATACATTTGAAATTAAATAAATCTCTTCTGTAAACAATTTCTTAAAAATCGTCCGCAAAAACAACGACAAACACTGGTCGTATTCTTATGCTCAGAGATAGATTGCTTTGCAGTCAAGATTTATGACCGATCAAGATTTTCCCGTTCTTGCGCGTGTTTTAATTCGATGTGATTTCTAGATTCTTTTCTCGCTGTTGTTGTGTTATGCTTTTTGATTAATGCTGAGCGTAACCATCAAGCAAGAGTGAGAGAGGATAAAAATAAGAAAATTGTCTCATGGGTGTATTCAAAAACTGCCAAAGTAATAAATAAACCTTCTCTTCCGTGATACGCAACACTTTTGTTGCCAGCAAGGCAAAATAAAATGCAATACTGACGAATTAGTTTTTCCCCCTCTACTTTTCCAACACTTCGTCAGTCTTCTTTTTAAGCTGCTGCTTATTTGCATTTTTGTTAGTGAAGTCGTTGCAGGTTAAGAACTTGTTTTTATTGCATGGAATCCCAAAAGCATGCTTAAGGTTTTTTTATGAAACAATACATTGGCTAGCAATTACTAAAGCGTGTTTTTTCTTCAATTTAAGATGGCGCTGCTGTCGCCGGAAATGTCAGCTGCTTGCAGTTGGTGTTGGGCAGTTTATTTGGGGGAAAAATGCCTTTAAGGTAAGGTAAGGAGAGATAAGATAAGATAAAATAAGGTAAGGTAATGTAATGTATTGTAATGTAATGTAAAGACAGGTAAGGTAAGGTAAGCTTATGTAAGCGAAGGTAAGGTAAGGTAAGGTAAGGTAAGGTAAGGTAAGGTAAGGTAAGGTAAGGGAAGGGAAGGTAAGGTAAGGTAAGGTAAGGTAAGGCAAGGCAAGGCAAGGCAAGGCAACGTCAGGTAAGGTAAGGTAAGGTAAGAAAAGGCAAGGCAACGTCAGGTAAGGTAATGTAATGTAAGGTAATGTAAGGTAAGTTAAGGTAAGGTAAGGTAAGGTAAGGTAAGGTAAGGTAAGGTAAGGTAAGGTAAGGTAAGGTAAGGTAAGGTAAGGTAAGGTAAGGTAAGGTAAGGTAATGTAAGGTAAGGTAATGTAATGTAAGGTAAGGTAAGGTAAGGTAAGGTAAGGTAAGGTAAGGTAAGGTAAGGTAAGGTAAGGTAAGGTAAGGTAAGATAAGAAAAGATAAGATAAGATAAGATAAGATAAGATAAGATAAGATAAGATAAGATAAGATAAGATAAGATAAGATAAGATAAGATAAGATAAGATAAGATAAGATAAGATAAGATAAGATAAGATAAGATAAGATAAGATAAGATAAGATAAGATAAGATAAGATAAGATAAGATAAGATAAGATAAGATAAGATAAGATAAGATAAGATAAGATAAGATAAGATAAGATAAGATAAGATAAGATAAGATAAGATAAGATAAGATAAGATAAGATAAGATAAGATAAGATAAGATAAGATAAGATAAGATAAGATAAGATAAGATAAGATAAGATAAGATAAGATAAGATAAGATAAGATAAGATAAGATAAGATAAGATAAGATAAGATAAGATAAGATAAGATAAGATAAGATAAGATAAGATAAGATAAGATAAGATAAGATAAGATAAGATAAGATAAGATAAGATAAGATAAGATAAGATAAGATAAGATAAGATAAGATAAGATAAGATAAGATAAGATAAGATAAGATAAGATAAGATAAGATAAGATAAGATAAGATAAGATAAGATAAGATAAGATAAGATAAGATAAGATAAGATAAGATAAGATAAGATAAGATAAGATAAGATAAGATAAGATAAGATAAGATAAGATAAGATAAGATAAGATAAGATAAGATAAGATAAGATAAGATAAGATAAGATAAGATAAGATAAGATAAGTTAAGTTAAGTTAAGTTAAGTTAAGTTAAGTTAAGTTAAGTTAAGTTAAGTTAAGTTAAGTTAAGTTAAGTTAAGTTAAGTTAAGTTAAGTTAAGTTAAGTTAAGTTAAGTTAAGTTAAGTTAAGTTAAGTTAAGTTAAGTTAAGTTAAGTTAAGTTAAGTTAAGTTAAGTTAAATTAAGTTAAGTTAAGTTAAGGTAAAGCAAGGCAAGGCAAGGTTATGTAAGGCAAAGTACCGGTTTTCAAGGTAAAGTTAATAAAAGTAAGGTTAAATTATGTTATGCTAGGAAAAGTTAGGTAAAGATAGGCTAGAATTCATAAGGTGATTTTAAGCAAGTTAAAATTTAGCCTAGTCACGTTGCGTTAAGCAAGGCAAAGCAAGGTTGGGTATATTAAGGTTATATAAGGTAACGTTATCTAAGGTATGGTTACTTAATTTAATTAAAGGCTACGTTATCAAAGGTTAGCTAAACTGACACCGGCCGCAAACTTCTGCGGCACATAACTTTATAGAGTCAGCATTTGTAGTTGCTAATTCCTTCTTACTGTCAAGGTTATAAAAGGTTAGGTAAGCTGACACAGATCGCAAACTACTCCGACACTCAACTTTATCGGGTCAGTTAATGCACTGTCTAATTCCTTCTTACTCTCAGGAAATTTAGAAACTTTATCGTTTTCATTATGTTGAGAAACGTTCATCCACTTTTGTACTAAGAAGTACTTTTAAAACAATGTACTTTTAAAAGCAAATAAGACCATGCATTTCAAATCCCATCATTAACAAGCTCAACATTTTTCACAAACACTTATTTTAAAGTCGCGAGTGTTTCCAAAGTCATAACATTCTTACATGTTTTGAGCAAATATAAGCTTTGATTTTATTTGTTCGATGATTTTTATTCTATAGCAATACAGCATACAGTATTTCTTAACGTCAGTCCTGCGACATGCAGTTTTTATCGACTTTTTGGTTTATTAACTGGCTAATAAAACAAATTAATCCAAAATCAGTTTAAAACAAGACAAGCACGACTATAACAAGAACAACAAAACAAGTCCTATGGTGGCAACTTTTTTGTTTTAGTGGTTTTGTTGTTGCTGTTGGTGTAGCCTTGCTGTTTCCGAAGATGCTGTTGACAACATCGAATAACAGCAACAACAACTGCACATGAACGTACGACATTATCAACAACACCAAATGACAACAACAACAACAGCTCATCCATCTCCAAACCGCGCCCGAGCAACAAGCAAAATAACTCAATTAATTTTATGTCACCTGATTTATCACTTTCTGGTTTTTCTGTTACATATTCTTATTTTTGAATATTTCGTTTTGCATTTACATAACAAATGCTTTGTTTTTTACGTTCTTTTAGTGCCTTTATTGTTTTTGGTTGATTTTTAACTCGGGATTTTTTTTAAATGTTAGCAGCACATGTTAGCAGCAACTGAACGATACAGCGCAAGCACTTTTTAGCGTTGCCAGCTGTAAAATTGCCTTCAATTTTTCTATTCGATAGATGTATTTGATATTCTCTGGTTACTGAGTTTAGAAACCAGTTGCATGAAACATAAGAGCATTTTGTTGATTGAAGTTTCTTAAAGGAATTATTTTAATTTTAGGTATAAAATCCTTAAAGTATGAGGAATTAACAAAAATTTAGCTATTCTTTACGTTATAATTTAAAATGATATTATTTCGCATGCTGGTGTTAGTTGATTTGAAATAAATTTAAATTCAGTATAGATTTAAGCTCTTAATTGAATAAAGATTATAATATTCATAAACTTTTACAATAAAAATTTAGAACTGAAAACTCGTAATATGGTATATAACACATACTTCAATAAGTTCGTAAAATGAAATAAAGATAGCGCCACAATTGACGATGATTTATAAATACTATTAACTTTTTAGCAAATCTACTGTGATTAAAAAGACCATTCCGGGGACACCATTTTAAGTCAATCGTGGACATTAAAGCCAAATCAAAAAACTTATCTTTGTTGTTTACGAAAAACGAGCGCTGAATGGTAAACCATTGAATATAATGGCATGAATTTTGACACAGATTGCAAAGATAGTGTTTAATAACCTAAACACATGTTTTAAAATTTAATAACAATGTGACACTTAAATCAGTAGTTAAGTATATTTCGATAATATCTAATAATGTTTTTCTGCCTCATTATTTTGGTATGCTGAACCTTTGACTCCAGAAAAAAAACCAATTCACTATATCGACCACCACCATATGAGATGATGGATCCTTTTGACTCCAAAAAATGTATAAACTTTTTAAAATAACGTTGTCTTAATTTTTTGCAACATAGACGAAAACTAATATCCCTTCTCTCGTGCTAATGTTTCTGTTTTTCTATCTAATTTTGATACAATTTCTGTATTAATCTTATATTTGTAATCTGATGATGATTAAAAACCGAGGTAATTTAAAACTAAGAATGCAGTTCTACACGGATAGAAATAATTGACTTTTATTGAGAAGAAAAAAAGCTAAACTGAATTCTACTAGCAACAAGTAGAATTTCACTTAACTTTAGTAGAAATCAGAAATTTGAGTTTCTTGCAACAAGAAAATAATTTACTAGTTATCAAAAAAATTTTCCAGCACATAGCTATATGCTTAATCTTGAGAAATTATTTTCTTAATGTTGCTATGTATATTAGTTCAGCAACATCATAAAAGAGCGAATGTCTTGTTGGCTAAGACTTTAGAATTTACTCTAATTTTTTTTTGGAATCTTGAGTTGTGGGTTCAAATCCCATCAGAGACATAATTTTTTTCTTAATTGCTTTTAGTTTTTTTTTTTTTTGGTTTTTTTTAGTTTGTTTTGTATTTTTAGTGATTTCGTTCTATTTTTTTCCATTAATTTCTTGTTATAGCAAAGAGAACGCGTTAATTTTCTTACTCTGTGCCCATACGTTTATTCCTAATGAAGCAAATTAAGCGATGAAAAGTTAACAACTGCGATGGTCGAACAGATAAGCCCATGCACTTATACTCACGCGGCCGAGGTTCAAGTCTCCGGATAATGGTTATTTTTCATATCATTTTGATTTAATATTAATAATATACGTAGAAATCTATTAGTTAAATTTGTATATGTAATTAATCAAAACTTGCGCTTCTTTTTCAGCCACTTCAAAATTACGCTATATTTCAGCTGAAAAATTGTTCCTGAATATCAAGCTATTGCTGCTTGATTTAAGTAATTTTTTAATGGAATATTAGTTTTGATATTACAGGAAATATAAGCTTGAAACTAAGGAAATTCCGACTGGAATATTTCTTTTAATATCGCAGAAAATATTGTCTTGATTTGAGGCTATATTTTCTGGAGTGGGAATTTTGGTAGCTCAGCAAATACCCGTTTGGTTTAAGTAGATTTTGACTGGGTTAATAACTGTGAGTTAATAATATATAAAATAAAAAATAAAACTAGGTTTCTATTTAAGAAATCAAAGTTTTCTAGTGATCAAACAATTTTATCTTAAAGGTATTTATATCGGAGCTCTTTAAATCCTCAGGCAGCTCATTCAAATATTTTAACCCTTTAATGTCAATTTAATGTTATTTTTATTTCTTTTTTAATGCTGTGCATTTCTCTAATAAGTTTAAGAACTGAGCTTAAAAAATCAGACAAATGTTCAGGTCTGACATTGAATATAAATTTGAGTGTATAATAAAAAAATAAGTTGCTTAACATTTAGCCAATTAATGCAATAAACATTTTTTATAGGTGTATCGTTTCGTTTATTTTCTATGAAATGCATTATTTTTTGAGCTTTAGTACCTGTGCATCCTTTATGAAAAAAAAATTATAGTTGGCAATAAACAAAATGTGGCTCAATAAGCGATATCAAAGTCATTTTCGTGTAACATATACATAGATGTTTCCTTGTTCTTTTTAGAAACCAAATTATGTTTGCTATTTTGCCAATTTTATACTCAATGCAATCATCAAACTTGAACTTTTTATCTATTTGTATTCCTAGAAACTTTATTTTATCAACTTTTTCAATTAGTATATATATTTTAATGCCATCTCTACCAACATTTTTATTTCTAGATATGACCATATATTTTGTATTGTTTATATTCAATTTAAAAATTAATCTAAGTCCGACTGCAAATTATTTATCTTTTCATCTTAATTTTTGCCACAAATCATGACTTAAGGTGGTCTACTACTAAATTTTATTAAATATACTGACGTCATTTCCGCTTCTATAGCCATTTTGTCTACTTTCACTCTCTTTAAACTCATTTATCTCGAAACTACTTTTTCGGCATGGTGTTGTAGAAAAAACAAAAACTATTCAGCCTAATCATCTGAAATATAATATTAACAACATCAGTGGCTATCGGTGGAACTAGAATAAAAGTTTGATTTAAAAAAAATAATTTTTTTTACTTTTAATAACCGGTAAAAAGGGCCCTTCTTTTGAGAGGGTCTCATTGAGTGCCATTTTGAACGTGATCAACAATTTTTTAAATTAAAAAAATTAAATTGCCTTAAAAGTTTAAATAACGTTGTTCATTATTAAAAATTTAAAAAAAAATCCTAAAAATACCTTAAATTTTCGAGCGCTACACCACCGGGATGGCCTGCTTTCAGCATCATCCACAAACAATTTAATTTTACATTATTTAAGAATAAAAACAATATCGTTTATTAACATATGTTAAGCAAATCGGGGCCAAGACTGAATCATGTGTTAACCCAATGACGTTATTTTCCCAATTCATTGCTCTTCATTGTTTTCGATTTATTAAATAACTTCTGAGCCCCTTTAGTTTTATGCCTTTAACCCCAATAATCGAAAATTTTTCTAATAAAATTTCATGTTCTGTTGTTTTAAATGCTCTTTTCAAGTCTATAAAAATAGCTCATACGATTTTTTTTGTCGTTTAAATCTTTCCAGATCCTTAAACTATATTTAAGGTTGCTTTACATGAGTGTTTTTCCCAAAACCCTGAATATTAAAGAATTATATTATTTTGTACTTTTTACATAATATCTTATCACTGGGTTTTTTCTGCGTTTTTAGAACTTTTTCATCGGCAGTCAATGTCTCAATCATTCCGCCTTTATTGTTTTTTTAATTTTAACAACAGGCGCAACTATTATAAATATACCAAATATGTAATTGAGTTTTATAATCAGATCTTATATCTTAAGACTTACACCCCTCTTATTTTTAAATTTTCAAACTAAATATATTTTCTATTTTCCTAGACGTGACTTGATTAAAGAATCGGATGAGTGGTTTGGGAGTATATAGCGTATTTATAAGTAAGTTTGTACTACAGTACCCTTTGGTGCTCTCTATTTTAAAGTTTTCATGCTAATCGGATGAACGGTTAATGACAATTTGCAACTTTGTTCTATCACCTATTGTTGAACATATTCCAGACAAACCTAAACTGTCGATTTTACTAATTTGTTATAATTACATTTCTCAATTTGATTTTGCTTTACATTTCTGTAGTTTCATTTTTCTTAAATTTAATTAAAACAGCTCATGGCTTCCTCTTAATCATGGAAATGATAATTTTTATCATTGATATCATCCCTTTATTCAGCTAAACTAAGGGTTTAAGGCATTGATTCTTAAATGATCGTGTTTTGTGTTAATTACTGTTATCGTGGTTCACTCAAATTAAACCAAAGATGCTTTTTGCACATCTGTCTATGCTTTGTTAGTCCTCCGCAACCGTTGCTTCCTCTATCTTTGTGTAATTGATATTTCTGTCCCTTTCTCTGTCAGTCTGACTCTCAATCGCAATCATCATTTCTTGTTTAGTGCCTATTCAAGTAATAATAAATACGATCACGTTCTCAATTTACAAATCATTCGCATTTCGCATAGCAATAAGGCAATTCATGCTTCTGTTGCTGTTGTCCGTGCTGTGCGAAGCCCCCAGGCTCAATCATTGCAGACCCTAACGAGTTGCTCTTTAAAGGTTTCAGTCACTGATTTGGCACGCAAAGGCGTTTTGTATGCGCTATTTTTTATGACTCAATCGTTTTTTGTAGGATGTGGTTAACTTTTTTTAGTTCAAATATTTTATGATTTTGCGTTTTTGGTAACGTTTTCTTTAACTTCAGTTAATAAAATAATTTTTGCAAAAAAATTGTCTATTTAAAGTCAGTCATTAAGCTATTTGAGATGATGTAAGGCATTTGAAGAAACAGCATTTTCGATAAAATGTTAGCAAATTTGAAGCTAGATTTGACAAACAATTTTTTTTGGTTCTCTATTCGCACATACTACGAAATCCATCAAATAAAATTACATAAAATCCTCAAAGCATTCAATATTTTTATTCTATTTTAGTGAAATATATATAAAATTAACAACAACGCATTAGCAAAACCAACAAAATCACAACGACACAATTGATGTGCAACATGTTGCTGCAATTTAACAATGACTTAACCGTGCTGAATGATAGCAAACTAATAAAAAAATACGATTATGATTAGCATATGACGGGGCTTGAGCGTGCTTGAAATTTTAAAATAGAAGTAAATGAGGCTGAAGTAGATAGCCATAGAAAAGTGTCACTTTAATTGCGGATACAATTTGCACTATATCTAAAAAAAAAATTAAAAACAACAACTACAAACCAAGAGTCTTTGAAAAATATATAAAAAAAAGTCGCCCTCAGATGACATAAGCAATACGTGCCTCATAAAAACTTCCTTGTTTTAATGCTACAAATTTTGCCGTATCTTTATTTATGAACAAGGCTCTGTGCGACACTGTCGCTCAATTTCTCACAGACTTCAAATGTTGGTTCTTATGTCTATGCACATGAGTGTTGAAATCTGCAATAAACACCTTCTTGCAGATCGATAGCCTGACTAGCCACCGACTAAGTACAATATGCAGCACTGAGAGAAAAATGTATAAAATAGAAAAAAATTATTGAAAAAACATAAAGTTTGTCTTTAAAATAGCCAAAATTATTGAAATTTTTTTTATATCTCTTATTTGTTTTTTTTTTATTTTAAGAGTTCTTTTTATCTTTTTTTTATATAGTGTCTTTGATTTTATTCAGTGTGTTTTTCGAATATAAGATTTTGAATTAATTTTCTTTGATATAAGTGTATTGCTTTCCAAAACGAATATATTTAAATTGTAATGAAAAACATTACCCCTATATATTTACTATATGAATGGTTCGGGGCAAGAAGGTGCTAACACACATAAAACAAGTTTTGAGATAAACGCATTTGAAAGTTTGACGGCTTTTATAAATCGCAATTTTAAATATTTGTAATTGTTCATATATTTCCTTTAAAGACCGTTTTATTAAGTTGTTCTTATAATTTTAATTTTTGAAATTCGGCGTAAGGCTATTTAAGTTCAAGTCCAATCTTAATGAATTAAGTATGGTTTGGCAGGTTTAAACCTGTAAATGTGCAGACTGGACTTTTTATTTCTTGAAAATTATATGTTTTAAGTTATAGCGAGTTAAAGTTTACATTATAATTGTTGTTGTTATGTTGCTTTTTCTTTTCTTAATTTCAGCATATGCCTTAAAATATGTGAGATATTTATTAGCGCCATCTGTAATAGCCATGAAACTGTTATATTGAATAATCTTTTATAATTTCACAGCTGAAACTATGAATTGATATATTCAATATCAAACGGATACTGGAATGATTTCTTACAGTTAAATAAAAAATTTCTAAGCTGTTGGTCGAAAAATATTTTAACCCTGGGATGGGCAACAGTGTCTGACCGGACCAAATTTTACTTTCATGTTGAACATCATTTTCCCACGACAAAATAGTGATCTTAGACTTCATGACTTCTATAAACTATAAATTCTGAGTGGATTGAAGCTATTTTCGGGTTGATTCGGTTAAGTTGGTTGTGCAAAAATTGGGTTCAAAGTAGAAATGCGCTAAGTTAACCTACATGGTCTAGCCAGACCACAACTATTTTGAACTGTTGGTTTAGTAATGTAATTCACAAAACATGTTCGAGCATGCAAAATTTTGTTTTTTCGTGTGCATAGAAGAGCAACTTATGTTTTTTATAAATGTTGGCGATGTGGGTATGTGTGTGGGAAGTGTTTATAGTAGTTCAGTAACAGTCCAACCTCAATTGGTGCGCCATGCGTTGCGTTTCCAAACGACGATGTTCTATGCTATCAAATATTTCTAAAAAGCCGAATCAAATCCTTGACTACAATCGGAATAAGGCAGGAGTGAATACAATGGACCAAATAATATCAGGCTATAGCTGTAGACGCGGAACAAACTGCTGGCCATTACCCATGTTTTTCAACATGCTAGACGTAGCTGCCTTGGCCGCATTCGTGATCCAAAGTGAAATGATGAAGGTTAAGCAATCAGACCGACGCCGAAATATTCTGACTGAATTGACAGCGCAGTTAGTAGGTCCCCATATGGAAATGCGAAGGTTATTACCAAAACAAAGCGCAAAACTCGTTTCATGTGTGGTGTATGCAGAAATCCTAAGTGCCTTCAACAGGGAATAGAGAAAAAGTCCTACAAGTTCAAGTAGCGTATAAGTACAAATATAAATACGTGTTATATCAATGAAAAAATATAAAAAATTTATATGCTCAAAATAAACACAAACACAATTATTTTCTTTTTCATTTTTATATCTATCTTTACCTTTTACGCAAGTATACTGACACATATATACACAGTTTTTAGCTATATACACCATACAAATTATATTTAAAGCAACTCGGGTCAACTGCCTCGTCAAAAGGACGCATTTAGAAAAAAAAATCGCCCTGTGGTCTGGCCAGACCATGTAGGTTAACTTACTTCCCTCCAAGTAGTTACCCATCTTAGTGTTAATTTTTAAAAATATTCACAAGCATTTAATAAGAAATTAGAAACTGGCAATGAAACATTTTTGTTGAAGCATTTTTCAACTGAAAATCAAGAAATATTCGATTTGGGTGTGAAATTAAATATGCTAACATTATATCGTCGTTGCCTGTGCAATACCGCGTATATTGCAAAAAGGCCAAAATTAATTTCATTTAAATTTTAATCATTCCTGATTGATTCATTCATTTTAATTTTTCATTAAATGCTTATTTGAGAACAAAAAATATCTAATTTCAATGAGTGTTAGTTCAGTTAAAAATCTATTTAATAGCTTACAATAAAATCAGTTTTTCTGCAATCTGCAATTTTACTATCACCGTCTGTGTGTATGTGCAAGTGGCAGATACGCAACACAAAAATGTTAGGATGGTAATTTTCGCTGATAGGTCATGTAAATTTCGCTGATCAACGACATTTTGATTTGCCGTTCCATTTGTAGCTGACGTTTAATTTTTAGGAAATAATGTTGCAGCAGTTTTTAGAGCAGGCGACGGATGTCCAGTTGGGGAGTGCGACCTAATTATATATCCTGTTGATGGAGGTCTTCGCAGCTTAGGTTGCCAGCATTCAAGTGTTGATCCCATGGCATATCCTTTTATCTTTCCGCTTAGTGATGAAGGTTGGTATCGTTATATGGTTCTTGATGGAGACTACGCAACAGCTGTGAGACTCATTACAATCTACATCATATCTTTAAGCACTACGGGAAGAATCAAGTACTATTCATAGATCCCAAAAGATTTTCTTAGCATTGAGTTGCTGATATGCACAAAAGCAGCTTCTTCGAGCTGAGCAGTATTAAAACCTTAATGATGATGTTAAATCCAAAGCTCAATACTGATTAATCCGTGTGGGTAAACAGTTAATTTTTCCAAAAAAATTCCAAGGCAGCTTTAGACATCTACATTTCAACTATTTCAACAACGCGATGAGTATTGTTCGTACAATTGGAAAGCCTACTTTTACTTGCAATCCCAATTGGGTGGATATCAAAGCAGATTTGAACCCAGGTAATAGCCATGCTTTAGGCCTGATCTAATTTCTAGAGTTTTTCTCATTAAGTTATTGTCTCTTGGATGATATAAATAAAAAACCCTTTTTAGAAAAATTGAACTAATTTTTTTTAAGAAAGTAGTTGGCAGCGCATCCTAACAAAAAATGTCAGTTTTACAACTTTTAATGAAGTTTACACAGAAATATGTTAAGAAAAAGTAATACTATCCTAATGAATACCAAAAAAATAAAACAAGGTTTGTTTGATTTTGGCGTTTTAACGCCATACGGGCTTACTTGTTATATATATTTATCGCCTTCATCGATGTGTAGTAAGTCACTATGCGAAAAGTACTAGCGAATAGTTTACTGGGTCTTAGTCTGCATTGTTTTTAGCCTATCATTTGATGTGTTAAATATGAAATGAGCATTTTAATCAGTAAATAAAATTCTAATTTTAACGAGGTTATACATCACTCGCTGCTTTCCCATACAAAATGCAATACACAGATTTTACATAGACGTTTCTATACTGTTGACATAACATTTTTCCTTAGTGTACAACGCATTGTCTTAGAAACGTCTTGTTGTAAAGTTGTCTTTGCAGACGTTATTAAGTGTCACAACATCGCATCACTGAGCAATGCGAGTTCGTCTGACAGCAGCTCCGGTTATTCAGCAGACGATGACAATCGTTTGGTAGCAACCACTTTTTATTCAAGTATTTCTAATTCTGTTTTTTTTTGTTACTTTCACGTTGTCTGATATTTCAAGATAAAATACGTAAACTCTTTCTTTTCTACACATTTGAGCTTTATTATGAGATTAGAACTCTTATAGGCTTTGTTTCTTTTTTTTTTTTGTTTTTGTATATTCGTTAACAGGTTCCAAAAATGCCATTTTATTAACTGCATCTTTAAGTAAAACGAAACGAACGCTAAACGTTGTGAAAGAAACGAGCCACAATATTTTTTTTATATGGAAAAATGTATTGCTTACCCTGTCTTGCACCACGTTCAGCCTTTGTTTCATTTTACATAAATATGCAGTAAGTATCATTTTCGAGGTAATCTAATAAAATAATTTTTTTCACTTTTTTAGTTATTTGCTCATATGTTCATAAATTTGAATCAAATCTGCAAGAATTGTGTGTGGTTTGATTTAGCGTTAGTATAAGTATATGCCAATAATTTTGAAATTGTTTAAAATTTAGGGAAACTTTTTTTTTATTAGTTATATTTATTTTAAAAATATGAAGAGACTAAATAGTTTAGATTCTAGATCAATAATACTAAACACGTGTCAAAAACGTAAAACACCCTGTATCTGAAAAATTTTACAATATAGAAGGAAGCTGAGTACAGATTTCGAAGAAGCGTTAAAAGCACGTATAGGAACGATAATGGGTGTACCGGATCCAAAATTTGTAGATAAGTATTATTTATACATACAAACATGTCTGAATATATGAGTACTGTTATTATTTTGACCACAGCTGTATATATTAAAGCAACCATGACTGTTTGTTAAAGCAGTACAATATTAACAATAATTTGACACTAGAAAACTTCTTAAATAAAATAAACCCAAAGATAGAAGCTATATGAAAAAAGATATGAAGCATGGCATAAATAAACACGATTTACAAATTTTTTAGTTATAAAAAAATTATGTACTGGGGTTAACCTAGCTGTGATAACCTACGTCTGCAGGACGTATTCTTTTTTAATTTTTTGCTCTCCCTCTCGTAATGCTTTTACTGTAAGTATTTATTCTCATTTTTAAATAAATAAAAAAAAAGTATAGCAGTGAGAGGACTGCCGACCGAAGCGAAAACCTATACATAAAATATAAATGGAAGACGTTGTCCTGCCACGGACCGCCTTACTGCTATATAAGAATTTTCATGCTAATAGGGGGTTTCGGACTATGCTACATGTAGGATGGATGTGACAGGTCGGACGGACATGTAGGATGTGCGAAAGCTCATACTGCAGCCCGTCCTGCATGTAGGATGAAATCAAAAAGTTTTAAAAGTTCCGCTCTGATCTTGTTCTTCTCTGTGCGTCCTTGTTTGTAGATTTCCTTGGTAATTGTTGTTGGCGCAGTTAGCCGGAAATTTTTTGTAGGTGTTGTGAATTCTAATCGTGTAGCTGCAGTTGGCATATGAAATTAGAATTATTTTTGTTAAGAGCTTATAACAATTTATTAAATTTTTTATATATTACTGAAACTATTTCTTTTAAGCAAAAGTGTTACCATATCAAAAATACATATAATTAAAGTTATTTATTTAAATTATTTCATTATTGATTAATATAAAATATTAAAGCTTATTTATATCAATTTATATCATAGCACTAACACAATATACATGTTCACCATATCTATATTGAGTTGTGTATTAAAAATAGAATATTCTAAAATTAAGAAATATCTATAGCTTATAAATTATATATAATCCATATAAGAAATTAAGCTAAACAGTTTTAAAAAATAGAATGCTTAGGATAAGCAGACCTAAGTTATTCAATTACTACTGAAAATATTAATTATTTTGCAGGTTTAATACGTAATTGTTATTATATAAATATACATAAATATTCTTTAAATTTCCTCAAAGAGCTAAATTGTTCATATATATGAACTATATATATGTAAATATGTAAATATACACATATATATATATATATATATATATATATACATATATATATATATGTATATATTTACATATTTACATATATATAGTTCACATATATATATATATATATGTATATATTTACATATTTACATATATATAGTTCATATATATGAACAATTTAGCTCTTTGAGGAAATTTAAAGAATATTTATGTATATTTATATAATAACAATTACGTATTAAACCTGTATATATACATATATATATACATATTTATATGTAATATATGTAATATATATGTAAATATGTAAATATATACATATATATTTTATATATATATATTTTATATATATATATATATGTGTATTTCCGATACGGTAACACTTTTACTAAAAACAAATAGATTTACCAATATTATATATACTCCTTAATTCATATGTATAAACTGTTTTCTAAATTAGTTCGATGTCATATGCTGACTGTAGCTACAAATAAACATCTAAAAAAAAGTAAAGCTTACTGTACAACAATAACTACTTAGCAAATTTACAACAACAACGCAAAGAGAATGACAAGATCCCAGCCGTTGCGCAGCTTTAGAGGGGATGAACCGAATTGGCGGCGTAAAATATACAGCACTTTGCATGCTATATTTTCTGTTTGCCTGCTGTTTCGTTCATTTTTTTTAATTTTTTAACAGTTTTTTAAGAATATTTTTTCTTATTTAAATTCGTCTTTAGAATATTTTTAAAGAAAGCACTAATGATGTTGGTGGACAAAGCCTACTTTTTATTATTATTCTTATTTATATTTAATAAAACTCAAGTACCTGACGTATTATTTAATATATACTTGTTCTATTGTACTGTACGATGGATACTGTAAGATTTAAAAAAAAAAAAAAAAAAAAAAAAAAAAAGAAAGCAACTAAAGAGAAATATGTAACTATAGATTTACTCTACATATTTACAGTTATTTACATGTAACTCTAACTGAATTTTTAATTTTAAATTTACTAACTACATGTTTAAACATTTTTGTTCTTCAAAGTTAAGTAGTTGTTCCCAAGTGGAAACATAATTGCTGTTCATGTTTTCAATCTTTATACTTTCTCTATATTGCACTTCAACGACAGTGTATAAGATTAAACTATGAATTATTAGCGATAGCTATTTGGCTTTGTTAAAACGCTATGTTACGAAAGTTTATCGTATTTTATTCGATTGTAATTGTTACACAATTTTGATGTGTATTCGTTTTTATATTTAAAGTTATACTGTGAACTGACTTATCCATTATTGTACTCTGTTACTCATAGCAATCTTAACCGAGAAAGTAGCAACGACTTTGTATTGTATAAAGTAGATCTAATTTTAGCATGCCAAACTGCCACGGTCATGCTGGTCGTTGTCTCACTCTTTCTTATGTTAGTTTTTAGAAAATTTGTATATACACTTAAATGACATTCGTCAGATGCTATAAATTTATTACTCAGTGAGCAGGAGTAAACTAGTCAGTATGAAGATATTAGCCATGTGGCATTCAGTTTATTAATGTACTTGATAAAGTAACCGATTGTGCTGGCCATACTATAATAGCCGCTAAGTTTACAATTAAGCAATTGTTTGTATCTTCTTGTATTATCGATTTGTAAAAGACTCAATAAAGTACTACTACTACTCAATAAAGTACAGTTTTTTAAGTTTACAATATTACAAGTTTACGAAATATGTTGCAAGTACAAGCTCTCGAATTAAATATGTCGCAAATTGATAAAATGCAAATAAAATAAAATATTTGCGCTAAAACACGACCGAAATGTCAAAATTTGTAATTGTCAAAATTTCATCGTCCATTTGACACAGCAAAAAAGACAAATTTATTTCAACACACACAAATTTTATTCAACTTGATATTTTCTATCGTACCACGACTGATTGACACACAGCCATAGTTGACAACTCTGAATATAAAATGCCGCAGTGGTGAATATAAAAAGCCACTGACAAATACAACAAGTGTGAAAATTGTCAAACTTTGTTTGACGATATGTAATAAAATAAGAGCATGCATGTAATTATTTAAATGTTCAACATATGCCTTTATCACAACTTAAATATTACAATAAAATGTTGAAACACTCAATCCATACATTATTTTTCTTGTTTGCAAACGAAGTTCCAGCAGAAAAAAGAAGAAAAAGAAGAAGATGGATCCATTTTTAAATCTCACCATGAATAGCAGCTGTTTGAGTAAAAGCAAATTTTTTAATAATGTTGACAAATACAACAACTGAAGAAATTGCCAAACTTTAAAGGCATATATATATAAATATAAACCGAATTAATAATAAGTTTTGGTTGCAAACATCTTATTGCAACCTAACTTAAGTATTTATATACTAACAAACAGATTATATGCATTAATTTCAGGAGTTGCCAAGTGATTTCTTTGTGAGCTTGCGGCCGAATGACGAATTCCTTGGAAAAATACGATGATGCAAACGAATGATTTACCCTCTACCAAAATCGTTCAACGCGCCTAAAGAAGTTTTCACTTCAAAAAAAAAAATTATAATAAAATGTGTTTGAATAAGAAGGGAACATTTAACAAAGCCATGTTAGTAAAAAAAATTTTTTAATTGCTATTAACATAATATTAAGCCACGAAAATAATGACACGTCTGATAGACTTTTGAGCGGCTTCTAATAAGGTTATCAAAACAGGGTTAAGCATGTGGTTCTTACTTAGTTCAAAATTAGGAAAATTTCTCTGGAACTGGAATATGCAATTTTCTCTTAATGACATTTGTTGTAATATATTCTCATTACAAAAAAAAATTGAGAATTTTGGCATGAGTGAGAACTTTCTTTAAATATTAATTACTAAAATAAAAATCAACTTTTTTTGAACTAAACAGAGCAATTGAACATTTTTTAACTTAAATCAAATTTCTTCCAGTTTGACTGTCTTAAGTACATGGAATTCATCAGCTCAGGCTGGTTTTAAGTTGGTTGAAAAAAAAAATGAAATTAAAATTAATGTAGATATTAGGCAAATTTTTTTCCAACATCCAAATCCAATTTCCATACAAACAAAATCCTGCTATGAATTAAAATTTCATCATATATATAGACATCACAGCCACGTGGCGTATAATGAAGTAAGTGATCAGAAAAAGTTGACATTCTCATGTTTGACATTCATGAATGTCAAAAATTGTTGACATTCTCATGTTTGCATTCAACGCCATTTAGTTTTTTTCAAATACTTTTCATAAGCAGAAAATTAAAATTCAAATCCAGATTTGTATGTTGGAAAAAACGCAGCTATTTTAAATGAATTTAATTGTGAGCCATTTAAATCAAGTAAGTTTTAAAAAGGCAACAACAACAACAACAACTCTGTATAGAGTCAATCACACAGCAAACTAGACAGCCTATTTCGTAAATCATTTTCTCTTCAGTAGTCTTGATTAATTCAGCTGTGACCAACCCACTGTTTAAGTCTTATTATTTGACACCTGTTTGAATAAACTTCTATGAAGTATATTCTCTCTTTGGCCATTTTTTTATCATACGACGATTAAAGTAGTAAGTATTTTCAGATCAAGCCTAAAACTCTACCAGGGTTATACAGAGTAATTGTTGTTGTTATTTTTGCCTTCTACAAACTTACTTGATCTAAATAGCTCACAATTGAAATCATTTAAAATTTCAAAGAATAGAATTTAATGTAGATATACAAAATTGTTTTTGTCCATATCTTTAAACGATTCAAAAGAGAAAATATAAATACATTTTTAAAATATACGCCTAAAGATATATAATAAAATTCTTTGAGAAACCAAATAAAAACTATTGTCATTGTTTTCAGCCAGTCATCGAAATTATTTAAAATAAAATTTTTTGTCGGTTTATTTGTTTTTATACATTAATAAACAATTAAATAATAACTCAATAATAAATGAACACCTAAATATTTAAACACTAATAATTTACAGCTCATAAACTAACTATTGAAATAACATTTTTAATTCTTGCACGCGTTCGTTTTTCGTTAAATTTTCATCTTTAAACCCCTTATGCAATAGCTTGAGTCCACCATTCTATGCACAATGAGAATGAAAAAAGAAACCATTTCATGCAAAAGGGTAGGAAAAAAGCAGCTACTCATATCTATTTATATCTAGGTTTGTATCAAACATAGCTTTGGCAGCGCTGAACAATTTAAAGGGATGCGACAAAATCATCTAGGAATGGCGGTAAAAAGGATAACGCAACCATATTTAAAATTGTTGTTATTGCTTGCATTCGTGTTGTTATTTCATTTTGTATGAGATGCAAGATTGCTTCTCCTTAGAAACACCACTTTTTAATATTTCTATGCATCGAAAAAGTGAATTTTGTTGTTGTTAATGATATTGTTGCGCTAGGACTTTTGTAGGAATTTGGTTTTGTAACAGCTGGCAGAATATCCGTTTATGTTTCTTCTATTTCTATAGTAGTGGGGTACAGAAATAAAGGTAGGTACACTTGAATTGTTAAGAATTCAGAGTTTGTTGTAAGGAATTGAATTTAATATCTTCAAATAAATAAAAAAATTTTAAAAAATGTTAAGTGCATCCAAGAAAAAAATTGTGTATGAAATTTTGCTATAGTAAACGAAAGAAACATTTATGCACTCACCCTTCGTTACATTCTATTTTGTTTTCTAAAGAGTATAGTAAAATTTAAAGAAATGTTATTGAGGAATATTGAAACCTCTTAGAAGAACTATTATATTCTAAAGTGTTACAAAATATTATAATAAAAAATTCATTTATTTTTATTTGTACAAGTTGTAATGTAAGAGAATATAATTTTTATTTTTACTAATGTTATATGAATAAATTAAAAATTGCACTTAACATATAAAAAAAATTTAAACAAAGTCAAATATAATAAAATATGCATAATTTTCTTTGTGAACTATACAAATCAAGTTAGTTTGAAGAAGGACACAACAATTCTTTATAGAGTCAATCACACAGCAGACTAGACAGTCTGTTTTGGAAATCATTACATTTTCTTTTCAGTAGTTTTGAGTGATTCAGCTGTGATCAACCCACTGCTAAGTCTTATATAATTGCAAACCTATTTGAATACGTTTCATTAATACATCACACCTTAATAAACCTTCTATATATGTTTTAGTTATTTGATCTGATAACATTTACATATCGCTCTTTTTCTTCTATAACGCCGCAACTCAAAAAACTGATTTTCAGTAGAAGCATTTTAAGTTTTAAACAGATATAGGAAATTGGTCCATACCTTTAAACTTATCGCTAAAACAGAAAATATTCTATAAGCTTTGAAATATTTGAATCTACACCCAACAGTATCACAAAAAGAATTGCAGGCTTTCCTGTTTCTTATATAAGTAAAATAAAAATTTATTTAGGATATGTAATCACAAAATTGAAAATCACGCGGATAACATGAAAGACATATTCACTAAAATAACATATAATAAATATCATGATATAGCAAACGTTTCTGCATAGTTAACTCGATTTTTATGACGTTTTTGAAGAAAATTTGCAGATATTTTTTGAATTTTCGAAAAATATCAGAAACAAATCTAACGTAACGCTGACTCCGTAGTCATATTCAGGGTAGGGAAAGTGAAGCAGCTCTTCCGGTAGAAGTTTATTAAATTCTATAAGAAACAAAGATCAAATAGAAAAAGTTAAAGAGTTTATCTTTTTATACCAAAATAATCTTATTACGTCTTCTTTCTATGCTTATTAATGTATTTGCACATCGTAAGGGATCGCCATTGTACTATGTCACACGTTAAATTGAGGTTCGAATATTTGTGACGAAATAATTACTAAGTTTCTAGTTAGTTTTAGCGAGAAATCGCTACAAGCTCTTGATTGTAGATTCTGACCGTAGGAAATACCGAATCGATTCATTTCTTCACTTCTTGCATGGCCCTTGGGTTCGGTTGAACTTTGAAATTTTTTGTTCTTGGAATTCCCAGGTTGCATCAGTATTTGCATAAGTGCAATAACTATTAAAATAACTAAGTCTCAGTTAACACAGCCTTCTCCAAGTCATTCGCACCCTTTAATAATGCTTCCTTAATAACTGCTGTTTGCAATTGATGTATTGATGACCCACACTTTTCTAAATAGCCGCAACACCCTATTTTATTGAACTATTATTACTGCCTGTCGTCCCCTTTAAAGACAAACTACTAACTTCCGATTTCGTTTCGCCAAACAATTTGTTCAGCAATTTTATTTAAATACCAATTCTTGTTGTTGTTCTGTTGTTGTTGTTGTAGTTATTCCCTAAGCGCGCCCATTAGTATTCAACAGAAATGCGTGTATAAAAGATTTCAAACGGCTACCACTAGCATAAGGTGAGGAGTAAGAGTAGAACGATGTAATTTTTCTACTTTTCACTATATTTGCGAAATATTTGGTCAGATATAAATGCAAACAATGCGCATGGTTGTCAAGGGTCTGCGTTGGGTGGGGGCACCGGGTGGACAGAGAAGATTGTATGAGGTTTCTGTTGGAGATATTGAAATTAAAGCTAAGCTCGAAGCAATGTGGTGTAAATGGCAAGCGTAACGGTTTAATCTGTTTTAAATTATATTTTCGACAATCTGGCAATCAGGGATGAGTAACCAGAAACGAACCGAGCAGTTAGAGCGGGGGTTAGGTCAGTCAGTAGATGTAGTCTTATAGGAAGCCATGAAAATCTTGGTGGTGATTTGTTGTATTTTTTCTCAGCAATGCTTGCTGCCATTCGTGTTTTCGTTGTTGTTGTTGTTGTTGTTGCTGGCTTAATCTTCTTTCGCAGCAGCAGCGGCCACGCTTGGCATCAAGATTAATTTTAGACGAAAAAAGTAAAGAAATAAGTCAACATGATTAATGGCCGTATTTTTTCTTCTCATTTTTGGGTAAGAGTGTGCATCTGCTGTATATGTGTATGAGTGTGTGTGTGTTTACGTGTGTGCATGTATTAGCTTGTATGCTTACAGTTTTGAATATCAGCTCAGGTCGTTTGCCCGTCGCCCTCTTGTTTAGGCTATTTTCGACAGGGTAATGCATCATTTTTTGTTCTTCCATCGCCGTCGCTCGTTTGCCTTGGCATGTGCTGCCATCTCATTCGAGAATTAGAGACTTTTTTAATATTTTTTATTTTTGTTGCTTGTGAAAAAACATGGTGTCTGTGGTGCTCCAAGACATGGAGTTTATCATGTTCTGAAATTATATTTTTGCTGGCAGCATTGGTATCATGCATTAAGAGAAACATTTTTCTTTTCGACTTTAACTCATATTATTCTTAAAAATTAACTGAAATAAGAGCTAAAACTCAATTCTTAGTGGTTATATATAACCTTAATCAAACGATCCTGCACAATATGGCTAAACATTATAATGATAAATGTTATAAGTATAACAGAAGCGTTTAGCAATATACGCCATAAAGGTTTATTAGAAAATAAAAATTTACTTGCATTGAAAAATAATTTTGTTTGATTCAAGAAAAATCAGTCCTTATTTAATTAAAATAATTATTTAAACTATAAATAAGAAACAATTCGTAATATTACTACATTCATACTAATTTCTTATATTAACTATTATTTAGGATTATTTTGTTTCACAATAAGTGGCTTAATTCAAATAGCCGGATCAAAATTTAAATTTATAAAACTTTTCATTTAAGATATAAAAAATTTCTGATAATATAAATTAACAATAAAAAGAAATTGATTTTCTTTACAAGTTATCTCTTCTCCTAATTTAAATATATAAGCAAAATTTTTTAGTTCTAAGACATTTATCTACTGAGGTGTAGCAAGACTTACTCTTCACTTTAAGAAAATAACTGAGTATAATCAAGAAAAATATGCTACAACCAAGCAGTCTTTCTAATTGATATTCGTTTTATATATTCTTAATACTATAAATATAAAAACAACTTAAAATAAGAATTTTAAACATAAATCAAGACATAAAGCCTTTGCGCTATGTTAAATAATTTGCTCACTCTGTGTAATTGAATAAATAAATATCAAATACTGCCCACAAAAAGCTTGACATATTTTTATTATCACTAGGGGTATTCACACTGACTTGGGTAGTTGGGTAGATTAGCAAATGCCGTACATTTCGTTTTTGTAAAGTGCCATTCTACCCATCTACCAATCTACTCCAGCTGTACCCCTGACTTGTTTGGGTAGATTGTTTTCTTGCCAAATTGATTACTTTTGCTATGTGCAAAAATAGGCAATAATTGACCTAAGGACATCATATTTACAATATTTGTTTTCAAGGCTAATATCTCGAATAATACACAAAAAATATTGCCACACCCCCTATTTCCGCCCACAAGTTAATAAAAACACTATATTTTAGACGATTCGGTTGTATTGGACTAAAATTTTGTAATTTAGTTCGTATGGCTACTATCGGCAATTCAACAAAAAATGGGCATAGTCGAACTATAACTACGCCTACTTTCCAGAAATTATAATTCCTGAGTTGTGCATGTTTTTATAATGAAACTTGGTTTATATTTGCTATGAGACCAAATGGTGGTCACCAGATATATAAATTTTGCCACGCTTACCTTAACCGTCCTTCTATATATATATGAAATCGTTTTTGCGGTGTCTCTTAAGATCTCAGGAACGGTAACACCTAAGGCAACCAAATTTACGATATCTGTTAATATAACGGTTAATAATGTTAATATCTCGATTAATAAAAAAAGCTACACCCTATTTACAGCCCACAAATCAATAAAAATACTTTATTTAGGACGATTTTGGTCGTATAAGACTTAAATTTGGTAATTTAGTTTGTTCGGAAACAGTCATAAAATGGGCGTTGTTTCTTTATAGCAACGCCCACTTTTTCATAAATCATTAAAATTGACTACTGGGCCGATTGTGCTGAAATTTTGGCAGTCAATTTGTTTCGCCTACGAGATAGTTTAGGAAAATTTTGCGAAACACCCTTTTACCACCTACAAATCAATAAAAATGCAATATTTTAGACGGTTTTCGTCGTATTAAACTAAAATTTTGTAAATTAGTGCATATACTTACTTTCGGAAACTGAACTAAAAATGGGCTACGCCCTGCACTACAGTTATGCCAGTTCAGATATACAAAAAAATTGAAATTATTTTCAGATTGGCATGAAAATTTTTATGCGGCAGTAAGCCGGTCTGACAGGACAACGTTTTTACGTTAAAAATTACTCGTATATAGAATAACTTTTTTGCGCCCAATTAATGGCCTACATTTTTCGCGCATAAAACGACAAAAAATGATTTGGTGGCTGCCCTTTTCCAGCTGTCACTCATCTACATAAACCGGGGAGATAAAAAAAACATGCAGTTGGGCAGTGCTGTTCTATTCTACAAAGTACTCAATTGCAATTTAGGGTGCTCGAAATAACCAAAAGTTCTCAATATACCCATACCCAACTACCCAATTCAATAGGAATACCCTTATTATGTTTGAAATCCAGATTAGAGTGATTAAGTATTTAATTAACATTTTCTTGACCAAATTTCACAAGAAATTTTAATCTCAAATTGATTTGAAAATTTCTATATAATTTTTTTTTGCGATGAAAGCTTGTACTAAAATCATAATGAATCTTATATTATCGATTTATTTTCTATTTTTGAAATTAATATGATGCCTGTATATTCGAATCAGTTTTATTGTATAGTTCTGTTTCAGGTCAGCTTTTAATTAGGCCAGTGCGAGTAGCTCGATCTTCGAGTAACTCGGCACGATTCGAGTCGAGCAACTCGAATCGAAACTCGTATCGAAAAACTCTATGTTTTTCGCGTAACTCAATGGTTTTCGAGTATTTTGAGTTTTTTCTCAATTAAAAGAAAAATTAAATTTTGCATATTATAAAAATAAGTTTTGCATATTACTTTAAAATTAAAGTAGTTAGTTACTTCTTACTATTACATTTTGAATAAAATTGTAACAAATAGAAAAACACGTTTCTAAAAACCAATTTAGTTTTTCTTTTATATTATTGGAATTAAGTAACTAGCCAAAAAGTAATAACATTACTGGATGTTATTACTTCCCTCTGGAAGTAATAAGTTATATTACCGCTTTAGGGACAAAGAAATAATATTGCTTAACACATTCAGCCCTATCGTGAATAATTTTTTACGCGGAATCGGAAAAGTGAGTTTTAATTTTTGAGATAAAGCTCAAGAACATATTGAAAATTTTGAATGCAAATTAGTTCATAAACGGTTTATCAACAAATTTGTATTACTAATTTCAAAAATGTTTTTGAGCTTTATCTTAAAAATGAAAACTGCCTTTTCCGATTCCACGTGAAAAATTTTTCATGATAGGGCTGATTATATTACTTTGCATTACATTGGGGATCAAACCAAATATGTATACTATATGGGCATATCCATAGTGGCGCACGTAACGGTCGTATAACTTTCATGTTACTATAAATTAAGAAAGCGAGAAAAATTGAAACTGTGTTGGTACTATTTTGATATTTGAATAGCACAAACAAAAAAGTTAAAATTACAAGAACCATTCGTTAAATTTCTTAAAAAATTACATTTTGAGAATCCATTGCACTTGGTCTGCGAACTTTTTTAATTGATTTTAAAAATTTATGTGTTCGAATTTCTTAGCGACATCATTCATTGATATTGCACAGCCATTTGCTTTATTAGAAATGGAAAACAACATTCACTTGTACTGAGTAAAATTGAACTTAGAATATGATTGTGTAAAAAGAAATCTGAAAAAAAAACAAAATGTAGCGTGTAGCGAAGTTTGTTTTTTTTTATAAATCTTCCAAAAAATATTTGTTATTCTATCAATCTTAACTAAATAACACGACATGAATAACTTTTTTTTATCAAACTAAACTGCACTTAGAAATACGTTTCCATTGAACCCAAGAATATAGACTTGCATTTTTGTTTCATCTTGAACCCCTTCCAATGCATGGATTTCAATATTGCATGTTTTGGGAATATGTTTCCATTTTCTATTGGGTTAAAATGCTTAGAAAACTCATGAGTCATGTCTCGTAGCTGATCACAGTGGAATGGTTTTTTAAAGAATCACATATGTATATTTATTTTTTGTAGTGGTTCTAATAAAATAAATAAAATTTAAAGCAATAATAATACCAATATTTCAGGAGTTGTAAACAATTAAATTTCATCGAATATAAACCACAAAAGTAGATCTATGCTCTCAGTTTTTATATGCATACACTCCGCGACAAAAAGAGTCCGCACATTGGAATTTTTTTGAAATTTTATTGAAAGCGATTAAAAAAAAATTGTATTTTATATAAAGTAATTAGATTTAAAAACAAAATGAAAATATATACTAAATTCATTTAAAAATCGAACTTATTGTTCAGAAAAAAAAACAAAAAAGTATACAGTAGTACGACAAAAAGATAGCACAATATTATTTAAAAGCAAAAGATTATAAAAAAACAATTTTTAATTTTTATATTATAAGTATTTTGTGTTAAGTGGAACCTCCATTTATATTTTGTAACTTCAGTACTGCAATTTAGTAGTGATTAAAAAAGTTTTTTATGTATTTTCTCGGTATCGCTTCCCAATTCGAAATTATGCTACTTTTAAGTTCCTGAATTTTTGCCTATTATCGGCATAAGAAACACCAAAAGTTTTCAATAATGTTCAGGTCAGGTGATTGTGCAGGCCAATACAATATTTCAATATCCTGTCCTCGAAAAAAGTTTTTTTTTCTATTTTTCATTTACTTCTAAAACATTAATGAAGTTTTAGTTAATTGTCAGCCACGATTAAATATTTCATTATCACTTAAATTAAGATAATCCTGGCGATTCATTCTTGTGGGACCAAACTTAATTTCAGTCCTTCCACATTGGCCAATTCAAGTCTATACCATTACTCATCTATATCTGTGTTGACGACGACAGAGGATACGCTATTTCTTCCTCAAATCGTTATTTTAAAAAGACATACCATCCGGACCGTCGAGATTAAGTTTTTGTTCGTCAGTGATTAATACGCAGCGCCTTCATTTTCTCCACTTAAAGTCATCGTCATCATACTTCAATCTTGCTGCTCGATGTTTCACTGTAAATCTTTTGCGCGTTGCGGACGTGTGTTTTCACTTCAGCTGTTTTTGCAATTTTGTGCAAAACTGTTGTGCAATTTTTCTGGCAGTGAGATAAGAATTTAAGGCTACCCGCAAAATGTCGCACTGATCTCGGCGTGTAACCACTCTTGGACATCCACTGCTAAAGGCCTTACCATAATTTTGTAGGTTTTTTCATAAATTTGTATTCACTTTAAGACTTTTGTTTTATTTTTTTAGTATTTCACTGTTTTTCAAATTTTTAAATGAAGATTAAAAGCAACTTACACTTCCGCACTGTTAAGCCATTTTTCACGTCCCTTTTTAATATAATTTGAAGTACTTTTACTTATTTAACGTGATAACTTTACTTTAAAAACTAAAGTTGTTTTTAATCGGATTATTAAAACTTACTGAACTCAATCCATCATAATGTGCTATCATTTTGTCGAAGCAATTTTTTCATAATTTTTAAACTAATGGTATTTATCTCAGAATGTTTAATAACTGTGTTCTTAAGATACCTAAAGATCACAACCACATGACTTATTTTACTTAGCTTAAACATTCAAAGTAAATTCCATATTTGGAAAATGTTCTAGTGCTAACTTTTTGTCGCGGACTGTATATGAACCTTCAAAGTGTTTCGAAGTAATATGTCATACATATACTGAAAAGCATTAAAATTGTGGGCTAAGTTTTGCCTATGGAGTTGACAGTGAAAACGTCATAGCACAATTAACTTTTTATTCAAATAAACCTTATATTGTATACACATAATTAATTTATCTTCTCGTATCTGTATGTTTGACACACTGTATGGTGCGTTCAAGGTTAACTATAAAACGGCTCATTGAATAAAATAACGTTACTCAGTTCTTTCTGAACAGAGTTGCCACGTTTCATTTGAAGCACCGTTTTTTAACTTACGAAAAAATTCAGATTTCACTCATTTTCAAATTTTTCCCTTTATTCGAAAAATTGGGGACTTAAAATTTTAAAGAATTTCATATCAGTAAAAGTGTCACAAGGTGAATGTTGTTCAAGTTTGTTTGAGTATATTTTTATAAAGTGTAACAATGGCAGTGAAATTGAATTGATTAATTTAGAAAACACCAATGAAGCCCAAGAAAAATGAAACGGTCAATTGGATTTTGTGAATGAGAAACGGTCATCTCTTATAACACAAACAAAGTTTATAGATAGTTACTTCATTTATATGGTCAATTCAGCAATGAAAAATCCTGATTAAATTCATATGAACAAATGGAGTTGTATTTATTTTTCTTTCTCTCTGTCTCTCTCTCTCATTATTTTGATAACTTAACTTAATAAACTTTTAAGGGAAAAAATAGTTTCTTTCAACCCAACTTATCTTTCCAGCATAATAAGCATTCTAAGAGAAGTGGCAACCATGTTTAGAGTGGAGTTGAGAAAATAATGAGAATAAAGAACAAGCATTGAGTAGAAAAATACTTGAAAATGTACGAGTAACTCGAAAATATCACTAGTTACTCGATAATTTCTCGAGTTACTTGATAATTTCTTGAGTTACTCGATAATTTCTCGAGTAACTCGTAATTTCGAGTTAATTGAAATACCAAGTTACTCGAATCGAAATTTGAGTCGAGTTTTACTATTCTACTCGACTCGAACTCGAAGCTACTCGCACAGGCCTACTTTTAATCAATGAGTGAACACTTTTTGCTTTCGATGTTTCACTTTCTTTCTTTTTGTAATAATAATTAGAATTTCTGTAATAACTTCTTTTTATGTTTTGAAAACTTTTTGGTTCAACATTTCTTTACTAATTTAAAATGAAAATTTGGAAGTCTTATGTATTCACTCGCCGAAATAACATCCCGAGTAAAAATAAAAACTTTTTAGCTAAGGCCAAACAGCGGCCAAACAAGGCCGTGCAAGGGTCGTTCAGCTGCCGTTCAGAGACCGTTTTTAAATAATCTCGACTGTACAACGGGCGCACTGTGGTTGAGCCCTATACAAAAAGTGTCAATAAATAAAAGGATTCGTCGTTTCAAAAAAAATTCTGAAATCCGCCCACAAACACGCCTACTGCCCAAAAAAGACAAAAATTAAAAAAGCTATATTTTTTGTTGTTGATCCTATATAAAAACCACTCTCTCAAAACTTTTAAATATATGTGTGAAAAATAAAAATTACTTTATGCCACGCCCATCCCATAAGAAATTTTTCAGTGAACGTGATTTTAAAATTTCAACTTTCATTAGGCATAGCATTCAAGCGGATGAATTTAGTGGTTTATTTTATTCAAAGTAATTATTTATCAGGTTTTTTAAAGAAAAATAAAAAAATAATCATATAAAAAGAGCTAACTATTTCGTCTTAATTAAAAAAAAAATGGAGTGAGCCTCATGCATTTTGCAGAAAAATTATTTCAGATTGAAAGACAAAGAATACAAGCAGAGCTGGGATGTAATCGATTACTTTCGTAATTGATTACATATAAATTACAATTTCAATTACAAATTATTATCGTAATCATAAAATATAAAGATAACGATTACTGCAATCATAATCGAAATATTTTTAATAACAATTACAGTAATTGTAATTATAAAAAAGTACAATTACAATCACTGTAGTCGTAATCAAAAATTTCTTTATTACGGTTACAGTAATTGTAAAACAGAAGAATTATAATGACGATTACTGTAATCGTAATCATTCTTTTTGTAATTGAATTACTGCATAAATCTTTATTTCTCATGATGCTTTATTTGTGGTGGGGCCTTGCTGGAAAAGTGAATAGTCCACGGCGGCACGCTCTTTCTGATTTTTCATTCGAAAAATTGGTCTTATTAAAGACAAATATTAATTTTTAATATTTCAGAATTAATATGTTTTTTTCTCGTTTCAATAAATACATTCCTTATTATTTAGTTCGTTCTTATTTGGGTGAATAATCTTAAATGACTCCTTTTCTTTGCGAAAAAGGGGACAGTCTTTATAATCAAATAAAAAATAAAAAAACATTGGGATTTATTATGTTAACCACTCAGATGCTATTGGTGAATGTTCATTGAATTTTAGCAGTTTTTAAGAGTTTTGTTCTCCACGGGACTGATCTAATTACCACGGGACTGAGAAAAGCATAGCACGGGACTGAAACTTTAAGCGCGGGAATGAAACAGTACGTTATAGATGCGCTACCTTTACAAAATATAACTAAAAGTTATACATATATGGTTGAATATATGTGTATTGTATAATAATTCAAAATAAATACATTTCAGTTTGTGAATACATATCTTTTCCATGGTATTACACTAAATTAAAATAAAATAAACATATTCGTGTATACACATTGTATACCACTATTTAATTCAAAAATTCGTAGTTGGTTAGACCGAATCATCATCATCAGAGCTATACACATTGTGATATGTAAGACGCTCTTTTTGTTGTAGACTCCGTAAGCACATGTTATCTTCTGAATCGTCTTCGCTTGAGACATTACTTTCATCTGATAAAGCAGTTTTATTATAATGAAGACTACCTAACTCATAATGTGCGCAGGCTTGTGGGCAGTCAAAGCAGCTTAAATACCTTACGGATAACACTTCAAAATTTGGGTGAGAGGATATCTAAATAAAATTATTAAAATTATAATATAGAATAAATTTATAGTCATATCAGTCATACCTGATGAACTTTCATCGTACCAGCGAAAATCTTGGTTTGAGTTACATCAATTTTCTTAGAAAAGGTCAGGATTTGTTCTTCTGTAACGGTGAAAATATTAACCCCAGGACAATTATCGACCAGTACTTGAACAAGTGTTTTAAAATCACTGATGTCAATGCCTTGTGCTACCATTCGGTCGGCTGTTCTTTTTAATACTTCTCCAACGCCGTCTGCAGCTCCTTTACCATGCCCTGCTTCTAAATAATTCCATGTAAACTTTTTAATTTTGGGATACAATATTTTAACATGAACTCCTAATATGTAAAACATTGTTTTATTTCGATATTGGGTACTGGGACCGTCGCTCAAGAAATGGAATGTATCAATATTGTTGTTTTGTGATATTAGCTCGATAATTGGCTGCAGATGACACCAGATAGCTGCTGGATTGTGCAGCAACGACTCCGAAAGCGAACAAAAGGATTTTGGTGTCACGATATCTGCAATTTTCGAATAGGCTACTGATGTGTGCAGTGTTATCTGTTGCCTTGACCCTCCGAAGTGAAATGATTGCGTCTCTTCTGCATATTTTAAGCAATAATTTTCACTAAAATCCATGTGTATCAATGTTTCATTATGCTTTAGCTTTTTTTTGAGTCCATCAATTTGAGCGTACTGGTGCCAGATTCTACCTTCATGTTGCATTAATAAAATAATGTTCAATTTAAATTCGGCAATAATGTCGTCTATGGGCTTTGTTATTTTTTTTTGGACATTTTGTTTGTAATTTTATACTCATTCGACTTTTTGTCCAGGTACTTTTCCTTGGTACCTCCCCATTGAAAATACTCTGCATTCATTGGAGTGTGATCATTGTATACTATGCTTGAGTTTATGCAATTTGGGCAAGTCCTTTCCATGCAGCTCTCGGTTTTGATGGTGCAACAAAACTTGTTGGTAATATTATTAATTGAATTGTGGTTGATAATATTGTATTTGTGCAGACAATTAATTAATAATTCCATGTTTGCATTTGCATGTCTCCCTGTCAGTTACTTTCATTTGTTTAATCCAGAAAGGTCGATTCAAGCAAAAGAAGTTGTAACTAATGTTGCAATTATATTTTTTGACAAAATCTTCGTGCAAATTCTTTAAAGAATTGGACAGAAATCGTTTTTGTTTAGTTATTTTCAGTCGCGTTACGAAGTCTTTCTTTCCTGAACACATGCGGCTGTTGATGTCCTCCTCCAAAAAGTTTTGTATTAGTGCTTTTATTCCTGAGTCTTCCTTTTTCTTTCTATTCAACGATATTATTCTGTTACGCATAATTACTTTCCGGCTTATATTTTGAAACTTATATTTTTTTAAGATTTTTCCACTGACAAGTTTTTGGAAAAATAATTTAGAATTTTGATTCGTTAAACTTCCATAGGTAAATTTAAGTTGCTGTTTAATTACTTCGGCAAATAAGAGTCGTTTTACAATGTGAGGACTTGACGTGAGCGGATTTTCGAGACAAATATTTTGAACTATTTTATTTGGACTTATAATATCACAAGGATTAGTCTCACGTTTTTCTTTCTGGAAATTGGTCTTTGCACGAGATAGTTGTTTCCTTTGCTTGTCAATTTTCTTTTTTAAACCAATTATGGTTACACGATCATTGTTGATTCTTCTACGTAATTTCCTGTTGTCGACAATTAAATTATTCCTCTTGATTTCGATATTATTTGGTTCGCGAATTGGTTCTACGGGGACAGTTTCGTCATCAGATCCTGGTGGTGTATTTGATTCGATGAATTCATTTTCGTTGCTCAAACGTTTTTCAACCTTTTTCTTTTTGTTGTTGTACGTTCTTGCATAGCCTTTCCACAATTTTCTTTGTTTTCGTTTTTCACGTGGAGTCATATCGTTAATGCTTTTTCGTAAATTGCGAGCCTCTTTTTTTATTGGGTCCTCGCGAATATTTTGTCGACGTATCCTTTCCTTCTCTGCCTTAACTTTTTGTTTTTCAGCTGCAGATTTTAATGGAGCCATTTAATAGCTTAAATTAAAGTTATCATTATATTGAAAATATGTATAAAAATCTGTTAAATTTATATATATATATACCTTTTGTATGAAAATATCAGTCCCGTGGTTTCTCATTCAGTCCCGTGGCGAATAACTTAACCACGGGACTGAAGCCACGGGACTGATAAAAATTACGTATTTTTGGCTTAAAATTGTTAAAAATACATATATAGTTCTAAAATAATAGCAAACCTAAATGCTGCAAAAAACTACGGTAGCTTACTTGTATATTAATAATAATTTAATTTATTTAAAAGAAAAATAACACTTACCACGGGACTTATAACTTTACGGAACAAACACTGACTGCGACCACTCCGACGAAAATATTTCGCAAACTAAAATAGAAATAGAGTTTTTCCGAGAACCTTCGAAGAGAACAATACTGCAGCGCAACAGAAACACTACAAATTGCACGTAACGGCCGTTACTTTTTTGTTTAAGCAAAAAACCACATCGGGCACGGGACTGAGAGAAATTGTTCCGGACAAAACTCAATGATTTTTATAATTTCTTAAAATTAATTTAATTAACTCAAAAAAAGAGTATATGTGACTTGAAGGGATAGTGCATAAATTAATTTTAATGCAATTACAGATTTTTAATATTTTCATACATAATAATTACAGATTCTATTGCTTCCTCGGTATTGGACACGCCACGGGACTGAGACTAGGTGTACTGTTTTATTTTTTTCGATATTATGAAATAAAAAATTTTAAAAACTAATACGTGGGTTATTTTAACAAACATAATAAGCTGCTTGGAACATATTTATAAAAAAAAATAGTTAATATATCATAATTGTAAACGGCCGGACACAGAAAGGAGTCATTTAAGATTATTCACCCATTTATATGATTGAAAAAACGTATAATTTAAAATAAAAAACATTCGGAATTAAATTGCAATGTATTTCATTTTTAGTTAGGAGAAAAATGAAACAACATTTTAATTACATAACTTTCACATGAACATTTTTTTTATTGACACGCCATTATTTGTGATATAACTTACATAGCAAGTAATTAAATTACAAAAAACATTACTACGATTACAGTAATTTTAATTGCCTTTTACATTGATAAAGATTACTGTAATTGTTATTAATAGATTTTTCTATTACAATTACAGTAATTGTAATTGTAATTTGCGTGTATACCAATTACAGTAATCGTAACAATTTTTTCTTACATTATAATTACAGTAATCCTAATCGTTAATTTTTAAAGATTACGATTACTGTAATTTATTTTAATGTTAACTTTTAAAGATTACGATTACTGTAATTATAATTGGAAAGTAATTGTAATCCCAAAATACCCAGCTGCATCTTGCAAATTTAAGCGCGGTGTGATAAAATGTGCACAAGTCTTGTAGCATACATGGCTGGTATGTTGTAATTATGCTTCACTTTTTATTTTGTTTGTTTGTTTTATTTCAGAATCTTTTGAACGGATAAAGTGAGCAAAAATTGCACACCTTCATGCAGTATTTAGCATATCAAGCAATGTCTAAAAGTATAATAAATAAAATTGCTAGCGTAATTAGTCTTATGACTGAAAAAATACTCCGAACGCATTTGGTTCTTGCCATTTATTGTGGAAAACGCCAAAATGCGTTCACTTTTGTTATTTGAAACATTTAAGTTAAAGACCATTATAAACGATTCCATAAATAAAAATGAAAGGCTGCGATGTGCTGATATAGTTACTTATATTCTGCTAATTATTAAATTTTTCTGTTTTTTTTTTCATAACGAATTGCATAAAGAATTTATTATTAAATTTACAACAAAAAATATTTTTTAAGTATGCACAAATGTTTTTCGATAATGCTTTTAGTATTTAAAAAACCCAGAGTGCAATGTTTTCCTTGTTTGTCTGTTTGACTCTTGAAAATTACCAATTTAATACGACATTATACAAGCGGTATTACATCAATCGAATTTAAAGACGTCTGCACAAAAACCTGTCAAAATTCCTCAAAAATATTTTGTATTTATGCTAATAGCCTATTCTCTAGCAATGTAAATAAAAATATTCATCAAAAGAGCTCATGAATTTTGGTATTTATTTCGACTTTTCAACCTCTGTGGAGCGTATAGCGGCCGTACATCGGCCGAGCAGTGATTATTATGCAATAAAAATGAGCAGCTTTTTTTAAATAATGGCGTTTTTGTTTTTTTGGAAAACTGTTGAATTTTTTCTACCCTTTTTATGACATTTTTTAGAATTCGGATTTTTTTTTTTCTACTTCTGAAGTCAACAAAAGAACACGATAATGCCTTTTATAAATTATTTTGAAGTGGTTTTCAGTAATCTAAGCTCACATTCGTGAGTTAAACTATGCGGCCCGTTTTGTGTATGGACTTAGAAGATTTAGCCATGTTACTGAATTCTAGGATGCAATGTACAACATTCTTTAAAAGCAAGAAATTGTATATTCTAAGCTTCAGTTTTGTTTATCAACCAGAAGCTTAAATTTGGTAATTCCTCGCTTTAGTTATTTAAATTCTTTAAAACTTTTTTTCGTAAGCACCATTAGATTGTGGAACTTCTTGCCGAGGTATCTTGAATATATTTCCAATGAACAAAACTTCAAGCAATTAATATCTGCACATTTTTCTTAAATTCTCGTTTCTCTTTTACCTTCTCTCTTTTTCACATTTAACCCTTTTTTACTTAATACTTCACTTCATTAGATATAAGTTCGAGATATATATTATACTTTTTTATTGTGTGCAAAAGAATAACTATTTCTTATGTACTAATATACGAATAAAGCCAAATTACAAATTAAATTTTAGAGGTCACTATTTTTTCTTAAGTGTGCAGAACTTCCTAAAAAGGCAGAAAAAATTTACCATTTTTTTGAGAAGTCAAAACGCCATAACTTCAAACACAAATAAAAAATTCTTGTGCGCCACACACAGAGCTGTAAAAGAATGCATTCAATTTGATTTAAATCACATAAAAATGAATCAATGAATAACGAAAAAAGAATGCATTCAATGAATGCAAAATTTATTTATAAATAAAATTTTTAATTCACATTCAATTTTAAAAAAATGATTAATTATTCATTTCAATTATTCATTTTCGTTACTCAGAATAATGAATCAAATTTTTTATTCATTTGAATGCTATTCACAAAGAATGCCATTCACAAAGAATTACAGGATTTTCAATTATTCTATTTTTATTAATTATTCATTTTTTATTCGTTATTCATTTTTTATTCTTTATTCATTTGTTATTCATTATTCATTTTTTATTCATTATTCATTTTTTATTCATTATTCATTTGTTAATCATTATTCATATTTTATTCATTATTCATTTTTTATTCATTATTAATTTTTTATTCATTATTCTTTTTTTATTCATTATTCATTTTTTAGTCATTACACTTTTTTTATTCATTGTTCTTTTTTATTCATTATTAATTTTTTATTCATTATTCATTTTTTATTCATTATTCATTTGTTATTCATTATTTCTTTGTTACTCATTATTCATTTGTTATTCGTTATTAATTTTTTATTCATTATTCCTTTGTTATTCATTAATCATTTTTATTCTTTATTCATTTGTTATTCAGTTTTTTGTCATTGCTTATCAATTTGACGATATAACAGAAAAAAATTTAAAAAGTTAATATACATATGTATATACAGAGTTGTTGTTGCCTTCTTCAAACTTATTTGACCTAAATAGCTCACAATTAAAGTATTTTCATTTAAAAATTGGTTTAAGAAATCCAACATAAAACTTGATATAAAACGCGTCGTTCTCTAACTTCAGGAACAGAAAGATCTGTTAATAAAAGTATGTACAATTTAAGTTACCAAAAACTGGTGAGAACTTCAAAATAATTTTTTTACTTTTATATCGATGGCTTAATATTGAAAATGCGTAACTCGTGTTTTATTGTAAAAGCTACGATTGTAAATTTGTTGCCTATTTTATATAAAATCTGCATTTAAAAAGTTTTCTATAGAAAAACGCCTCATCTATATTAAGCCATCGATATGTAAAAAAAATGAGTTTCTCATCTGAATGAAACATGAAATAAATATTTTGAAAAAAGGAATCCAAGTAACCGAACTACCCCCTTAAATATGAAATAACTTCAAGTACTTAGAATCGTACGCTTGCAAACAAAAACTAGGTTAACACTAAACTGACCGCAATCGGTAAATCAGACCTGCTATTATTGTTTTTCGAATCTGTACATGGTTTTTCATTCTATACCATTATAAATACATTAAATACATTTAATAATAAATAAACCGTTATCTGCGTTTAATAATAAAAATGATGGATATGTTAATTACCAGTAATTTGATGATGAGGTTCAGGCAAAGGTATAGAAGAAATATCGGTAGGTTGAGTGTTAATAAAATTCTTGCTTGCTTCTTCGTCCCAGTGGTAAATGGATAACCAAAGTAACCAACTACATAGTCTTAAATTTTATGTCATAACCGATATACTTATTCCAGCGGGGTGTGAGGAATTGGTTCTTCATAAGTTAAGACAACAGAGATCAAGCGTACGTTTAGAAACTAGTAAGGCCCAAATGAAACATGCCACCGAATTCTCTCACCAATTTCCTAAAATTTTTTTTATTGCGTTTTTTTAACAGATTGTAGACACGACGATTTAGGTTTGTCTGTTATGTTTTTTTGATTTCTTAAGATATTTATAAAAAAATTTTCGCTGTTGTTATCTATGTCGTCAAATTAACAGCCCTATTCTGGCAAATTAACAAATTGTTAACCAGTATTTTGAATATTTCTATATGTTTGTTGTTTTCAATACAAAACTTAAAGCTCAAAAAACAAAATTCGTTAATGAAATTGTCAATAACTGAAAAGCAGTTGACAATTTTTATCAAAATTTTTTATTTTTGAGCTTCAAATTTTGTTTTGAAATAAAATAATTACAGCAAACACATAGAAATATTCAAAATACTGGATAACAATTTGTTAATTTGCCAGAATAGGGCTGTTATAAAAAAAAACACAGCCCGAGTCCTAAGCAATGACAAAAAAATTAATAACAAATGAATAAAGAATAAAAAATGAATAATGAATAACAAATGAATAATGAATAAAAAATGAATAATGAATAACAAATGAATAATGAATAACAAATGAATAATGAGTAAAAAATGAATAATGAATAAAAAAAGAATAATGAATAAAAAATGAGTAATGAATAAAAAATTAATAATGAATAAAAAATGAATAATGAATAAAAAAGGAATAATGAATAAAAAATAAATAATGAAAAACAAATAAATAATGAATAAAAAATGAATAATGAATAACAAATGAATAAAGAATAAAAAATGAATAACGAATAAAAAATGAATAATGAATAAAAATAGAATAATTGAAAATTCTGTAATTATTTGTGAATGGCATTCTTTGTGAATAGCATTCAAATGAATAAAAAAATTGATTCATTATTCTGAATAACGAAAATGAATAATTGAAATGATTAATTAATAATTTTTTTAAAATTGAATGTGAATTAAAAATTTTATGTATAAATCAATTTTGCATTCATTGAATGTATTCTTATGTCGTTATTCAGTTGTACTTAAAATTCTGAATATGAATGCAGACTTTACAACTCTGGCCACACACAAGTGACAATACTATCAACATCAGCATCGCCAAGTTAGGCTTGCTTTTGCTGATGCGAATACGTTTGCTGTTGACTAAGAGCTTTGAGAAATTTGGTGGCATACAACGGGCGCTTAGCGGCCATACAGCGGCCATAAAACGGTCATACAACGGCCATACAACGGTCATACAACGATCATACAACGGTCATACAGCAGTCGTAGAACTTAATTTAGGCCTTGTATGGCAGTTGTTCGACCTAACTTTCGGCCGCTGGGCTTTTTGGATTATTTTTAAGTCATCATTCACCCTTGTACAGCCATGCGGCCCATGTTTGACCGCTGATCGACCGCTGTTTGCCCGATTATATTTTTACTCGGAATGGCTTTTGAATGTTCTTTAAAATTTGTAACTTTTTATTAATTAAAAATATTTTATTTATTAATTAAGTAGATTAATTAATTATTTTGATCTGTTTGTTGATTTATTTTGCCCGCTTATTGCATAGTATTTATTGCAAAGATTATGTAAAAAGATATCATACATATGCATCCACATTGAGTTCATATATTGTATGTATCAATCTGACAAATCCACTTAATGTTGATATATAATTATATATTTTTAATTTTTTTGAAGTGAAAACTTCTTAAGGCGCGTTGAACGTTTTTGGTAGAGGGTATATTTTTTTTTTTTTTTTTGAATCGCCCGAAGGTATGAATCTTCCAAAGATTAGTATACGCTCGACCTATACGCATGCACGGTTTACATTCTAGATCCTGCCCGGATCAGCCGGGACAGACAGAATGCACCTACGTCCTAGAACATTCCTCCTATTGGCAATTAGGATTTTCCACTAAGCACATTAATTGGCTTTTCAGCAGAATTTAAAAATTTAATATATATCAAACGCGTATTTAATTCTATATAAATAAGCAACATCGAATTAAATTATAGTGATTATCAATTTAAGGTACTCCAAAACAATCCAAAACACTATACTCATTTTAACTGGTTTGCGGCCATTGTCCAACCCAAGGACCTACGTGGAAATGAGAGAAATCTCATATCCGCTAAATCAAAATCCCAATTAGATGGATATGCATTTGGGCAAACGCAGGCATAAACTTGTGTGGGAAAGATATATACTCTGGCACACCAATCCAGGTGATAGTGTGAGCTCAGTCTAATTTCAAATCAGGAAGCCAAGTGAGCACGTAAATCACAATTCAATTTAAAATTAAAATATTGAAAAACTAAAAAGCAAGTTTTAAAAACGATTATTATTTGATGGTGCTTTCTTTATAAAACATAATATCGAGACAAAAAGAAGAAACAGAAGAACAATTTGCGTCATCATGATTTTCCGAGTAACTCTCGTGATCAATACAGACAGCGAGTATGGCAGGATAACCAGGTAGAGCTGACTCGGAGAGGAATGAAGTAGAAAGCAGAGAAAATCAAGCTAGTTGTCAAAATCAGTTGTTCATCTCGAGTTTCTTTATGTTAATGTTTTGCAGTTGATTTTTGGTTAAACTTGTTTTTTTGCTTTTTTGCAAATTGAACACTTCCTCGGCATTTTAGAGTTTTTTTACACTGTTTCTATAATATTTTCATTAAAATTAATACAAACTTAACACATGTGTCCGCACTATTTACAATTTGAAAACATAATATTCTTATTTCAACCCTTTTCATTTTCCACTCTTCGTTAAAGGGCCAAACAGACCACATAGACTGTTCGACAGTGTATTTGGCTGATTTAGGTTTGTGCAGATGTCTGCGCAAAAATTAAAATTTTTTAATTTTTGGTTCTGTTTGCGCAAACCGGTTGTATAGTGTGTAGCGAAAATCACACCGACTTGCCATAATCCCGAAAGTTTTATAGACTGAAGACGTGCATGAAGGAAAATATATAAAAATGGAAGCAGAAAAGAAAAATTTAATAGAATTTGAACTAAAAAATCAAATCTGCGCAAACAAAATCTGTGTAGTATATGGTCGTCGCTATGACGAGAAAAAAGTCTTGTTTGCGCAAACAGTCTGTGTAGTCTATTTGGCCATTCACGCGTGAAGGAAGATTTTTAAATGACGGTTTTGGATCTTGACTACCAGGCGCTTAGCAAGGCATATTAACCAGGGGCCGAATTACAGCATCCGTGATCGAGCAAAATTGTATAAGATTGATAGGCACTTTTCTCGTCGTGCTCTTCGTAATTTTGCTTGATCACGCCAAAGTAACACTGTTGGAGCAACAAGTTGCGAGTGAGCCCTAAAAGTGTTCTATAGGTGTATAATGGTTAAAGCCTTACCGCAGCTTTGTTTGCTTCTAGTTGCTTTTAATTTTAAAGAAAATGCTCCAAATATGATTTTTTACCATTTTGAGCTCTAATACTTTATACAGCTCTGTAGAGGATTTTACAAAATCTGCAAAAGAGCAGAACTCTAAAATTCACTACTTGCTCTGTAAAGGATCTTTTTTTTTTTGAAGTAATAAACATAACTATAGAGCTGCTTTGAGACCCATAGATTCAGTATAATATTTGCTTTAAATATGTATTTTTGTATTGCATTTTTTAAGCTAATAGATTTAAAAAATTGTAAATTAATGCAATAAATTTTTTGGGAGTAACAAGTGTTTAAAAACTCTGATAAAGAGCTTCCTTGAAAAAAATGGCGATCTTATAAAAAATAGAAAATCTTCAGAGTTGCAGAAAGCTAAATATAAGTGTTTACAATAATATTTTAAACGAAATTGATGATTTTTATGATACATATATTTATGAATAAAGTATTTAAATAATTTTTAGTTGATTTTAAAGAATGGTAAAAATTTTCGAACAATTTTTAAATAATTAACACTTCTTCATTTTAATTATTTGTTA
Source organism: Dichetophora obliterata (assembly GCA_963920525.1). NCBI lineage: Eukaryota > Metazoa > Arthropoda > Insecta > Diptera > Sciomyzidae > Dichetophora > Dichetophora obliterata. The sequence continues at coordinate 150,846,817 of OY986435.1, read as the reverse complement.
AGCCCGTTGTAGTTTTTCGAAGTACTACATTCACGTTTCCGATAAATTCAAAAGCGTACCGAAAGCATATATCAAATATACGAACATGAGTCTGATATAATAATCACTTTATTATTTTTTTAATTTATTTGTCATTCTAATCACCACAAACACTTTTCAAACTTTATATATATTTTTTTGAGTTTATTTTTAACACATACATACTTAAACGAATAAGAAAAAAGAACTTTGCAAGAGCTCTTATTTAGGTTTGACAGGAACTCTTTTTAAAGTTGACAGCTACTTCTACTCTCCATATGAAGCAAAAATAGTGATTTTAAACTCAAGAAAGTAGCCTTATATATTCTTTGCAAGAGCTTTAGTAGCACTACTAAAGTTATGGTTGAGCTTGCTGCTATATAAGATAGCACTATAAGCTCTGCAAGAATTAATATATGGCTAAAATTGTTACTTCGGCGGATGCTGTAACTCGGCCCCAGGAAGGCTAGATACGGAGAGACTTTAAAAAGTACCCCTTATATTCTGTGTTTGTTGTTATTTCTTTTCGACAATACCTGCAATTCTGTCAAAATCATGTCAAACGAAAAAATCTGAGCGCGTAAAATATAAAATATCCAAGAGCGTGTGCTTGAGTTTCATGACCAACATAAAAACATTTGTGGTTTTTTAAATGTCGCCAGCTTATTCCTTGACTGGGACCATGGTATAATAAGTAATAGGTAGGAGTACATTTCGTGTTTCAACCATCGAATCTCAAACAAAAGAAAACAAAATAGAGAACTTGTCTCACACTCATTGGCCGCATTCAGAGAGTCACCTGTTGTGAATGGATCATTTAATTGCAAAGGTTTCTTACTCAAATTGAAAAAAAAAACAGTTGCCGACTATTGACTCCGCTGAAAGCTGCCAATGTGTGTGACACACGCACTTTATATTGTTTTCTATTGTGTGAAATTCGATGGTCGCAGCTCGTGAGAAAATAAGTAGTTATCAAGTCTACCTAATAATAATTTTATCATGACTGGGACGGCATCGTCCAAAAACTTTTTGTTTCTTATATCAGATACCATACGCCTGTAGTATCTTTTTAAGAATATAATTCAATTACTAACGCAAACAGTGAAAATAATGTAAATGAAATTCATTGAAATTTATGTAAATACATATTCTATGTATACGTATTTTATGTGTATATTAATTATTTAAATGAGTTTAATTTATATTTTTGTTTATGTGTTACTCTGTTCTTTATATTTATAACCATAATTTAAAATATAATGAAATGATAAAAGACGAAAATAATGTGCATTAATGATGAACCGGATGTACGGATGAACCGAATCGGGGGCAGAAAATAAACTGCATTTTGCTTGCTATGTGTTCTGTTTTCCTTGTAACAAGATCTCAAATGCAGGCATTAAAAGAGACTTCAAGGCGAATCAAACAAAATATCATATATTAAAAATAGAAAATTTATTTTATTTTATGAGGATTATTTTTCATTCAATAGTGCTCCCTGTAATTTATTTTTATATCAGCAATATTCAATTTAAATGTAAATATTTTTTTTTTTATTCAGTTATCTAGATTTGTTTGTTTTTTTATAATATACAATATTTTTAATTTCTTGACGAAAATGTATAATATAAGTTTTTATTAAACAGATTTTTTAAAACAACATTCCAGTTATCTTAGATAAGTGCTTTTCTCGAATGTTATTTAACAATAAATTTACATAAAAGTTTGCTTAATTTCATATAGGAAAACCTAATGTTCAAATTTTGCATTTGATAGGAGAACTTCTACAAAAGTGATATATTTCGTAAAAAGAAAATTTCGATAAATATTCACATTTTCTTTAATGGGTATGAACAGTGTTAATATTTTAGAAAATATAATTATGTCTTTTGACGTAGAATTACGTCTTACAGCGCGGTTTATCTGGGGGTCATTACCACAAATTTTTTCAAACACATTTAGAAAGCTTAGTTGACAATTGGGAGTATACCTACAGCCTTTAATATTAATTGTACAAAGAACAAGTATATGCCAAAATATCAGTTAGAGTACGAATAAAATGAATATCTATATTTGGGTTTTGTCACTTATTTAATAAAGTCACAAAACAGCAAAATCTAAGAAGAAAAAATTCATATATTCGTATGAAAAAACACAAGCTGCTTGAGTAGCTGCTTATGCTGTTGTTGTTGTTCGTTTGATTCGCAATCGTGTCGTTTGTTGTTTTGCTGCTTTTGTTGTGGTTGTTGTTATTAATATATATGTAAAATGTACATATATAAATACACATTAGATGTTTTCGTTTTTGTAGTTCGTTATTGGTTTTGTTTACTTTCAGAAAGATAAATACAATAGAGAATACAGATGCTTGTAGCTTAGAGTAGACATTATTTGTCCGGAGAAAATTTCCAAGCACTTCATGGATCGTCCGAAAGGCTCAAACTGCGCTATTGGTTGAAAAAAAATTTGTGTAAAATTTTAGTAAGATCGGATGCATATAAACCCGTGCGCACACTGCTTAAAGTTTGCACAAGTGCATGAAAGAAAATAAAATTTTATAATTTTCTTTTGCAAAACTATTATTAAGCTGAAAAATTTTTGGAAAAAACAAAAAATCTTAACTGTTTCCATATTCCAAATGGAATGGCATATGAAAAAATTAAAATTGTAATTTTAAACTACTTTTAAAATATACATATATGTTTATGATCTTAACTACAGGAAAAATAAATAATTCAAGTTTTTCCGATATTTATTTCTATTTATTAAACATAACTTTGAATTACATTTAGTTTTAACCAATATAAAAAATAAACAAGAACAACAAATTTACCACTAAAAATATCAAACGAAAACTTATAAAACAAAACAAATTTTTGCATGAATTCAATTGTTGCAACAACAACAACAAATTTGTTTTTTAATAATTTTTATTTAGGAGATGAAATGTTTTAAAATAGTTTTGTAAATGAAAAAACCAGAATTTTTCTCTATTACTGTATAAAAAGGAATTCCACGTCTATACTAACGATACAATCGAAACTGTGTCATTTTTTTATAAATTATTGGTTTACACCCCAAAGAATATGTTACTCAAGTTTCCAGTGAGTGCCAAAAAGAGCGCCAAATACTGTCGTGCTATAAGAGCGCTCTTAGCCGCATAAAACTTTAAACGACGCACAGTGGGGTATTTTACCCTAAAAAAGGATATAGATGCACCTAGAAGACAGAGGTTACTTTTGACTTCTTTCTTTAGTTAGAATGTGTTCAAATAAGAGAAAAATTCCGTCCGTCCGTCTGTCCGTCTGTCTGTTTGTCGACACGATTACAGACGTGATTTTGAAGCTATAGTAATGAAATTTGGTATTTAAGCTTGTATCTAAAATATAAGGACCAAGATCGCAAATGAATCAAATCGGATGAAAATTATGCCTACCTCCCATACAAAATGACTTTTTAAAAATGGGAAAATCTCTTTTAATTCAACGAAACTTAATATATGTTCTTGAAATTTTGTATGTGATCTTTGATTTTTAATATCCGCTTTAAGTATGCAATTCAGGTAAATCGGGTGAAAACCACACCTACCTCCCATACAAAGTTACTTTATCAAAATTTTTTAAAATTCAACAAAAATTAATATATGGACTTTAAATTCTTCACATAAATTTTAATTTTTATTATGCATTCTGAGTTTGAAATTTCTTACAGTCAAACGAAAACTCCACCTACCTCCCATACAAAATGACGAAGTAACCATTTTTATAATTTAAACATTAATTTTTTATCACTGCCGCTTGATAATACTTCATCATATGGATCATGAAAATTTACGTCACAACTTTCGCAACTCTCTTCATCGGTTTCATCAGTGTCTTCGCCGTTGTTTTCATTTGTTGGCACCAATGGCGGCACAATCAAATTTACAGCCATTTGTGGCAACTTTTTCAAATTCTGTTGAGGTAATTTCCTTTTGCTTGAAATTATAGGATCAGAAGTACTCATAACCTATTGAAAACATCTTCGAGCGATTTTTCTCGGCTGATTTTTCGTGAAAAATTCTCCCTGAATTTTTAGAAGTCTTTATTGGAAGCTTCTTGCGCCTCCTCGGACAATTGACCAATCGGCAATAAAGTATATTTGATAACTTCAGCCCATGAATTAAAATCTTATGCACATTGGGGGCATTATTATACCATGTATACATACGCACAAAATATCTTGCTGTGTCTAGCGCAAAACCACGGAATTTTTCAATATTTACTTCGTAACCGCATGAAACTTTTAAAAAAATATGCATTTTTTTAATGAGATTTAAATCAAGGTTAGTAATTAATGCTGTTACTTCTGCACTTAAAAAAAACGTCAAGCGGTATTACCATCATTAGAATTCCCATATCCTGGTTTTGGTTGATCAATTACCAAACTAATTTTTTCCTTAAACTCTCTCTGAATTCTGGATTTATTTTCTAGCACTGCCTGATTTTCCGATTGCTCTCTTATTAGCCATTTTTTCACTGGCAATGAAGCAAGCATTCGAAAAATCTTATTCAACCGTGTAGAATCAATTAGCCAAATTGAAGATTTTCTACTTTAACTTTTTTTTAATCATTGCATCAATATAAATTAACTCTTTAATAGTTGAAGCACATAGATAGCACCTTTGTGTAGATGAAGTTTCAGTAAGTGCATTGCACACCTTGCCGTCTATCATGGTTAAAATAAGCTTGTGGCTTACTTCTATCAGTTTGTCTCCACATTGTACAGCAGATTTTTGAAGGTCTCTTATTTCTGCTTCTACTTGTTCTATTTCTTTTCTTGATACCTTTGCAGTTTATTTCGTAAATTGCATGCAAATTGGTCGACAAAATCTTGTTGAAGATGGGCGAGGATTTTGCCAAATAACTTTAGATCTGCAAAGCAGTTGTATAGGAACAATAGAGAAAATTAATATTGATGAATCATTCGCATCAGGGTCCTGGAAGGCTTGCTTATATGTGCTGTTGTCCGAACTTCCGTCAAAACCCCACTTTGTAAATAAACAAAAATTAGATAACTCCTTATTCTACAAATCATCTATCACGGGTTTTTGCAATATTTTGCAAGCGTTGGACGGTATGATTCAGCAAAGCTTGCAAATGTAATTCGCACGAAGTTTCCGACATTTTAATAAATTCTCGCGCAGGTTAGCAGTATTTTTTGCCTGACTGTAAAGCGGTACAGAAAGGAAACTTTATGGGTGCAGCACTTTTGATAACATTATATTGATGTCGTAATAATATAGCTTCTACAAGCATATCAAGAGCGTCTTCATTACTAATCTTTATTTCCTTCTTATATATTTCTTTCTTAAATATGAAGAAATCATATTAATTAATAAAATACAGATCAGTATTAATAAACATAGAATTTTGTAAAAATGTATTATATATTTGAAGAAATAACATTTAAAAAGAGATTTTTCACAACAAATTATCATTTAAGTACTACGGTAGAAATCCTAATAATAGGGAACATGATTTCAGAAAATACATTTAGGGAAATTGTGTTTGTGACTTATCATGTTTTGAATGTTAGCTCCTCAATAACGTATAAGCATTTACCATGAAAATATTAAAGATATACAGACTGTAGGGTATAGCTACAAAGCTCAAGGAAAAATAAGAAAAATTTTTTAAAACAAAACAAAAACACAAAAAAAAACAACAAATAAATAAGCAGCGCAGTAACAACAAACACGCTCTTTAGTAGTTGCACTTGCTTAATTTGATAAAAGCTATTGCAGTTCGTTTGCAAAAAGTTAAATATTTTCTAAATCGCACAAAATAGCACAACAAAGGTGTATACACTTTATAACAACAGTTCATTTTAAAAGAAAATCATTATAAGATGACAACAGAACACAAAAAAATAAACTTTACCTCCACATGCATAACAAAATATCGGAATTTTTTGACACAGTTTTTAATAGACACAAAAAAAGTATTTCCAACACTTTATCTAATCAATTTTTGTGGTGAACAATAATAACCTGAAGTTGAAGGTTCCATTAAAAAATATTGCAAGAAATAATTTTTTTAATTAAAAATTTTATATAAAAATTCTGAAAAATTGCGATTCTCCACTGCGCGCGAACGAAAGCACTTTTTGCTTGTGACTCAGAATTTTATTAATTTCAAGCTGGTATTCAAAAAAGTTCGTAGCTTCTATTTGATTTTTTGAATTTTAAGTCAAAAAACCGACTAAATAGCCCTCTGTATGACGTTTACTCAAAATCACTTTTTTTTGACGCGGTTGACAGTATAGCTAAGACAGCCTTCGTCTGATCGATTTTATTTGAACTGGGTTTTGTAGACAAAACGTGCTTTTTCAGCCTGATGTAACCGTTTTCTTTTATTTTTTTTTTTATTTTTATAACAATTTTCGAAAAACACGCGAAAATATTAATTTTTTTAAATTGCCGCCATTTTTTTCAAAACGGTATTTTAAAAATCAACTACGTCCGGCTATTGCCTATTATATGTATATACTTTTCGAATCTTTCAAACCGATTTTTTTTATAAAATAAGCAAAAAACATCTAAAATTCTGACGTTTACACTGTTCATACCTAACGCTCCCATCCGTCCTGTTTCTTCGAGCAAAGTCTTGCGTCCTGTGTGATTGGCTCAAAATCCTGCTTTTTATTATTTTGTAATGTTTTCTTTTTCTCCCATGTTTGCAAGTTAGTCTACTTTGTTTATTATTCATACATGTTTTAGCAGTAAGTAAAAAGTTTCCTTTCATGCACTTTTATTTTTTTTGCGACCCTGTTTAAAGTGTCTGTGCAATTCATTTTTTAAACTTGTCGAAATGTCGAAGCGAAAGTGTGTGTTGAGCACTCAACTTAAAAAAATATTCATTCCTAGAAAAACAAATAGTGATAGTTAAATATTCTGAACAAATTGCAAGGGAGTACCTGGAAAATCTAATTAATGTGCCATTTTAATAAGACTAATTTGTGTTTTTTTTATTATTGTTATAGTTTTATTATATCGAATATAATTGATTATTTAAATAAATAGATTGAATATTTTTTGTTTAAACAAAATTTGATATTAAATGCAAATACCTAATATTAATTGATATTTAAAGCTTATACTACAGTTCCTAAATTAGATAATAAATTTGATAATATTATTAATGAAAATGCTTATTTTAATTCTTTGAACAAACAAATAATAATAATTTTTCGACGTTAAATTGCGTCCTGCGAAAATGTCCTGTTTTTTGCGAGACGTCCTGTAAATCTTGTACAATCTTAAAAATGTTTTCAATTTGTCCTGTTTTTGATGAAAAAGAGATGGGAGCGTTATTCATACCTCTTAAGCATTTTAAATACATTCATTTATTTTTTGTACATTTATTATTGTTTACTAGATCTTTCTCTTTGAAACTAATAATAATTTAACAAATCTTAACCTAAAAATAAAAATTTACAATTTCATAACTAGTGCTTAGAATGTATAGTTTGTGCATGAATGTATAGTTTGAAAGAATGTATAGTTTGCAAACATAAATATATATACCCACATTAGGGAGGGTCGATTTATTTTTCGACAATTTCCCTATGATTTCCGTATTCTATGGGTTATTCCATGAAAATTTGTCAAAGGAACCATACCTCTATCGTTAAAATCGAGTCCCCTACTTTTTGTTGGTAGATTTTTTCCCAAATTGACGTTCGTATGAAATATTACCTACATGTTCACATCCATAACTCAAAAACTATCGATCGGGTTTAATCGCCAGTAGGCGCGTTGGAAAGGTGAGCTCATTTTGATCAATTTACAAAAAAACATTGCTCCAACATTGGTCCAACGGTTCAAAAGTTACGGGCATTTTTGTCCAAATTTTGGAGCATTTTTCCATTTTTTTCATGATTTTGTCCAAGATTATTACTTTCATGGCCATTTTTTTGGCTCAATTTTTTTGACTTACGAAGCTTACGAACCTTACGTTACGACTGGACTGATTTGCGCTTTACATTATTGGCATATTTTTTCACTGGGTGCACTTTAACGAGCTTCCGTTTAGACATTTGTTTGACACTTTAGACAAATCAACCACCACTGGACCACGATCAACTACCGGAAAGTAGAGCTCAAAAATTGCTGATTGTGAAAATCTTCCGGTATGTAATTTTTATAGCTGATTCTTTACCATTTTTCATTCTATTTTTAGCTTTTATGTTTTCTTTTCAGGTGGTAACCGATTTTGATATGATATAAATATGCCTCCTGGTGATTTAAGTCCAGAAGAATTATCTACCGATTCGAGGTACTTGATGTTAATGGCCAATGCAATTTCTAATGGTGTGGTTCCTGCGGATTTGTCTCACATAAAACCAGGGCCAATTGCACATTCTCGTTGGCTGACCAAAGCCAATAGATTATTACGGTTGAATGTGACAACTAATAATCCAACTGAAAATTTAAAAATTCTGGCTAACTATATAATAAAAGTATACACGCTAATGTATTTCAATGTTAAGTATTATAGCTCTGCCGCATACGGTAGTACATTACTTTTTAAATTTATTAATTGGACACGATTTTAAAACGATTCAAAAAATAAAAAGGGAAAAAAAATCAAAAAGTTGGTTTTATGTGTTATTTTGTTTTAGCAATATCGCATGAATTAATCAACCGAATTCGATAAATTTGGGCTTAAACTCTTCGTTTTGAATTGTAAATTGAATTAAATAATGGATTGAGCCAAAAAAATGGCCATGAAAGTAATATTCTTGGACAAAATCATGAAAAAAAATGGAAAAATGCTCTATAATTTGGACAAAAATGCCCGTAACTTTTGAACTTTTTACCAACAAAAAGTAGGGGACTCGATTTTAACGATAGAGGTATGGTTCCTTCGGCAAATTTTCATGGAATAACCCATAGAATACGGAAATCATAGTCAAATTGGTGAATTTTTTCACTCCCTACAAATCGACCCGCCCTAACCCACATATAACAATAACCGTATTGGCTTCCATTTTGTTATAATTTTTCAGGTAAGGTGAACGATGTCTTCCTCCAGGTAGCTTTCTTGGTAAAACAAAAATATAAGTTTGATTAGAGATGTGCTAGGCCTAGTTCCAACATGTGCTAGGCAATACAGACGAAATCTTGCTCTGGATAATCATGTCTATTTTGTAACCTGTATCTATACTATTATATGGTGGCCGTAGCGTAGTGAGTAGAGTGCGTAGCCATTAAGCTAAAGAACCGCTGTAGCCCAGGTTCAATTCCAGCTCAGACAGAATGCTTTTCAATTGAATTCATTTTTCTCTTCGGTCGTCACCTCTGTGCAGACAATGGCAAGCCTCAGAGAGTAAAAACTGCCATGTAAAGCTTTTTGAAAACATAAGCCGTTCGGAGTTGGCATTAAGCGCGTAGATCCAGTTCTCGATCATTTGTGTTCAAACATTTAATAAACTGCACAATAGAGTGGGTCGAACTCCATACAACAAAAAAAAAGTTACACAAGTGCGCCCTTCCTATGAAAGCTTATCGCGAGAGGATTTCAGAACACAAAAAATTTTCGATCCTGCCACGCCCTAAAAACCGCCAAAATCGTTTTTAAGACATAACTTTGGTATTTGATGTTCGATTTTTATGAATGATATGTTGGGATAAAGGTTGTAATGAGTACAGCACTTTAATGATAGGTGATAATGACCTTTGACCTCGTCTTCAGGGTCAAAATGATTAAACAATTTTTTTCATACTTATCCCTAAATATCATAATTAAAAATACCTAAAGAAGTTATTTAATTCTTGCATTCAAAGCGCTAAGATTCATCCATAAACAAAAAAGTTACAGCATTTTAAAATTTTTGTATCAACTCAATTCATAGTTTGTATTTATTTTATAATTAAAACTGCTTTGTAGCTGTTAAATTTTTTTTTTTCATATTTACCCCCAAATATTTTATCATAATTAAAAAGATCTGGAAAAATTATTTAGTTTTTGCATTCAAAGCGCTCGTTAAAAGTCAACCGCAAGCTGTTCACGGAAGTCGGCATGTTTTTAAATACATATGTTGGATCTGCCAGTTACCAATAAGTGTGCAAAAAGTTATTCGTCCGACAATAGAATATAACGCATATTATTTTCATCCTGAGAATGTTCTGTTGTCAATGAGAACAGATCAGGATCAAGAAATACGTTCAAATGGATACGAGTTAATAAGAGAAGCACGCAATGATCCACCTGCAATGCTTCGTGCATTTTATGTTCCAAAACAAGGCGTTATAAATTTCGATAGCAAATCTTATATAGAAATGATCGATTGGAATAAAGTCAAAATTACAGAGCCACCATGCTTGCAGATTCATATAAAAAGCGAATTAATAAATTTTCAATTTTCAACTAACAAAATTATTCAAATACCAGGTAAATATTTTGAAACAAAAATTGTATATGTATGTACTTCAGAAGTTATTTTTATAGAATTTCTTTGCCATTCACAAAACACAGAATGCTTTGTCCGCGTAGTTAGTGAATCAGCTATGGCTGTCACTGATGAAAATCCTTTGGGCCATATTTTTACGAAACTGGAAAGCCGAGATCGTTACAGGTAACTCGAATCACGCCAAAATTTGATTTAAATTTTCTGTTTTGAATAAACTTTGTAAAAAACTTTAAAGTGCTGCAACTTTTTTGTTTATGCACACGCAGAGAAAAGACATGGTTGAGACATGATTGCCGCAATAATAATGTTTTTACTAAAATTATTGTATTATTTCTGCAAACACAAATTTTTGCCTTAACAAAGTCATTATTTACTAATGGTGGTACCAAAAATAACATTATAGTTGAAATCATAACATAGTTGAAGTCGTCAACATACTATGATTGCGGTCAATTATGAGTTGCAACAAAAATATTGTAGTTCTGTCAATTATGATAAATATGAAAATTATTTTAGAGACAAACATATTAGAATTTTGAATGTTTGTCTGAACTATTCTCTGCTTGTTGGCAAACAAAGCAGAACATAACCAAAAATCGAAAGAATTTATTGTGTCTGAACAGTTTGCAGGAAAAACTTTCACTTCATTCAGACACAATAAGTTTTATCGATTCCTGGCTATGTGCCGTTTCGTTTGTCAACTGCACAATTATATTGTGTTTTGTTTTAAATCGCCTGATCCTAAAAACAGCACGCAGAAAAGTGACATTTTCGACTTTAATTGTAGCAAACATGTTTGTTTTTACCGTAAACATATTTCGCAATTCTGACCATATTTTGTTTATCACAAATATGGCTATTTACCATGTTTATGAATGGTATTAGTCAGGCGAGCAGTAGTAGCGGCTGTGGCTTACTGGTAGTGTGCGTGGCTCGTAAGCGAAAAAGCCGCGGTTCAAACCCCAGCTCGGACAGAAAATTTTATCACAAAGATTTTTCAATTGAATTAATATTCCTGTCAGCCTAGTCAATGGCAAACCTTTGGAGATATCTTAATTAATAGCTGTGGAAATTGGAGTACAAGAAAATAAATAATATTCAATAATATTCTGGATACTAAATATAAATTCATAATATATAGTTGTTGCAATCATTCTATTTTTGACCCAATAAGAGAATAATGATTGTTTCAATAATATTTTGGTTCCTACAAAAAAGCTCCTTTTCTAAATATGGTTGTTATAATCATTTTATCATGATCAAAGAAAATATTATATGTTTAAGAACATGTTAGCAACAATCATAATCCGAATCATACTATGATCCTCTTAAAACATGGTTGTTGCAACTATGTTTTTTCTCTGCGTGCATGGATCTTAGCGCAAAAACTAAATAACTTTTTCAGATTTTTTTAATTATGATAAAATATTTGGGGGTAAGTATGAAATAAAAAATTTTACAGCTACAGAGCAGTTCCAATTAAAAAATAAAGACAAACTGTGAATTCAGTTGATACAAAAACTTTAAAGTGCTGTAACTTTTTTGTTTATGGATAAATCTTAGAACTTTGGGGGTGTTGAAAAATTTATTATTTCTTTTTCGCTGCGAGATTTCAAGCTCTTTTGTGCAAGATAAAAAGTAGTTCGAAAACAAGGTCCGCAAAAAAGAAATAGCAAAATGTATTGTATGCGGTACCAATGCTGCCACCGTTTTGAATATTAAAATAGCTCCACTTTAAAAAAAAAAAACACCGACAGAAATTAGCTAGAGCAATTTTCCAGTTTAGAATAGGTACTTTAAACGAAACAAATATAACATTTTAAAATTATACAGGTTTACAAGTAAGGATTAACTTTTGGACCGAAGAAAATGAATGTACGCAGTCCGTTTCAGGTCAAGTTTTGGAGCTATAGGCAAAAATGTGAATGTCAAACCATTAATGGCATTGGCAAAAAGTAAAATGTTTACAAAAATTTCAAAGATTGTCCATCCGACAAAAAATAAGTTTTTGGAATTTTATGGAGAGATAGAAAAAGTAACAGGGGTAAAAATCTGCATAAAATGTGAAACTTTTGAAGGTCAATCTTTTCAAAACTTCAAAAGGTAATGAATTTGAGCAAACAGAAATGGCTACGTCTAATATCAGATATTTAAGCATTTGAAATTAGCCGACACTTTAAATAGATATGGTCTTATTAACAGATAAAGAACCGGTGTTCATATTTTTGACTATATCACAAATACTTAACCTGATAGAAGAAAAACAGATTATGGATTTAAATTTAGCACACAAATACATATAGAACCACTTTCATCGATTTAATTTAAGACATTCACGACTCAAGGATTGATGACTATCAAGATTATAAATTCTTTTCTACACCGCCCACGCCTCTTTTTGTGCGTTACAAACGTTTTCACAATATTAATATGCTCTAACCTCTTCAGGTATATAATATTAACAGACTTGGAATCAAAATTATTTATTTTGGTTTAAAAATTTGGACTTTTGGTAAAATTGTATATTTTACTATTGTATAGATTTCATCCTTATATTATTGAATTGTGTCTTATTAATTATATTTTGCAATATTGCTTTATAATTTTTTGTTTTGTTGTTGTATATATATTTTGTTTTGGCTCTAGATCTGCGAGTTAATAAATAATTAAAAAACTTCTTTATTAGTTTTAAATTATTAATCAAAGATAGTTTCTTGAGTTTAATTTTGACCTTATTTAGATCGTACAAGCAAAATAAACAAACGGAACAGCAAACGACCGCAAACTGCTAGCATGAAGTCTGAACAGCTACTTAAAGTTTGTATCCTTCCTTTCGTTGTTAAACTCGAAAAATTCTCCATAAGTCCGTCATTTATTTTTCTTACCTCAGAAATGCTATTTCCTAACGTATAAAAGCTATTTTTAAAGTCTTGGAAAAGTACACTAGTGCAATGGAAAAAATGGTAAGATCATTCCCTTAGTGAAAAGTGACTTTGCGGTTGCGCAGATAATTGTTTTAAAATAAATGTAGTTTGATATTTATATTTCAGAATGTGCATGCAGAATTGTGGCGTACATTGCAAAATTTACGCATTTACAGACAAATTTGCTTTGAACACATTTAATATGCGGAAATAAGCTAATTCGTATATTTCTAGGGCTTATTGTTTAACTTCATAAGTCATATATCAATCCGATCTGGTAATTGTACATAGAAAGAATAAACACTTGCAGCCATTTTTTAAAATTGGGTGAGAAAGAGAACCTATAGTTTTAAAGCAGTATTTTTATTTGTCCTTTTTTCTTCGCTGTACGGTTAACCTGCATTAGTTATTATGTCAAAATAATATTGATAAAATTTAAAACTGTTGCAAAAATCGTTTCTTTTCAACAAGTGACTAGCACCCTTACAGCAAAGTAAAAGCACAATTTTATATTTTCGGCAAATTTAAGCTGATATAAATCATTAGAACATATTGAGGCTAATGAATTCGCAGCTTTTTTGAATTGATCGAAACTAAATCTTTTTGTAAATTATTCATTTAAAGCTTTTTGTTCTGTTTTCTGTTTTTATGTTCATAATATTTTAGAACGTAATTTTATTTATTAATGGCTTAAATAAGTAAATCAAGTGAGGAAATAGTTGAAAATTACTTAATCTTTTACAAGGGTTTGTTTCAATAATTCACAAAATAAAAAAAATAAGTGCAATGGCGAATAAAGTGCGGCTAAGCCTTTTTTTGAATGAACCGCTTCATTTTCTCAGAAAGCGTTGCCATCGTTTGTTAAAAAGTTCACGGATGTGTTTGTAAGATATTCGTTTGTTGTTTAAATTTTCTATTCTACTCTCATATCGAACTACAATGTTTTGAAAATACATTTTGGAGAGATTAGAAAGAATACAGAGTAAATCGATTATAGAGTAAAACGAATAAGAGTAAAACGAATATATAGCATAAAACGATTATAGAGTAAACCGATTACAGAGCAAAACGAGAACTTCGGTGAAACAAGCAGATGTAGCTATACTCTAAAGAATCGAAATGGTCGATAAAATAAACAGAAAATTTCGGATATTTTTTAGGAAATTTATTATTTTCTACATAAGCAAATTTATTTGTACTAAAATAATTGAAACATTACAATTTGAACAAACTATCAATAAAATTAAATTAATTATTTACATATATATTTCAATATGTTTATTATTTCTACATATTACGTAACATTCCACAGGAAAAGGGACCTGGGCAATGCCAATTTTTAAGAAGATTAAAAAATAATTTGTTGGATATATCGACACTTTTGTGCGAAATTATCGTGAGTGCCATTTTTTCGAAATTGACTTTTTTATGGAAATTTTTTATACACTCCACAAGTCATAATCTGGTAAAATATTATAGCAGAAATCCTTAAAGTAAATGTGGCAGTTCCCACATACGATAATTACGCGCAAAACTGTCGATATGTGTTTAATTGATTCACCGCTAACGCTTTAAAAATAACAACATTAATTGATTATGTAGCCGACATACGGTTGTGATTAAAAGTAGGCGGATCACGTAGGCGGATTCACTCATATGTTGCAATATATATTTTTTTAAAATATTAGTTTTAATGGTAATCAATTTTAGCAATTCTTGCCAAAGAAAATCGCAAAAAGAAAAAATTAAGCTATTGGAATTTTAGTGAAATTAATATAAAAAAAGTAAAAAAAAAATCATGAAAAAATCAGTCACCATACCAGCCAATATTTTTACAAAAAACGCGATTTTTAAAGGTTCGGTTAAACCATTCCAGCTCACGGATGGCTAACGCTAGAGTCGAAATATTTGGGAAATCATCAAAATATAAGCCAAGGATTATTTTGAGCATTAGTGCCGAACAACTTTTATTTCTCTGGAGCGTGAGGCGCCTTAATATATATATATATATATAAAAAAAAGTTGTTCGGCACTAATGCATAAATTCATATTAGTGAAAGCCTAAAGTTAATAATATTTGATGAAATAGCATGGTTATATATAAATAATTTTGTAATCTAATAAAAATTTGCAATAAAAACATGTCAAAATCAGAGTAGTTGCCGCCTTGATATAATTCAAAGTATTGAAAAACTACATCAAAACAAGTGGTTTAAAAACTTGTTTTGATGTATTTTTTCAATAACTTCATATATAATGCAATCAAAATTATTCAAAATTGATGTGGATAATTTAAATAAATATATAAAAACATGTGGGTTTTCGTCATAACTCCCAAACCATACATACAAGGACGATTTATGAACCAAATTGTTTCTAATACATCTACACACAAGACTGCATTATCAGAAAAAAATATTTTTTTCTCAAGAATTTTGGCTAACATTTTTTTTGAAGAATCATAGTTTTCTACGTCATTTTTTGTGATTTTTTTGGTTTTTTAGCCATAACTCCTAAACCATACATCATAAAAGGACGATTTATGCATCAAAATGTTCGTTAAGCTACTGTTCACAAGACTGCATCCTGTAAAAGAATTTTAAAAATTAGATTTCATGTTAATTTCATATGTCCTTTTTTGTCAGTTTTTATTTTTTTCTAAAATCCAAACTACATATCAGATAAGGACGATTCATGCATTGAAATGAGCGCCAGGTGTTCGACCTTAAGGAAGGTTACTTTTTTGTCGAAATGCATTTGCTCTATCTCAAATAGTTTATAAACTAGTTTACTTTAAATTAGTTTTTTAATTAGTTGTTTTTAAAAACAAGTTAGTTTGTTCCTATAGGGTATATATATATACTTTAATATATATAGGCCCATTCATCTTGCTTTTGATGTATGAGCACAGCTTTAATAAGTTTTTTTATAAATACTAGCAAATACCCGCTGCTTCGCCTGAGGTAAAATTATTAAAAACCATTTAAAATTTTCAATCCTAAAATTAATTTTTTTTTGTTGACGTCTATTTAAATAAAAAAATTATATATATTAAAGAAAAATAAACTTTTTTTTTCAAAATAAAAAATAATATATATTATATATATTTTCATACTAATATATATTTTTACTCAATTATATATTTGACGCCCTTTTATTTTAAAAGTGTTTATGTTTAAAAAAATAAAATTTAAAGTAAACACTTTTAAGTTAAAAATTTTTCTTTATAGCTCAAAATCGTCAATATAAATTTTTTAAACTAAAAGTTGCTTTTATGGAGATTAAAAATTTTGTAAAGTAATTTTTTAGCTGAGTGCAGCTATTGCATTAATATAAAAAGCGAATTTTATTTCGATAAGATTTTCTATGTACATACAATTCACAACAATCCAGTTTTTATTTTATGCTAAAAAGTACTGTAACATTTAACACTAAACAAAGGTAAGTATTAATTTTACTTTTTCATACGACTTGCTTAGGAAAAAATATTTACTGTGGAAAAAAGGGTTATTTTTTATTTTGAAAAAAGGTTTATTTTTCTTTAATATATATAAATTTTTTATTTAAAAAGACGTCAACAAAAAAAATTAATTTTAGAATTGAAAAGCTGTGCTCATACATGAAAAGCAAGATGAATGGGCCTAGCTCCAATAAATGCCAGGCAAGATGGGTGAGGTCTTGTTCTGGATAGTCATACTCTATTTTGCAATCTATATTTTTATATATTTACGGCCGCACTGCTGTACTCTCATATTTCGAGCGATACGGGCTTGGTCTGGACTCTGGATTATTATTTTGGTTTGATCAGAAGTTATCATTTATGTTTAGTATGACGGTAAATCCAGTCTTTTAAGGCGTGTAGTATTTGAAGTTTGCGCAAGGTTTTTTTGCCAAGAATTCGGATGATGTTGAAGTCGTTATTTGTATTTTTGAGCGAATACAATAAGACTTCGGTGCATTAGTTTGTCACGTAATATTACTTATCTCATTTCGTTTTATCATAATATATTAACACTATTTAAAAATGAAAACAAAATGGAAAATGAAGTCATCACGCAAATTATACAATATTAAGTTGTATATGACAAAAAATTTTTAAAAAAGAAATTGAATGAAGCACACAAATTATACAATATTAAATTTTTTTATGAAAAAAAAATTTTTAAATAAATTTCAATAGAAGTTCACAAAGTAAAAAGTCTGTCCAAATTTAATTTCTGATGCTTTAAGTTAAAACTTTCAGTCAGAGCTTTTTTTTCTTAAAGCAATACCTGCTCAATTCTAGGAATTAGATATGTTGCTTAATTTTTTTTTTACACAATTAATTTTTGAGGTATTCGGGTTAAAAAGTTGTGACATTTCTTCAACCTTGCTCTTCTCGTTCTTTCCCGAGTCATTTTGCTAAAATTGACATGTGTGACATTTTTGCCTCTTGTTGTTTTTGCAACATTTTCGTTGGAATCCGATGTTTTTTCTTTGCTTCTACAGTTCACTGCTTTATTTTGAGCTAAGTATTTAACGTGAAACGTTTTTATATACAAGCATAGCTTGTTTTGCCAACAAGCAACAAGAAAGTCGGTCTGTCTAACCTTTGTTTTAACAGTTGCCGCCGAACTTTTTTGTTGCTTCGAAACAATGACGATCACGCTGCGACTGTCAGATGAACATGAACGCACACACACAAACTCACGGTATATGCAAATAATTGCGCTTTTGGTGGGCTTGCTACCGCTACTAAAATTAGAGCGTATCTAAAACGTTCTGTAAAAATTAGTTTTACCTGGAAAAATTGTGAAGTTTTAATAGAAGACAAAATATGTTGCCAAAAAACCCAACAATTTTTTTACAATTTTATAAATTTGTCGCTGTGTTTTGTAACAAAATTGTATGTTGCTACTAATTTTATTGCTTTATTATCTGCGCAAACGACTGCTGCATTTGCATATTGGTGGCTTTCTAAAAAAAGATAATTTTCTCTTTGTTTTAAGGTATGTTTAATGTGTTTGATGAAAGAACAAAGTATTGCTTATGCAACACATGTTAATATTGTGAGATGTGCGTTTCTTTTAACTAAAGTTTCTTAACTTATGTGAATATCTGTTAGTGCTCTGCTTTGTTGTTGCCATGTAGATGCACTTATTTTTATAATATTTCCATTTGCTTTGATTTTTGACTTTTTGTTCTACGATATTGCTTTGTTATTGTTTTTCGGTTTTTTTTTCTATACTACAAGCTACTAGCTTGCTCTTTTCAAAGATTTATGATTGCTTTTTTATGACTTATTGACTAAATCTTGCAGATAAATCAAAAAAATTTTCCCCATTGTGATGTGCTTTGTGAAAATATTAGAAATGATTTTCTGTCACTTGATTTATTGTGCTCGATGTTTTGTTGCATCCTTTGCGTCCCACAGAAGGTCGCAAGTCGCTGAATCATTCTCTTTTGAATTGAGCCACGATTGAGAACGTTGGTCAATTGAAAATAGTTCCCAGTGTTTACGATTTTGAGCTTCATTTTCCGTTCGATATTCAAAACAAGCAGATAGCTAAATTTTTGTTGGGACAGATAAAACTACTTCTTTGATTAGGAATTCAATTAGAGATATATAATGTTTCAAAATGTGTTGTTCAAAATTTGTGAAAACGAATAAAAATTTTATAATTTCCTTATTTTGTTAACTGTAATAGAATTTTAAAAAATTTAGAGCTTAACTTGAAATTATTAAGATAAATATATATAAAAAAATAGCATATAGAATCTAATGTCCCCACTTCAGTCAGGCTTTCGATCAGGCCACAGTTGCTCTACATCTATTGTTAAAATCGTGGATGACATTAGACAGCCGTATGATCTGGGGCACATAAGCCTGCTGTGCCTGTTAGACTTTTCCAAAGCTTTTGATTCAGTTGATCATGCAATTTTATGTCGGATACTAGAATTAGAATTTAGTTTTTCTGATTCGGCGGTCCGTCTGTTCTATAGTTATTTAGTCACAAGGTCTCAAAGAGTCAGGGTGGGAAGTTGTTTGTCTGATTTCAGAAATTTAACCTGTGGGTCCTCTTTTATTTACGATGTTCATTAATGACATCTTCAGCATATGCAATCATATTACCATGCATGCATATGCGGATGATCTTAAGTACCTATTGGTCACAATGATTTATGTATGAAAGAAATCGAAGACTTGTGCAAAATAACAAATTGGGCTAAAGCTAACAACCTTATCCTTAATCCACTTAAATCATTTATTTTTCTGGTTTTTTAATTTTATACCGTTAATTATATACCGTTAATAATATACCGTTAATTTTCTTAGATGGTATCGAGCTCAAATTCGTTGATAAGGTTTAAAATCTCGGTTTTCATATTAACTCCTCACTCTCGTGCAAAGATCATGTAAATTCCGTTGTTAGCAAGGTTTATTATGTACTGCAAAATCTTAGCTGGACTGCATCATTTGTGCCTGTAGAGACTAAAAAAATTAGTAATTCAGCTGATTGTGCCAATTATCTCCTACTCAGATATAGTGTACAGTAAAGTTGACTCCCGATCCAAGTTTAAGTTACAACTTGTGTTAAATAATGCTGTAAGATACATTTTTGGTCTTAGAAAGTTTTAGAAACTGCATCTTTTTAAATAACCTGATTACTTATTTGAAAAGCTACAATTTTGTAGGTCAATTTTTTATGTAGGACTATTTAACGTGAACGCCATCAGATTGTGAAATTTACTGCCTTTAAGTATAAAAATTATTGCAACTAAACGCAACTTTAAGCATGTAATTTTCCAACATCTTAAGTCTCTCTGTTTCTCTAATTCTGTGTAATGGTTTTAAAAAAAACCTTAATATTATATTAAAACTAATTAATATTTATTTGTTGATATTCTTGGTTTTATCGATTTTTTCGATTTTTATTTTTAATTGATAATTATTTTGATTAGATCTTTCAATTGTATTAAGTTAAATTTTAATTGTTTTTTTTTATCACTTGTTATTTTTTTATGTATCTATATTCTTACTGCATTTTAAAAACTCTGTCTTATTTGTGAATATTTTCTTTAAATAAAGAAATAAATAAAATAAAAATAAACATCAAAAGTTTTGAAAAAGGAACAATTTTTGATAGTTTTACAGCCCTATTCTGGCAAATTAACAAATTGTTAACCAGTATTTTGAATATTTCTATGTGTTTGTTGTTTTCAATACAAATTTTAAAGCTCAAACAACAAAATTTGTTAATGAAATTGTCAATATCTGAAAAGCAGTTGACAATTTTTATCAAAATTTGTTTTGAAATAAAAAAATTACAGCAAACACATAGAAATATTCAAAATACTGGTTACCAATTTGTTAATTTGCCAGAATAGGGCTGTTAGTGTAAATTTTTAAAATTGAAATAAAAAATATTAATTTAATATATCCTAATATTAAAGAAAACCAAAAATAGGTACAGGTGAATGCTAAGAGCGTTTTTCCTATAATTATGTTGGCCTACAAAATACTATGAACAAAAGCCCAAAAAATTAACAACATGAAAATAGACGCATATCCCCAAATAAGGACTTTAACGAAAAGAAACTGCACACTTTCAATTCAATATTTCTCGCAGTGTAAGCACCGCATTTTGCAATGCAATAGATAGCACAATCAATTATATTTTTATTGTATATTTCTTCTCCTTTATTCTTGTCTTAGTTTTTGCGATGCCTCGAATCAAAGAGCACGTGCGTAAGAAAATTGTGCACAGTTACTGCACTGAAAAAGAAAGTTTTTACAGAAAGCTAGCCAAAAGGTATAAAGCTAGTATAAATAGTGTCAAAATAAAATAAAGTTCGAAATACCTGTAGTTTAGTTCTATTACTATTGCGACAAACACTCACTTTTTCTGACGTCACAGTTTTTCATTCCAAAATAATCATTTTTGTGAAACTAGTGTTTCTGTAAATAATAAGCGAGTGAATAATTGTCCGTTATAAAAAAAAAGATACACAAGCGAAAGGGAATAAATGAAATTGCAACAAATGACAGAAAACTTTGTATGAAAATTATGAGGCTCTTCTATAGACAATATATAAGAAACAAATATAAATATTACAAGTGCTTAGTATATGAATATAACGGAAATATACACGCTTATATTGTTTATGCTGACAATTACTTGTTTTGATGTTAAGCACTATAACACTTTGTGATGTTGATGTTAAATACGCAAACCTCATATACAAATAGCGATCCGAGTATTCTTTTAATGCGGTTGCTTAACGCAATGACACAAACTTTATCACGAAATAAATTTAATTTATGAATTATTTCATTTATATATCCAATAAAATATACATTGTAGTACATATTATATTATTTTAATAATATATTTATAATTTACATGAACAAATTTAAGTTCATGCCTTGAACCCGGTAGAAGTATGTATTTATAACGTGGATACATTTATTTCCACAACTTCATTGAATATGACTTGCACAAGCAAACAAAAATGTTTCTCACCAAGTTACAACATAGTGAGAACTAAAATTTGTTCGGTTCGCATATTTTAGTTTACAGAAACACTTCGTCTATCGAGTTCCTTCGATAGCAGAATTGAAACAAGCGAGACGAGTCATCGTTTTTTCTCATTTTATTACAGAGACAGTCCAAGTGAGAATGACGTCAGAATGACTTCAAAGTGAGAAACTCTGGTGAGAACTGCGGTGAGAAAAGTTACAGAACCGAGCTACTGTTCTCTTAAAGATCTGCCATAAAATGGAAGAAAAACTGTGCAGAAGATCCAAAACTTGATTTTAAGGTACTTAATTTAATAAACAAAAATAATTCAATATCTGTGGGAGATATGGCAAAAAAGATAAACCAGTGTAACCATAATCCAAAGAGTGAAACAAAGACATAAATAACCTTAGAAAGTACAAAAAAAAAAGCACCCAACAAAGTAAAAGCCAAGTGAAAGTGGGGAAAAGAAGGATTCGGATATTGTATGACCGTTTTCTTCAAGATAATGGTTGGTGCATTGTTATGAGCGATGTAACCTTCGTAAAAATGGACTAAACAACATTACCAAGTCCACAATTTTACACAACATTTACAGAAAGGTTGTACTGCTGACTAATCAATTTCAAAATGTTCAATTGACACAACAATGAGTCAACAACATTTTGGCCTGATTTAGCCACTGCACAATACATGGGCGTCCGCAGAGGGGGACAGGGGGTGCTTGTCCCCCCTAGGCAATGAATATTTTTCATATATCTTCATATTAAATCAAAAAAGCCGTAAGTTTAAATTAAAAATTTTTAAGAGAAAATCAAAAAACTTTCAAAATTGTAAGTTGCGCTTAAACTTAGGGCTTTGAGAACTTTGTCAATAAAAATGTCGGTTTTAGTTGTAGAAGTGTAAAATTGTGCGAAACATGTATTCTGATATGATGCATCATAATCAATCAAAAAGTCGATTTTGAATTTTTTGTAATTTATGGCTTTTTTGATTTCATATGACGATATGTTCTTTATGTATTTACTATATTTTGAAAAGAACAAAAAAATACTTTTTTAAGGTTAATTTATAAATAAAGCAGAGCTAAACCATTAATTTTCAAATAGTATGTTGTACCCGTTACTGTAAAGCCGTGTTCATATTACGCGTTTTAGTCGCCATTGCTCCAACGGTTTTTTTTTGCAAATGCTGCTGAAAAATACTGATTTTTGTATATATTTAAATACATTTATTTGTTTAATATTCAGTATTTCTCAGCCGCGTTTGCGAAAAAAAAATGAGAGCGGTGTCACAATCGCGACAAAAAAGAGTAATATGAACACGGCCTTATAAGTTACGATACCATTTCATTTACCTTTGTTTCACAAAAACTTTTCACTATGTATTCTTAATTAAAAATTTTTTTTTACGGATTTTATTCGTAATTTTCAGACACGAATAGAACTCGTAGAATGGACGTAGGTTGGCACACATTTAAAATATTTTAGTCAAATTTATATTGTACTTTACACTTACGAATGAACGTAATACTTAGTCACGAAAAAACCTTCTATTCAGACAGGGTTTGAAACGCGGTTCTTTAGCGTATGGGGCACGCACGCTTCCAGTAGGATACTGCCACCTTTCAATCACACATTTCCTTATATTCGGTAATTGTTCGACAAACCAGTCTGAACGATTCAGTTGTAAATTATATAAACTCAGCTAAAACTTCGTACCTTTTACGAATAATGCGTACGGTCAACATACGAATGAATTTTTTAGTAAATACTACGAATGTAATGAATCAAATTACGAAGTTATTCCTTTCAGAAATTGACTAATCTTAAGGAATGATATCCCTTATTAGTCGAAGATCATTCTGCGTAGCAACAGAAAGTAAGGTGCATTTAATTCCATAACGGATATAAACTTTGACGATAAGCAAATTTATGTTTTAAAGTCATTGTAAACAAGCAGAAGACAAAGTAAATAAATTTAGTAAAAAAATCAATGTTTTCCGAAAAATTGGCTTATTTTTCTATCATAAAGATGATCCAATTTGGATTTTTTTTTATTTTTCCTGAACTTAATAAAATGACAAACAATTCTTTAGTATTTAAATTTAAGTAATTTGCAGCGATTTAGGCGAGACCAAAGCTTCTTATTCAAAAGCGAAAGAAAAAAAATTAGGAAATATAATAAAGAGGGCCAATTTTGGATCAAAGTTTAATTTTTAAAAAAAACCTTATACCAAATTAACAAACGATTTTAAATTAAATGTTATAATCAAAAGTTTTTTATGAACCAATTTGGATTTTTTATTTTATTTTTCCTAAACTTAATAAAATGACAAACAATTCTAAAGCATTTAAATTTAAAAAAATTTGCAGCGATTTAGGCGAGAGCAAAGCTTCTTATTTAAAAGTGAAAGAAAATATAAGAAAATTTAATAAATTAAGCCAATTTTGGATCAAGGTTTAGTTTTATAAAAAAACCTTATATCATATTAACAAACGATTTAACATTAGAATATGTTATAATCAAAAGTTTTTTATGACATAAACGTAAATTAAAGACTCGATTTCAAACAATCATTTTATACTTCTTAAAATTCACGTTATTTAGTGGAGCCCACCCAGTTTCGGAATTTTCTGTACTTTTTTCGCGTCACGTGCTTATATTAACCAGGTTTCAGAATCAAGCCTTGCAGGAGGTTCTGGAATATGTTAAGAAAATGTATGAAACCTAAAACACATCTAATATACATGTACCTCTCTACTTATTTATTCATACGTTTTGAATTAAAAATGACACAGTTTCGATAGTATCGTAAGTATAGACATAGAATTACTTTTTATACAGTAATAAAGAAAAATCATTTTTTTTTCATTTACAAAACTATTTTAAAACATTTCATCCCCTAAATAAAAATTATTAACAAACAAATTTGTTGTTGTTGTTGCAACAATTAAATTCATGTAAAAATTTATTTTGTTTTATAAAAAGTTTTCATTTCATATTTGTAGTGGTAAATTTGTTGTTCTTGTTTATTTTTTATATTGGTTAAAACTAAATTTAATTAAAATTTTTGTTTTATAAATGGAAATAAATATCGAAAAAACTTGAATTATTTATTTTTCCTGTAGTAAAGAACACATACATATATGTACAGTTGCGGTCAAAATAATAGTAGAGCCCTTATATTCATACATGTTTGGATAAATAATACTAGTATACGAATTTCGGATCCGGTAAGTCCATTTTCATTCCTGTATGTACTTTCAACACTCGTTCCAACTCCGTAGTCAGTTTCTTCCTATATTGTAAAACTTTCAAGATACAGGGTGTTTTACGGTTTTGGTACGTGTTTAATATTATTGATCTAGAATCTAAACTACTCACCATAAAATAAAAAATATTATTTTTTTAGAAAAAATATCAACCTTTCCATCAATATATCAACCACTTTCGTGTCATGTGCTGCAGCTGAGCTAAAATTTTGTGATTACTCAACGAAATATCAACAAATTTTGTATCTTTTGTTTTAGCGGAGCTGTAATCGTCCAAATTTAAAATGTCTTTTTTTCATGTAAAAATACACTTAATCAACAGTATTTTTTAAAATTCTAACTTTGGACAGTAACAGCTCCGCTAAAACAAAAGATAGAAAATTTGTAGATATTTTTTTGGATAATCTCAAAATTTTTTCTCCGCTACAGCACATGACACGAAAGCGATTGATATACTTATGAAAAATCTAATATTTTTTCTAGAATACAAAATATTATTTTATATTTTATGGTGAGTAGCTTAGATTCTAGATCAATAATATTAAACACGTACCAAAACCGTAAAACACCCTGTATCTTGAAAGTTTTACAATATAGGAGGAAACTGAGTACGGAGTTGGAACGAGTGTTGAAAGTACATATAGGAATGAAAATGGACTTACCGGATCCGAAATTCGTATACTAGTATTATTTATCCAAAAATGTATGAATATAAGGGCGCTACTATTATTTTGACCGCAGCTGTATATGTTAAAAGTAGTTCAAAATTACAATTTTAGTTAACAAAATATATTTTTATTATGGAAAAAATATAATGCAAAACAAAAATAATTCGAATTTGTTATGGTATTTAAAAAATAATTAGATTTTTAAAGAACAACGCATTCTTGGTAACGCATGCTTAAACCTGCGTAATAATAATACATACTGGCTCTGTAGCTACACAAGAGTGGACCTTATTTTGAAAGTACCACACCAAGGGCTCAAAAAGTTGTAGTAGATAATAAAAAAATTCGTGAAAAATTTTAGCAAGATCAATTGCATATAAACCCATGCGCACTTGGCTTAAAGTTTGCACAAGTGCATGAAAGTAAGAAAATTTTTTTTCAATATTTTCATATGAAATTCCATTTGGAATAGGGAATTAGTTAAGATTTTTTTATTTTTTCCGAAAATTTTTCAGCTTAATAAGATATTCACCTCAAATTATTTAAATAACTCAGGGGGACAACATTTTTATTTTTTTGATTTTCCCAGCAATAATTGTATGATTTTCGACTAATCTTGGTGCGCTGATTTCAAAACTTTTTTTTTTATTACTACTTTTTTTCTAGCATCACCAGTTTTTGAGATAAACGTCAGTGAAATCGTTCAATGAAAACTTAAGTGAAATTTTATTTTTTCAAAATTTGATCAAACAATTCAACGAGTTGAAGTGCGGGAAGTTAATTCTAAGTGAAAAAGTTATTAACACAATGGCAACCAGAAGCGTGGACAAATTATACCTTCTTGGATATGACCAAAGTCAACTTCTTCTTGGTGTGGGTTTATCTTAGGTATATTGCCTTAAAAGATAGAGGTTTTCTTTATTTCTTATTATGTAGAGATAAGCATATTGCAACTTTTAGATTAATTTGAGGGGAATAACATTATTAAACTGAAAATTTTTTATTAAAAACCAACAAAATTTAAACTGTTTCCTTATTCCAATTAAAATTGCAAATGAAAATATTAAAAAAATTTTTTTTCATGCACTTTTGCAAACTTTAAGCCATGTGATAACGGGTTAATATGCATCCGATCTTACTAAAATTTTACACACATTTTTTTTCACCCATTAGCTCAGTTTGAGCCTTTGGGACGATCCATGAAGTGTTTGGAAATTTTCTCCGAACACGATTTGGCACGAAACTGACATCCTCATCGATAAACCAAAGCGTGAACAGCCAAAAGCAGTGAGTACACCCGAGAATATTGCTGCTGTGGCAGAAAGTGTACGTGAAGTGCCATCAACATCAATTCACCGTCGTTCTCAACAATTGAACATTTCGGAGACATCATTGAGACGAATTTTGCATAAAGACCTTGGTATGACGCCATACAAAGTCCAATTGGTTCAGGTGTTGAAGCCAATTGACCATTCAATGCGTTTTCGCTTCGCTAAGTGGGCCTGCGATCGACTTACAGAAGATGCCGATTTTGCCAAAAAAAATCATCTTTTCAGATGAAGCTCATTTTGATCTTGGCGGGTATGTAAACAAGCAAAATTGTAGCATTTGGGGCACTGAAAACCCGCACGCATACATTGAAAAGCCGCTGCACCCAAAACGAGTCACTGTTTGGTGCGGATTTTGGTCCAGAGGCATAATTGGGCCATTTTTCTTCGAAAATGAGCAAGGAGTGGCTGTTACAGTCAATGGCGATCGTTATCGGGCCATGTTGAACGAATTTTTGTTCACAAAAATTGAAGAGGAAGATATTGGCAACATTTGGTTTCAACAAGACGGCGCTACGTGCCACACAGCCGAAGCTACACTCAATGTTTTGCGCCCAGTTTTTGAAGATCGCATTATTAGCTGATGTCGTTTGACCTCGGAGCTGCGATTTGACACCGTTGGACTATTATTTGTGGGGTGCCCTCAAAGATAAGTGTTACGCCGACAAGCCAGAGACTATTGACGCTTTAAAGGACAATATTCGTGAAGCCATTGGTGAAATACAGCTGCACACAATCGATAATGTGCTTAAAAATTGGACCGATCGTGTAGGCTACTGCATGGCCAGCCGAGGCAGCCATTTGAATGAAATTATGTTCCATTATTAATCGGAAAGATTGTACTTTCAAATACAAAAAGAAGTTTGAGAAAATATCTAGTTCACATTTTTTAAAGTTCATAAAGCACAGTTGATTTTAACAATATGTAATATAGTTTAATAATAGTGTAATAGTCTGATTTTGGCTAGTTTTACAACGGGTTTATTGTGACATGACATAAACTAGTTGAATTTAAACTATTTTTGCAACTAGTAAATCGTGACAAAATATAAAGACAAATCATTTTTACTGCTGATTAGTCTTACACTGCAGGGTTACAAATATAAAGTATTTAAAAAATAAATATTATATTCAAACACCTAGAATTTTTGCTTGTTCTTAAATTGCTCAGATACAAATACTTTTAATTGTCAATTTTACAAATTGTTTTGGCACATCTAGCCAAAAAATTGATATTTATTTGTATGTTTATAACAAAACACAAGGAAATGGTAAACAATTCAACAGTAAGTTATTTGCACTATTCATAAAAAAAAACTATAACTAGAAGCGCCCTGCAAACACTTGTTTATAAAGAGTATAAGTATATGTGCCCTTCTCCGAGAAAAGGAACCTAGTGTGTCAAAAAACGGATTTGGACTTAAGAGTGGATTTTGGTACCTAAAAGGGTGTAGAATAAGATGAAATGAGTTAGATTTCTGATAAAAATTTATTCCCAACTGAATAAATCTTCCAACTGAAGGTGTGTTCACAGTGATGATGCGTTATAAAACTTTAAATGCGTTTTTCTCAAAACTTCATTTTCACATACTAGGTCCCTTTTCTCGGAGAAGGTCACATATATAAAATATGAAATTAAAGATATGTATATTTTTCATTACATGTATGCATACATAAATGCTGAGTTTACCTTTATTAGAAGTAACTTTTTTATATATTATGTACATATATGAGCTGAAACATTGCTGCCACACCCCCTTATTCAACGCCCATAACATTTACATAATGAAACTGAATGCGTAAATAGAGGTCGAATACTCAATTCCGAGACTGTGCGACCTATATCTCCAAAATTATTCGACATCGCAAATTTGAAATGTATGGGAGGTGCCACGCCTCCTTGTCTGACGCCCATAAAAATTAATCATTGAAATTGAATGCATAAATTGAGGTCAAATACTGAATTCCGAGGCTATGCGACCTATAACTCCAAAGCTACTCGATATCGCAATATTGGGTTGTATGGGAGGTACCACGCCCCCTTATATAATCAAATCCAAACTCCTCAGTATCACTTTCAAGATGTTATTTTAGTTTTCCTAAAAATTTCATAAAGATCTATTCAGCGGTTTTGGAGTCTATACGTGATATACACACATACCCATCATACAAAAGTATTCAAATCGTGAATATAAAATGGTGGGTGGGAGTAGGAGGGTGTAAAATACTTTACGACCTATTTTCGTACCTACCAACTACACAAAAAAAAATTATTTGAAATTGGTCGATTCGTTTCGGAAGAGTGCGACCACAAACACAGTGACATGAGATATTTATATATTAGATTATTATATAAATGAGTACGCAATTTTTATGATGAAAAGCCTATTGACTATTTGAGTATTATATATATATATTGACTATTGAGTTTTTAGATTCTGAGTTATAAAATATTTTGAATTTCTTTTAAAGGTAGGTAGATATAAATATTTTCTTCTCTTTCAGTAAACTTTTTTATTCATTTGTTTGTTGTGAAAACACTTGTTCCAAGTATTTGTAGTAATTGCAAATATTTACAGTATTTAAAAGTTTTTGAAGAATGAACAGTATTTGAAAGTATTTACAGTAGTTTAAACTTTTCTTTTAGGGGCAGTCTTGATCTATTTTTAAAAAAAATTTATTTTCAAAAAAACCCAATTTTATATATTGGATACTATTACAAATAGTAAATAACATCTTATTTAAGTCACCAAAATAGAGATACATGCAAAAGATACTTATTTAGTAGGCACCTCCAGATGGAATCAATGACAAAAAAAGCAAATTTAAATGCGTTTTTCTCGACTTCGTTGACGTGATTACGAAAAACAAGTCAATCATTTTAACAAGGGTTTCCTATCTCCACTATATCTGCATTAAAAAATTAAAAAAATATATTTTTGTATACTACAAAATGGACTTAAATAAATAGATTGTCAAAATAAATTTTTCAACCATTTTTAATAAAAAAATTTTAAAAAAATAACCAAAAGCACCAGACTGTCCCGTTAAATTAACTTTGGCTCAGTTATTATTTCATCAGTCTTCTGTTGACCTCACACGATAATTTCGAGCTTTTAATTTTTTCCCAAACTTTGTCGCTAATAACTAGTGTCCGACCGAATATTCAGTTTCGGTTATGGCCAGTTTCGGCTAGTTACGGCTATTCGGCCATTATGAGGTCAAATTTCGGTAAAAATTTCTTGCATCAGTTATTTAATTTAAATATGAAAGTTTGGTTTAATACAAATATTTACAACGCATTGTACAAAACAAAAATGATGAATTCGTCTATAATTTGATTTATCGTTTTAACACAAAACATTTTGGTTAATTTTATGCGTTCGATACTATCATTTTCGACTTTATTATCTCTATTGCAATTTATATTAAAGTTTTATAGGTACTGAAGCCAAAAATTGATAACTACACTTACGGACGAATACTGTGTGTGTGGAATAACGTAAAAGAAAACGAAATATTTATATTTTTATAAAACTAAACCTTTAAAAAAAACATAAATACTTTGTTTTGTAGTTCTATAAAAATGAACATTGTAGGTGCATACTATTTTGAGTGTGTACGGAAGATATAAAGTATGCAATACTTTTGCTATTAAAAATAAAGTAAAAATTATCTCTTGTATATTCAAATACTTTTTTAGTATTAAATTTTTTCTTGTGTGTATGACAGTACTTTTGTTTTTTTTTAAATTATTTTTAAAATTTAAATGTTCGTATTAATAACCAGTTTCGGCCGAATATTAAAAAATGGCCGAATATTCGGTTTCAGTTTCGGCCAAAGTTCCGGTTTCGGTCGGACACTACTAATAACCTATGTTTAAAAGTGACTTACTTATTCCGAATTTTTTATATGACCACATAAATTGTCTAAAATCTCTACAAAAGAACCTAAAATAAAAGTAATGATATTTCTATCTGCCTATAAAATAAATAGAAATATTTTTTGTTACAATTATATAGAACCTAAAAAATAAATTTTAAAGCTCTTAAAGAACTTTTTGTATGCAAATTACATATTACAAATAAACAAAAGTTTATCATTTGCCGTATGTTTTCTTAGAAAATTATGCGTGGATATGAAAAAACTGTTTAATAATGTTTTAGCGTTTTACATGACCACTGTATGAAAAATATGAATATGAAAAACTGTTTCATAATGTTTTAGCGTTTTAATAAAAATTTTTTATTATAAACGATCAATGTGAAATAGTTAATATAGAAAGGCCCTAACTTATTTTTTTAAAAATACATTTTTTTTAGATTTTTGCGAAAAATAAATTGCTACAGAAAAAAAATTGCTGCAAAAATATTGCTACAGCATTGAATTGGTTAGTGTCTTAAATAAAAAATCCATTTAAAGATAATTCAGACCCGCAAAATTATAATTTTTATTAAGTTTTTTCCATCTCCTGTAAAGTAACAAAAAATGAGTTAGGGCCTTTCTATATTAAGGTAACGATATATACTAATATAATGTATGTGAGATATGTACATATATCTGGCTTCTTATTGTGGGACTTTTGTAGGTTTGACAAGTTTTTCGGTTGGACACCTGACTATTTTTAACATTTATAGCTTTTGCAACACCGCGATTTCAACTGTCAACTTTTTGCTAGACTTAATTTTTCATGTTGTTTTGAAAATAGAATAAGCACAGCATACATAAAGCTCCGCCAGACATTGTGTGAAAAAAATATTGTGATCAGTTTTTAGTGATTTTTAATGGTGAAAACTGGTCTTGAACTTATTTTTAATTGTTTTTTCATGATTCAGTGAAGTTTTCAAATATATCGTGAATTAGAATTTTTTGTTATGGTTGTTAAAATGCTGTTAGAACTATAGGTTTGACAACAAATTTTTTTATTTTGTTTGCATAGTACAATCGTGTGGAGTTGTTATTTAACCAACAGTTAAGCGCGTCGGAAGCTAATTTCATCTGGGGGGACAGTACAAATGGTGGTGAAAAAAAATCACCAAAATTTCTTAAAAGAATTATGAATATGAATAAACAAATTTTTTATTTTAGTTTCAAAAAAAAAAAATTAAAACTATTTCATTATTTTTTAAAGTTTTTCCAATCACCGTTGCCACTTGCTTATATTTGTACCAAATTCTCCGAAAAAATGTACCAAATAAGAAAAAATGTAACAATTTTTTTTTAATATAAAAATTTGATAACATTTATTATAATAATTCACTGATGTATATTTGTTTACATACCAAACATAACAAAAATATTAAGGTATGTTATACGCTATTAACAAAATAATAAACACATCAAAATAGTTCTTTTGCTGGCCAAATATAATTAGATTCATTGCGTTCGACACACAATTTTTAAGAGAGCTTTATGTTGTTAAGTGTTTTATATTCCAATTTATTTCTAAGCTTAGATTTAATCAGGGTAAAATAAAAAAATATTGATTCAGCAGTTGCTGAGCTGTGTGAAAGGAAAATCAGACTATTTACAAAATTGATAAAATCATTGAAACAAATTTCCCCCAATCCAGTCTTCACGAACCAGACTTTTTCTCAAAATACCCAAAATTTTTTCCTACGTCATTACAATTTTAAAAACTAATATTTGAAACCTGAACAAGATTCCTCTGAGTCACAATAACGTCAGGGTAGCATTCTATGAGATGATATTTTAATATGAATTATTGAATTATGGCAATAAAGAAATTTTGTTTTCTAACATAACTTGTGAAGATGTTATTATATTCAAAACATTTAGATCTTCTTTACCTAAATCGAACTTGTCTTTAATTTGTTTTAGAATATCTTTGGTAATAAGAGAAAAATTTTCTGATTGGAGATATTTTTCTACTTTAGTGGAAATTCTCACAAAAAATCCTCAATTCTCAAAAAATGTCCGAAAAATCGTCTGCCTAATTCTAATACGACGTAAGTCAAAATTATCTATTGTTCAGGAGGCAAGGAAAACTGTTTATTATTTGTATGAAGTTCATACGATAATGTATTGTTTCAAACGTTCTACCTCCATTTTTTTCATACAAACATTAAAAATTAAAAAAGGACATAGATGTAGTTTTGACCAATCTACCTAAACCACTAATAAACGTTACATTGACCAATTTTGACATACGTCCTATTAGAATTAGGGCGACGAAATGTGATTTTTAATATATATGACAAGAAAAGCATGTAAGCTTTCAACTTTTAGAAATTAATGCAATGAAAGTTCCACTAAACATAAGTCTGAACGTTTCTCCAGTGCTACCAACTTTCGCTTTTTGTAACAAGTTGTTAAATTGTAAATCTTTTACAAAATATACCAACTCGGAAAATAATGTACCAAGGTACCAAGTTAAAATAAATGTACCAATTTCAGTACAATTGTACCAAAGTGCCAACCGTCTTTCCAATTTCGATATAAGAGATAATTTTTAAAAGGATCTTTCATATGGTAATATGAAAATATAAGAAATAGTTGTAGCTTTTATAAAGCAAGACTAGGTATACCTTTACATGGTTTAAATGCAATAAGGTACCAAAAGTTATATCAGTTTAAATTAATCCAAAATTTTTCTTTTTGTCCTTTCGAGAAACAAACTCTTTTACCACCTCCATCGAATTAAATTCTTCAGTTTTATCTTTGTAAATGTATATATGTGCCGCATGAGTGAGTCGTTTCTGTGCCATAGTTGCTCGAAGATACGTTTTAAGTCGTCTTAGTACACTAAAAGAACGCTTAGATGAAGCTGCTGATGCAGGCACAGTCAAAACCAAAGCAACAAGTTTTTCAATTTCATTTAATAGTTTTTTCAGTGTATCCGAATTTTTTCAAATTGGAATCGCAGTAGATACTCTACATTTTTCTTTATCTTTTTGCAAACACAGAGAAAGAAAATGGTTATCCGAAAGCATGCTCATGAAGAAGAGAGAAAGAAGAGCAAAATATATAATATAAAAATATTATCGTTGTAAAAAAACTGATATTTTATATAAATTTTTGAAGTTTTCTTTTTAAATTGCTTATCTAGCCAAATAAGCGGGGGCAACTGCTCCCCTTGCTCCCCGCTTGCTACGCCAATGCCAACAAATAAGTGTTTATATTGTGTTTTAATTGAATTATACTTGGTTGTTTTCAAAATTTTAGTCCAATTTTCATTATGGTCAGTCACGAAGAGAGAACAATCCACCGTTTTTTGTAATTAAAAATATCTTAAAATTTAAATCTTTTCTTTAGTTTTTTTAAAAATTCAATTACATTTAATCATTTTTTAAAATTCAATTGCAAAAACTAAAATTCAAGAGGTTTTGTAAATCAAGCGTTTTCAGTAATCATTTTCAACATTTTAATTCCAACCAACAAGCCAAAATTATAAAATGCGAATTGAAACCTTTTTAAAAAAATTACTCAACCATTTTTTTTTCAACAAATTCGATCATATTTTTAACCAAAGCTATAGAAATTGAGGTCCTTTTTCGAATGTTATGTTTCCATCCGCAAACCTTCAAACCTCTCCCCAACATATTGAAATTATCGCTGAGTTGAAAGAAAATCTTTATTGTTCAGAGAATATTGTCTGAATTTATTTTTTTATTTATTTTGAAAACAATGAAGTTTAAAGTTTTCTGGCAAAAATTCAACAAACATTATCCTGAATTTATTTATTCCAGGATCTCTAAGAACTGGTAAATAAAAAAATTTAAACTAATGTTGAATAGGGAGATAGGCAGAATAGCGAGATAATGAGATAGGAACTAATAAATTCAGCTAATTTTGAATAGTTTTAGCTGATCGTATACTTATTTTTAATAAAATACGATTTTAAGATTTAAAAATCATTGAAAAAACTGTCAAATGATACAGTAGAAAACCCTTCTATCAATTTATCAAAACAAAATTTTTCTTCTGCTTCATAAAAAGTATAAATATCCCAATTTTAACTTCCAGATGATATAAAAAAAGAATATTTAAAAACTTTACAAACAACTCCAACTGACTACAACCAATGAGAGACTCTACAGGTATTGAACAAACACTTTAATCCATTGTAATAAAAAAAACCCATCAGAGCAATAAAAAAGATTTATGAGTTTTTTTTTCGTTTTGCTAACAATGTAATAAAAAAACAACTGAAAAATTTGGCTAAATATTTTTTCATTGTTCATCAGCAAAGTCAAAAATATAGCAATAAAAAAATAAAAGAAATTTATCAAAAAAACATTTCAAGGAAATGGGAACATTTTAGAACCTTAAAATATAAAATAAAAAACACATTTTTAGGTGACAACCTGTTGAGCAGTCACAGCTGAATACTTTTTTGGAAATTTTTTATTTTATAGTAATTATGAACGAAAGACAAAAAGAAACCAACATTTCGTAGTCACCCATTGAGTTCAGAGATCAACAGGCTTCAGTTAATTGCTGCTTAAAAGTCAAACACAAAGTCATGCATCAAGGACGCATATTAATTTTTATGAGCATAGAAAATATTGTTTTTGTTGCATCACAACACATACAGCCATAGTCATAGTCAAACTCTGATGCGGCAGGTGATTGTTTTTGAATGTGTTATTTTTATCTTTTGTTTTTGCATTCAGTGCAATTTTATGTGATGCTATGTTTTATGCCAAAGTCCTTAACTTGCAGCGAAATTGCTTTAGTTATTGTTGTTATAATTTCAAGGACATTTTGGAAACCAAAAAATATCTAGGTCACTTCCTGTATTTAACTTGGATTTGCTTATGATGCTGTTGGTTTTGTTTGGTTTGTTCATTTGAATTTGTAATCACAGGAATGAATCGCGAAAGTTAGTTAATCTTAATTTCATCTAAATTCGTTTGAAAGAAAAAACAGCTGATTCCATACGGAACATTCGATTAAAAACGCTTTAGATGCAGCCAGATCAAGTTAAAGAAACTTGACAAAAACCCTGACTTGAGCAATTATGGGTTGTACGGATTATTTCTATGTATTCGTATAAAATATGACATTAGCTGCAGCCAGCTCGAGCCTTTAATGTTTAGGCCTTTACGCTTGCGACTCGTTAAGGTTCTGACAGGTATTTCAATAACTTATAATTTGAAAACGAAATCAGTCGAATTTTAGAAATTGTCGCAGTAACTTTCTTTCAAAATGAAACAAAAATTGTGTATATTTTAGTAAAATTTTAAAACTGAAAGGAGTAGTGAAATGTCTGGAAACTAGAATAGAAAACTTGCATTACTGAGTTTTTAAAGTGTGGAGTAAAAGCTTTTAAATTAAACTTAAATTAAATTGATTTACAGTTAAGAAGACCAATTGAGTTTTATTATAAAAAAATTTCACTATAGCCCCAACTAAGCCTTTTAGAATGTTAATTTATTTATATATCTAGCTTGTAGCTAATTTATAATTTAAAAGACTTATAGCATAAACATGAAATGCCACGTAATAAAAAATTATAGGTAGTAAAGTTTTAGGTTTTGAATAAAATAATTTATATATAAAAAATAGAATTGTGCAAAGCAACTTTATACAAATTTTTTATCAGTGGGTGCATGGCAGAATAATCAGGGGCCGAATTACAGCATCCGTGATCGAGCAAAATTGTACAAGATTGATAGGCACTTGTCTCGTCATGCCCTTCGTAATTTGCTCTACCACGGATGCTGTAGTTCGGACCCAGGTAGGACCGACTCGGAAATTAATGAAGTAGAAAGCAGAGAAAGGCTAGCTAGTTGTCAAAAGCAGCTGTTCATCTCGAGTTTCTTTATGTTCACGTTTCGCAGTTGATTTTAGGTTAAATTTTTTTATGCTTTTTTGCAGATTGAACTTTTCCTTCGAATTTTATAGTTTTATTTACACTGTTTTTATAATATTTTCACTCCGATAGAAACGATAATTAACGAAAAAAATATAACCCTAAAAAAAACTGTATTTTTAACGAAAAATACTGTAATCCTATAAAAACAGCAAGTTTAATTTTGTTGGTATTTATTAAAATAAAAATAATAAAAAAAAATTCATTTACAAAAACAGAAACAATAACATAAGCAGTTAAAAAAAGAAACATTAAATAGCATTTGTACTTTTGAATAGATCACATTTTATTTTTGAAATTAGAGAAATTCGTCAATGCTTATAACATTTGTCAAATGTCGACTCAATTTCGATATAGATGGTTGATAAGTATTTAAAACTTTACTTGGAAACAGAAGTTCCACATCCTTTAAAAATTCATTTTCAAATTCAAATTTCATTAACACATAGCTCAACCA
This sequence comes from Dichetophora obliterata, assembly GCA_963920525.1. NCBI lineage: Eukaryota > Metazoa > Arthropoda > Insecta > Diptera > Sciomyzidae > Dichetophora > Dichetophora obliterata. The sequence continues at coordinate 150,809,353 of OY986435.1, read as the reverse complement.
AAAATTTTAGGCAATGTTCTCTACAATCGATTTCCTCCGATTGCACTACAAGTCAACTAAAAAAACTGTAAGCTCATTCAAAAAACTGTAATTTACAATGAAAACTGTGAATATGGCAACGCTGGACCAAATAGGAATAATCGGCCGAAGTCCGAAGCCGAAGCCGAGGCCGAACACTAACAACATTTTTTTCAAGTAAAAAAATAATAAAATTTAGGCCTTGCTTTCATTATTTATTAGTTTCAGTACAAATACGGCAATCATTAAAGGTCCAGTCTGGTTAAAAAGGCCGAAAAATATGCAATTTTCATTCTTTTTTTTTTGGATCAAGTAAATAATATAAGTACTCTAAACTTTTTATATATAATAAAAGTACTTTGAAGAAGATTGTATAAAATTTTCAGATTATAATCAATAATTATTTAATTAGTATACTGCAGCCATGGGGCTACGTGGACCAGTGCTTAAAACACAAACTGATCTGGTGACTTTCCCACAGGTCTTAAAATTAATCTGAAACAAAAATAAAAATATTTTCCTTTTAAGTATGAATGTGATTATGGAATAATTTTTTTCATTTTTACTGAAAATTTTCGTTACTTTTCAGTAACATTTACAATTTAAAAACTCGTATTTCTGAAATAAGCAACATAAATTTTCGTTAAAAATTTGCTGTTATGAAAGTCGCAAGCTCGAAAACGCGTTTAAATTTGTAAACAAAGTGTCCTTCCTCCTTTGACGCGGTCGGCTCGGGGGCTCAAAACTTTTGAACAATTACGAATTTATTAACCTTTTAGAATTTTACAGTTATAGCTACCGAAAAATACAAAAAAAAAAAAAATGTATTAAAAATTTTTTGCATTAAAAAAAAGCAAAAGCATTCGGCAAATATTCGGCTATTTTTGGCCGAAGCCGAAGGTTAAAATATCGGCCGAATATGCCGAATACCGAAGCCGAATATTCGGTCGGACATTATTCCAAACATAAAGAGCAACGTGGAGACGAGCATGTTGTGTTGGCCAAAAGCGCTTTTTAATTAACAATCGTCGTGGCGGCGGTAGTGGCAGCTCATCCTACCAACGACAAGATGTTGAATTCAAGAGGAAGCGAACTAGTAACTACGATGAAGGCGATGCTGGAGGTTCCTCATATAATCGACTAGATAATGGTCGCAATAATGAGCGTAGCAACTATGAACGAAAATATAACGACTACTACAATAGTACAGCGGAGTAAATTCATCGGCACCTTTCGTAGCAGAGGATATTATTTTGACAAACTTAAAATATATTGTGAATATTTTAGATCAAAGCTTATGTGCAAAATTTCAAGTCATTACATTAGTTTTAGTAGCATATAAAGAGATTTCGCCGATTTTATCTCAGCCAGTATTTATGAGATTGTTGGAAGATTGTGATTGTTCTACGACTCTCTTTCGATCGTCCATATGATTGTTAACTTTTACACAATAGAAAAAACGGGAACAAACTGTACGAGCTTATGATTTTTTAACGATTCTTCTTTCGATCGTCCATATGATTGTTAACTTTTAAGCAATAGAAAAAAAATGGGAACAAACTGTAGGATAAGTTTACAAATAAGTTGTTTTGTAATTTATTGTTTTATAATTTTGTTTTTTTTTTTCTTCAATTTAAAATGTCATCGTCAGAAGCCAAGCATTCAGCAATTTAAATGTGCTGAAATTATCAGAAGTAAGTTTTTGTTGCAAAATCATAATGGAAAGCTTATATGCCATACAAACATTAGGGTGCATCTTTTTTTTAATACACTTCTAATAGCATTTTTCTGGTGCTTTAATTCATAAATAAAAAACCTGTGCAAGGAGAAGGTTCACAATTGATTTATTCAGGTGGCGCCATGTCCTAGAATGTCTGCATATCGTAAAAATTCGACTTTTTCGTAGTTGTTTGATAAATGTTGACCTCTATAAGAGCTTATGCACTGAAGATCAGTGAAACAATTTCTTTATTACTGAATTATATGTAGACTATGTGAACAAAAAATTGAAATCATAAATTTATATACAATTCTATTTTTCAGGACGATATTTTTAAACAGATTTTAGGAAAATTTTTTTCAAATTCGTGAGAATATCGCACGAATAAAAGAATGAGCCAAAAAAGTGATGCATTTAGTAAAAGTTTTAATAGTACTATTCAACACCTATAATTTAAGAGTTTTTAGAATTATAAAAGTGATCTGGAATTGAAGTTATAGAAGTTTTAAGATTTTGTAATTCTAGATTTTTCAGATCTGCGAACGCTCATTTTTCACATCTGGAAATTTCAGATCCATGGTTAAGTGCGTAGAATGTATGATTTTACACATTTTATCGATTTTAAAGCAGTATTTCTGAATTAATATTTTTTTAATATCACTCCTATAGTATTTAGATTCTTATAATTGATTACACGGTGCTACAGTGGACATGTACTTTTACTCTTTTTTAAGTGACATAGTCTAGGTTATAGGTATGATCGAGTACAATACGAAACCATATTTTAAATTGTTTATACACCCCCATAATTTGATTTTACCGTTAAAAACGTGATTTTTTGGTACATGACACATAACACAATCAGCAACTCTGCAAGTTTTCAACCGATTTTCGATTTAACAGTTTTAGAACGAGAAAAGACTATATTTTTTTTTAATACAATATTTACATATATTTATTACTGGAATAAGAATGTTTTGAGTTATAAACGACAAAACCTAAAATTTTTACCATTTTTTAATTTTTTCAACTTAAACGATTATTTACTGCCAAAGTTTTGTTAATTCTTAACTATAAAAGTACCTATTTTCTGAAAGTAAAATTTAGAACGAAAAAAATGAATGTTCATTTTAAAAAATCGTATTAAAATTTACTGAGTTATTAAATTTGTTTATAAATCAAAAATTACGCCTTCATTGGTCCATTGGTCTTGGTGGCGTTCATGTATCAGTTTAAAGCTCATATTAAAAACATTTTTTATGATTTGTTTTATAATTAATGTATTTTTTAAATACATTTTTTAAAAACATTTTAAACATTCCACGATTATTACTTTTACATTAAACTACTTTTAAAATAAATAAGGCAATATCTTTCGTCTTTCCAAAACCGTTTTAAACCGAAAATCGGTTGAAAAATTGCTGAGTTGCTGATTGCGTAATGTGTCAAGTACCAAAAAATGGGTTTTTTAATGGTTGCATTGAAAAACACGATGTTTTTACCCAGACGAATAAAGTCAAACTGTTCTTTGAACAATGAAAAGAAAATAATTCAAGCACAGACAAGATTTTATCACTCCCCACTTACAGTTCTGCATTACAATGCCATCACCGACAAATTTTTACGATCGGGGCGTTAGTTTTGTCGCTCGAGAGAGGGCTCTGGAGCTAAACTGCTCAATGAGTCTGTAGTAGCACCTTTCTTCTGGTTTAAGTTTATGGCGGTGCCAAGGCCTGTAAATTCCTTGACTAGCCTTTTGGCGACTTTTCTCTTGTGACGTGAGAACCTAGATGCTGCGTTTTCCTGTATGCAGGCAGCACAAACATCGTTTTGCTTTCGTTTTTCGTCAAACCCACTTTGAAGATTACTTTTTGATGACGCTGACAGCAGTTGTGATACAATTGACAAAGAGAAAATTGGTGTACATTCTTAAAAATAAATATAAATTTACTATAATTATTATAATTATTATAGTAAATTTTTGTTGAAATTCAAACTGATGTGTAATGTTACTATAAATCTTATATTGATCTTTGAGTATTTACCATTAAGCACTATTCTTGGCATAATTAATCAATAAGTGTTGAATTTTGATGCAATATCAACTGCAATGCCTTATATTACAACATAAATTGAACTAATGAAACAGATGTTGAATATTCAACATATACAATATATTCAACAGATGTTCAGTCGACATTGCTTGTCAACGTGTATGGATCATTATGTAAGAGCTATATGGTTTTTAATAGAAAAAGTTTAGTAATAACTCGATTTTTAGTAAAAATTTTATTATGCTGTAGTATCTTATGTTGTTCAACACAAAAAATGGGTATATGTGGGCAATATGTTAATAATTAAATAAAAATCTATAAAAAATATCTGTGTTTCATTTGTTTTTCTCTTTCGGTTACTCATCGGCTGGAATTGCTTAATGCAAGTGTTTATGTCTCATTTTGGTGTTTATAGTGTTAATTTAATGAAGGATAAGCAGTAAAGATAAGTCACATTTATTTCTGCACGTGCCTTCAAGAGTGTGAAGTTTTAAGATATATTAATTTGTGATTTAAACCAAGAATGTCAAAACTAAGAATGTTACATTTACTAGAATATCAATAGAAATTTAATTGATTACATCAATTGAAGTAAAAATAAATTCAAGTTGTTGAATTTTGCTAACATGAGAGTAGTAATTTTATTATGGTACTACATAGATGATAGCAATATCAATATCGTTTTATTGATATGTGGGCAATATGTTAATAATTAAATAAAAATCTATAAAAAATATCTGTGTTTCATTTGTTTTTCTCTTTCGGTTACTCATCGGCTGGAATTGCTTAATGCAAGTGTTTATGTCTCATTTTGGTGTTTATAGTGTTAATTTAATGAAGGATAAGCAGTAAAGATAAGTCACATTTATTTCTGCACGTGCCTTCAAGAGTGTGAAGTTTTAAGATATATTAATTTGTGATTTAAACCAAGAATGTCAAAACTAAGAATGTTACATTTACTAGAATATCAATAGAAATTTAATTGATTGCATCAATTGAAGTAAAAATAAATTCAAGTTGTTGAATTTTGCTAACATGAGAGTAGTAATTTTATTATGGTACTACATAGATGATAGCAATATCAATATCGTTTTATTGATATTGCTACATATTTTACTCAAACATAAACACGTTTTGTTGAATTTCACTAAAAGTCAATAGTAAACAATATGGTTAATTAAATAAGGGTGTGTAAATTTACTACAGAATCAGCCGTAAAACTGTTGCCTACAAGTGTTGTAGTAAAATTCAACAAAAACTTTTTAGAGTGCAGATTGAATTTCTATGGTCTTTTTCCAGTATTTGGCGGAGTGTGGTGGACTTATCAATTTGAAAGCTGCACTGATAGAGTCCAATCAGTGTAATTGTTCGTGGCTTTAATCTCTCAAATAACACGCTTAAGATGATCTTAATACAGTACAAAGCACACTGCGATTACAATCGTCGGGAATACTTTCCGCTTGTCATATTTTTCTGATAAGTTGATACACACACCTTATCAATTCGTTGCCGCCGGCTTTAAACAATTCAGCTAGCTAGCCGTCAGCACCTGTTGCTTTGTTAGTTTTTATTATCGTTGTGACTAGGTGGTGGTGCAACTTCCTCTGCGTCATCATTGATTGGTTGTATCATATTGCATTTTCCATGGCCGGATTAGGTGGTGTCGTAGTCCGTCTGCCTCCACAATTTCAGAGCTCATTGCTTATTCGTAACCAGATCTTCATTTTTATCTGTAAAAGAGCATGATCCTGACTTGTAACCTTGAGTTAGATGCTAAACCTGTTGAATGTATTTCCGTACATCCCTTTTTTGCCTTGGAACATCTCGAATTTATTACGCTCTAGTCTTTCCCTCTCCATCTTTTTGCGTCTGAAAATGCGTCTCGCTTTTTTCTTCTTTTCTTAGTCGTTTTCTCGCGTGTTTGCTAAGCTTGGCACAACGAAATAGCCCTAAAATGAAATAAACCCCAACAAAATTAAATAAGCTCCAAAAAATGTCCATACATTTCATATGAAACATCTCCCAATTTTTGCGAACTATTTTTTTATAAATTTTGGGTAATATTTAATTTTTTTACATGATTTTAACTGTAGGCTATTTCGATCAAGTAAGTTTGAAGGAGGCAACAACATTATTTCATTTTCTTTTTTGGGTCTAATTTCACTTTTATTTTATTTTTGGGCTTTATTTCATTCAGTTTATCATTCCAGTTATTTCATTCCTGAAATTTGGTGGCAATTTAATTTTTTAAGTTATCGAAGAGTTGCTTAAAAAATTTAATTTTTTTCATATAGTGTAATTTTTGATAAATTTTGGCATTATTTTTTTCGTGTAGCTGCGCCTTTCATTAGTTACTGCTTATGTTAATGGCGCATATAACACCAATTATAAGGTAGAAGTTGGTAAAATGGATTTGTTTTTGAGTTTTCAACCAATTTTAATTTTGTTCGTATTTCTTTTGATTTAAAAATTTTAATAATAGCTTTTTCGCATTTTGTAAATTTTATAATTTGTGGCATTATTTTTTTCTATTAAAGGCTCATTTTTTTATACCCATTCCGTACAGGGGAAAGTTGTTATTCTGTGAGAGTTGTTATTTCAGAAATATTTACCTAATTAGTTCTGCTTTCTTTACAAGGCCGTTGGGACTACGACCGCCAATATTTTTGGTCTTATAACCTTTTTGAAATCAGCCAAACTGGATTTAAAATTTTGGAGCGAACCCAATAGACTATGTGGCGTCGACGGGTCCATAGTTTGGTTTTTCGGTTCTCCGTTGTGATTGCAACTAGCTTTCGTTGCTTTCGCGCCACGGTGAAATCAATCCATACTAGTATTCGCACTTTTGTTCACAGTGGTCTCATGGAAACTGAACTGACCGAAAGTGTTGCTAAAAACCACTTTTTTGTAACCTTCTCTTTAAAAATGGACTCTTTACATCCTGGCACGTCCCGCATAGACAGCAGAACACTGGTGGGTATCCTCAAAGGATAATTACTGCATGACGGAAATTCATGCGAGAAAGTTGAGCTTAGCCACGGATGAAAGCTCCAGGAAGTGTAAGAAACCAGGAGCTGTAGAGACCCTAGAACACCTGTGCATATGCCCCGCTCTGCTTTTAAAATTGGTAATTTTCATCATTGAAAAATGCAGCCAAAAACTTTCTCGAATCCCTTCAAATTTTCGCAAATTCAACACAAATACTTACAGATTTCTACTTCGGCTCCTTTAAGCCGGTGACACTAAGGAACAAAATTGGTCTATGTGAGGCTCCTTAGAGAGGAAACTGGAATTATCTCACCTAACCTTTAAAATCGTCGGGTGCTATTCTTAAGTCGTGGGCCAGACAGCGGTCAAACATGTTCTCAAGGCTCGCATTGAAGTAGTTTTTAATAGCATTTTCCTTTTCAGCTATCGGACCGTGCGCATTAATTAAGCCTGTACTGTATAAATTTAGCTGTGATGCGTATGATGATCAATATTTTGTTCACAGATGTCGCAGTCTGCTAATTTAGAACTGCCTTGCCCTTTTCAACGCATATACTTGATGGAGGTAATGTTGGCTCTTATTATTCCGGTGGCTTCCACCAGTTGGATAGATGCATCTTATCTTTATGAGGTCTGAACGGTTCAGATGCATATCCATAAATCATTATCCGTTTTTAGTTTGCGGTGGTCGTCAACGTAGTAGTGGTTATTATCTAAGTCTGGTTTTATTTTCATTAGGCGAGAACAATGTGGTGGGGGGCCCAAACTCTTCGCTCATTCTAATTTTAAGGTCTAAAAGTAACTTTTCAAGGTTACTCACAAGAGGAAAACAAATAATCTAAATGTGCTTATAGAAACGGTATTCAGCCGAGCATATCTTAAATTTATACCAACCAATATCAGTTAAGAGAGCCTAGTTTTCAATTTCAGGCTGAACCACGTGAGTTGTAGGTTAACTGATTAGTTGGAAAGGTTTTATGTTTGCATAATCACCTTATATAGCACCCATTAACAGTAAACGAGTTTAAAACGTGTTTAGAAATGTTTTTTTTTAAAATAATACATGATTTTAATTATGAGCTTTATAGATCAAGAAAGTTTGAAGAAGATAACAACAAAAAACCAACTCTGTTTAGAGTCAATCACACAGCAGACCAGACAGAACTGTTTCGGAAGCGGCTAAACTTCCATCATCAGTAGTCTTGTCTGATTAAACTGTGACCATCCCACTGTTTAAGTCTTATATGTTTTGACATTTGTGAGATTAAAATCCTATGTTGTGATTGGAAGAATTTATTTTCTCATTTCATAAAAATGCCAGTAAGTTTATTAGATCAAGCCGTAAACACTATCAGGGTAATTTGTTTATACATGTTTTCCTCTTTTCTTTAGATTTTGTTAAATAAACGCGTCACGCTGAATAAATTGACTAATTTCGACAATTTATGTGGCCGACTGGTAATATCAATTGACTAGTTTGAAAAAGGTCACAAGTTGTAGCTAGCTATATTTTAGTGTATCGCAGTTAAAAAAACACAATTTCGAAAGTATCGTAAGCGACGACATAAAAATCCTTTTTATACATTCCCTCATACATAAATTCTTTTTTTCGTAATTATTTTTCAAAATTATTTTAAAAAATTGCATCGTCTAAATAAGAATTAAAACAATATATTATGTATCATAATTCTTGGTTTAATATGTTTGGTGATAAATTTTTTGTTCTTGTTAATTTTTATGTTAGTTAAAATGAAATGTAGTTCAATTTTATGTTTAATAAATGGAAATAAATGTTTCGGAAAAATATGAATACATTAAATGGCTTGATGTAAAGAACCCTTTAATATTCAAAATGTAATTTAAAATTTACATTTAAGCAAAAAAAAAAATGCATTTTTATATATAATTAATAATTCGAATCTGTTATGATATTAAAAAAGGTGTTTTCATAGCACAACGAGCATGGGCACTCTGCATATGTAAACCTGCGTAGTCGTAACTCAATTTATCTACTTATTGTACATCTGTAATATTTAGTTTATTAATCTTGCAGAAGATTCACAAAAACACTAAAAAACGACAAAAATGAAAGCCACTGATTTATATATGTAAATTTTATATGCACATTAATAACAACAACAGCACAACAATAAATGATGTTGCGTTCGTGATTTTGGCACGAACCAAACCAACAACTATAACAATAACATAAGCAGCTACTTAAGCATTTTTCTACTTTGCGACATTTTTATATAAGTGACAAAATCGGAAATTAAATATATCTTATCTAATAGATATCTAATTCTATATTTAATAGTCAATATAATATTATGAAATATTCCATATCTAATATTTTGGCATGTAGGACCTACCTAAAGCTTGAAAAAATATGTGAAAATATCCGAGCTCTAAGACGTTACGTCAAAACAATGTTAGTGAAGCTATTAATTAAAAATTATTAGTCTTATATAAGTGCCGAAAACGTACTCTTTATCCGAAAGGGTTAAATTCTCGTTCACTGGGACAGTTTTAATATTTTTGGGAAAGAACAACGATTTTTCCATTCTTGGATTTTCAGAAATAAATAAATTTTAAATTGAAAAATTTAAGAAGGAGAGTGTGGGGTTACATTGGATAGTTGTAGTATTTGGCAAAACATGTATTTTTCTATGTGTGATACACCATGATGAATGATTATTTCATCAGCTACAAATAACTGTTCAATTTTATGTTTCGATTTTAAAGTATGGACTTAGTTTCGAGCTATATTTCTAAAAGGAATTACCTAAAAAACGATATCCAAAAAGTGGTAGTTCTAAGTCAGACACCATATTTGACCAAGTCTCAACGTAAGCAAAGCCTCTGGTCCTGATGACATAGCGCCAATTGTGCTTAAAATGTGTGCTTCTTCGCTGGCTCGGGCTTTGCGCAAACTTTTCGACATCTCCTACAGAACAGGAGTATTCCCATCTTGTTGGAAGGTGGCGAATGTCCAGACGGTAACTAAAAGGGGCGATGCCTCGAACCCTGCAAACTACCGACCGATTGCGATTTGCTCTTCGCTTCCCAAAGTCAAAGTAATGAACTATCTGGTGCACAACCATTTGCTTAGTGACCGGCAATATGGTTTACGTAGGTCTCGCTCACTTTTTCTGCAAGAGCAGGGTTGTTGCTCTAGATATTTTAAAAGCATTTGACTGAGTGGGGCATAAAGCGCTCGTGTCGAAACTTGTTGCATATGGTTTTGGTGGTGACTTTACTCGATGGATCACGTCTTTCCTCAAAGACAGAACGATCTGCGTTGTAGTTGACTGTATGTCGTCCGAGGAGCACGCCATCAACGCAGGAGTACCGCACGGTTCAGTTCTATCAACAACCTTGTTTCTGGTTTTTATCAACGTGTCACGACTTTCTCTCGTGGACCCATAACACAATACGTTCGTTTGCGGACGACAGCAGCATTTGTCATTCATATTATAGCAATACCCAGTGCTGTCTGTTAACCCACATGTGGATGATCGATGCCCATTAGCTTCCTTTACTATGAATGGTGTGAGTCTCGTGGAATCAGTCGCTCTTGACATTCTGGGCATATCGAGCCAATCTGATCTTTGTTGGAATGATCATATTTTCGATGTATCGAAAGAAGCGGACAAGTGCCTTGGTTTTTTAAAACGGTGAAAAAAATATTTCACTTCAGTTAATCTTCGCATGTTCAACACCTCATATATCAGGTCTAAAATGGAGTACAATTCGCATATTTGGGCTGGGGCTGCAAGATGTTATTTGGAGCTTCTGGGTCGAATTCAATGTCGTGCGATATATTTCATTGGGAATAAAATTATTTCATCCTCTCTCAACTATCATGGGCATTGACGCTTTCTTTATTGGTACTACCATGGGAAGTGTTCAAGGGAGATATATGGCCTGACGCCACCAGGTCGTGCGTTTCCCAGATCCACTCTGGCAGCTACTCAGCCACTCAAAATATAGTTTTAGTTTTTGTGATATTCAAGTGTTTTGGTACAAAAAAAGTTATAGGTTTTTAATTGAAATGTTGATGTATGTTTTAAGAGGAAAAAATTTAAAAGTGATAGAAAAATTTAAATCATCTCCTTTAAGGGAATAAATTCTTAGCAAAAAATAAAAAAAAAACCAATAGAAAAACTAAAATTATATTTAAACATGTTGAATGTGTAACATCTGCTTTACCAAATGATTGTCTGCTGTTAAAAACAATAATGTTTTTGCATTAAAAGATTGTTGTGAATTTTTAGAAACACAAAATTAAAAATATTATAAATTCTGTTGTATAGAACAAAAAATTTGTTTTTCTGCGATATTTTTAACGAATTTTAGAATGTTTTTAAAATGATTTTCGGTTTTTCTTTGTTGTTATAACTTTTGCATTGCGTTCGTTGTCGTCTGTCTATCTACTGGCTATAAATCATTGTCACCCTCTTGTGCAATGTCACAACGAGCGCCCCCCTGCCGAGTAGCAATGGCGTCGGGAGAAGCAGCACCACTACTCGGCAACAACAACAGCAATAACACAAAATGCTGAAGTGTACCTACTGCAGAATGCGAAAAATGCAACTCTGCGCAACACAAGACTTTTTTTAAAAAAAAAGAATACAATAGAAAAAGCAACAACAGTTGCGAAAAATAAAGCAAAGTAAGAATCTTCAATTTAATCCTTTTTCTACCGCACATACATCAAAATCGAAAAACTAGAATAGAACAGGAGCAAAAATAAAATTAAGAATAACACGTAGTGAAATAAAAAACAATTCGTTTTTGGCTATGCGCCTGGCAGGATAAACAGCATTCCAGTTAGAATCGTGGTTTTTTTTTGTCAGGAGAGCCAAGAAGAGTATAAAAGAAAATTACAGGCTATAGTCATGGTGAAAATTATAGGAAAATTCAGTTAAAAACTCATTCGAACAAGTGAATATGAGAGCTTTTGCTACTTTTATGTGGAACAACCGAGGCTCATTGTCTGCTAAATGCTGAAATATAAGCCGCCGACCGGTGCGACGTGAACAAAACGTGGACATGCACAGAAATATAGACAAACTAACAGACAGACAGACGCACGTTAGCGACTCCTTCCTTTTATAACAAACAATAGAAGAAAACAACGAAAAACAAGGAAGCAACCAAGGCGTGTTTGGTGCACAGACCAAAAACCGGTGACAAGAAGTATAACAGTGCAGCGACACCCAAAAAACGAGGTTAAAGTTTTCACATTTGCTCCACAAATTTTAATCAATAAAATTTTATTTATTTGGCACTTGTTTGCGATGTTGCAGAACAAAAATTTAAAGCAACTCTGCAAATTTTACTCCCTTTTACTTTTAGCGCCAGTGTTCAACTTGAATTCAAAATTTATAATTTAAAAGATTCTTAAATTTTTGAAATGGCTGCGCCTATGATTAATTAAGGTTTTGTGCAAAAGTTTTTGCTGACTTGTCTCTGTTTATCATTAAATAAATAACTTTATTCAAATATAATTTAATACTATCAAATTGATAGTAAATCTGTGTTATGGATATTTTTTCAAAACTAACATGTTTTGTTTTTTTGGTTTTGCTTGTATTCATAAATTATCCTTCATCTGTCATTATTTTTATTATTGTATTTTGCTTTCATCTATCTTGGTTTTGGTATTTTTTTTTTTTTTTGTTTTGTTTAAGTAAATGTAATGCTAATGATGAATGTTTTTTAATAAAATTTAGTTGTTGCCAATTTTTGTGAGTAAATAAATTAGCATCATTAAATCATTTGCTTAAAATGTCTGTTTTGCATTAAAAATATTAACAGTAAAAACACGAAAAGTTTTTAGGCCTTTCATTGATTTATGATTAAATTATTTATTAAATAAAGACAGATTTTAGTATTTGAAGTGCCTGTCACATTGTTAAGGTGGGCGGCAATACAAAAAAGCGCTCATTGTGTGGGTGTGTTAGTTAGTCTTATAAGTATATAAATTAAAAGAATGCGTAGATAAGTATTCCAATAATAATGTGGAAGATGTACACTTCATTTTTTTAAAAAAGAACAGTTTTAAGTTCTCCATAAATTTTTTGCAGTTTTTTTTATCGTAGGTCTAAATTTTCACAATGCATATTTTAGTCTTATGAACAAATTCCTTTGTTAATAAGTTAAAGATAAAGAATACATAATGAAACAACTAATCTCTATTTTTTGCAGAATTGAACAAAACAACTTACATATATAAAAATGGCCAAGTCCATTTTTAACAGTTTTGAGAAAAACACGAAAAACTGATACTCGGGAACAGATGCATTGTAATTTATGAAAAAAAAGCAAAATTATAAACTAAAGATCTGCAGCAAGGAGTTATAAGCAGAGTCGACTATTTGCTGAGTTCCTAAATGCATTTATGCATTGCATCAATGTGTTTTATTTTGAATTGGTCCGAAGCTTATTAACCAAAACTGCGCAACTATACTATTTTTAAGAATATCAACAGAGTTGCGCAGTTTTCGTATTGAAACTTAGCACAAATTGAAAATTCAACACACTGATACATTGCATAAATGCATTTAGGAACTCAGCCTATATATGCATGATTTCGTGTATTCATACCTATTTATAATCTCCAAAAAGGTTCAAAAACACTCAAAAGTAAATAAGACGTTTAAAAGAAACTAAGACATTGTCATAATTTCTAATGCAGACAAAGGTTAAAAACAGTTGTAATGTACAATGAATAAAAGGAAAAAAATCAACTATAATTGGAAGATAAAGTCAAATTCTGAAATAGCATTTTGTATTTTAAGGGAAAACACTTTTAAATTTATAATTGAAAAATATCTAATTAAATCAGATCAAAAACAAAAATTAAATTAAAAATTAAGATTATTATGAAAGATTTTAATAAAAAGCATAATCTGTATGGATATTTGCTGAATATTTAAATTATAATTGTAATAAGTTTACTTAATAAAAAAGTTTTGATTTCTCATACTTCAGAAAAGTTCAACATTTATTTCAAAATGAAAACACAAAACTATTTAAAAATATCAAAAACGATTTCACTTTATTATAAACATAAAAATACAAACGTAAATAAGTTAAACAAAACAAACAACATAAATTTATATGTTAAAAAATTTAAAAAGAAAATAAAACTTCTTATTCAAGTAAATTTGTTAGCTGTTAGTAAAAAGTATGATTAAAATGAAATATTCCTTTTATAGTAAAAAACTATAGCAAAGTAATAAAAGTATTGCTAATTTCAATATTGCATGAAAATTGACCAGCCTAGTTGACAGGGTCTTTTAAGATCACAACCAAAACAAACTAAAAAATAGACTTTCAATATAGAGAGATAAAAAATAAACCAAGTGATTTCGATTATGAAAAGAGGCCATCGTATACATTGCTGTTGCATTTATAGTTGCTGAAAATTTGTATATTTTCTTGTGAATAAAATCCCGGGATTTAGGGTTTCTAATTCGGGGATTCCGGGACTAGGAATTGGTTCATGATCCCGGGATTTCGAGATTCTGGATCCCGGGATTGAAAGCTCTAGTAGCTACATTGTGTTTTCTTACAGGAAGCTTAAACTCCGTTTGCTCTGTAAACCTATTGAAAGCAATCATTTACGGCATTTGTCAATCAGAATTAGAGTATGGATTAATTTGTTGGGGTGGCACCTACTCGAAAAAAGTTTGGCCAATTCTGATAGCTCAAAAGCGAATCATTAGACGAATTTCTGGAAAAAAAGTGTGCTCATAATAGTCCTATTTTTAACGAACTCAATATTTTGCCAATCAAGCATTTATACTGTTACAAGGTTTTGAAGTTCTTTGTAAGCCATAATAAACATTTAAAGACTAGAAACTGCCCGCATTATAGACTTACAGCCCTATTCTGGCAGCTTAACTAAGCTCACCACATTAACAAAATAGTTAATATTAAAAATTGGTTAAGGTTTCGTATTCTGCTGCAAATTTAAAAGCTCTTTTCCTTACAATTTTGTTAATAACAGAAAGAGTCTTACAGCCCTATTCTGGTTGTTAGCTTAACAAGAAATAGTTAAGGAGCTCTTGTTAAGCTGATTGTTATGTTATGTAAATGTTGGTATTCTTAAAAATCATTAACAACATAAAAGCTTAAAAAGCTTTTAAAGTTCACCATGCATGGTGAAAATCTATATGCTTATTGAAAGAAGAGATGCGCTATATAAACAGATGCTTCGAGTGCTGCTTGTGACTTTGCAAGCGCTTGAAAAATTTGCCACGGCTGCTGAAAAATTTCATTATCAACACTTAAAATAAGTGAAAAATTCTTCCATTTTCCAGTTTAATGTATTTAAACTCAATATTATATTATAATTTGTATGTTTTTATTATTTTCACAACAATTTTCTATCTAAGCACATACATTTCATTCGTTGTTAAGACTCTTTCTGTTATTAACAAAATTGTAATGAAAAGAGCTTTTAAATTTGCAGCAGAATACGAAACCTTAACAAATTGTTAATATTAACTATTTTGTTAATATGATGAGCTTAGTTAAGCTGCCAGAATAGGGCTGTTAACAACGATAGGGCTGTTAGAATAAATGACGATAACTTAGTGGACATTTGTAGACACTCCATTATGCTCTTCTGTTATTTTTATGACTCTATTGCGCCGCGCATTTTTAATTAATTGCCGCAGAATATTAGAAATATTAGTGCTAATCGTATTTTAGTCAATGCAATCAAATTGTGGATTGCCAATACAGATTTTCTTGATATTGATGCATTGCTTGTTTTCAGTTCTTGAATACTGTGCAAATTTTTTTAATATATTTAAAACATTCAAATATTTTTTACAAATCGTTCCCCACATTACACATTGTAAAATTATTAATTATGATTATTACTCATATTTCATTAATCTGTATTTTTTGAAGCGAAGCTTTTTACGCCTCGTTTTGTGATTTGCTTGAGTGAAATCTGAAAAATTACACTTTTTTCTTAGAATTGTTGTTGTTTTTTTACTTGCGTCTATTACAACAAGAGGATATAAAATTAAAAATATTTCTTTACAAGCGCGAGGATCGTACCCGCGCCTACCGATCGAAAGTTCTTCACCCTAACCACTACTCCAAACCAACCATTTCAAGTATAATGTGATTCATTCAATATTAGGTCTGTTTCCGTACTCACACTGTGTGACTTGTGAATCGCTATTTTCTGTTTCCGTACTTTTTGTGTAAGAAATGGGAGAAGAAGAACAAGCATAAAATCGCTCTCTCGAGCACAGAATGTGCACAGAGAGAGCTAGAACTCAAGACTTCGAGTAAATTAAGAACAAGCATCAATAAGAAGAAGCATCAAGAAGAACAAGCAAATGTCAAATGTTTGTTTATGTTTTTCACAAATATTCACAAATTGTGCTGCTAAAAATAAATTTACAAAGTGCAGTTTCTTTTGATCTTCCAATTTTTAGCTATAAATAAATTATTTAAAGTAATTTTATAACTTAAAACATAGCTTAAAAGATTTTATAGCTTAAAAAAATTTACTTCACAAACAATTTCAATTGGCGCTATTTACGTTTGACTCGTCTGCTGTCAGAATCAGCTGTTTTGTGCTCGAAACTTGCTAGAAGCTGTTTCAGTACTTTTGCTAATATTCTCAAATTTCATTTTTACTCTCTCAGTTCGAGCTTACCAGAAGTTACATAAATCTTACACAGTGTAGAGTACGGAAACAGACCTATTAACTGAAGCTATGTTGCAATAGATGACAGGAATTTATTAAAGGAATTGCTCATAAGCTGCCCTACATACTCTATTGTGAATGCGTGAATGCAACAGATCACAATTATCGATCAAATACTACGTTTCTATGGCGAATTAAGTCGGTGTTGACTCGGGATTAACTTACCATGGAAACGCGAGTTGAGTTGAATTTCGTCAAATCTACAAAACTCCACGAAACTTCTTAGATTTAACTGAGTTAGATAGGATGCATTCAGAATATGAAACAGTAGCCCAACTGTTAAACGAGGTTTTATTGATTATTTGTTATTTTATTTTATTTCTGTCACTGCGCTGACATAAAATGTAACAAACCGTTCAGAAAGCACACAAAGTAGCGGAAACTAATACTGATCAAAAACTCAATATGTTTAGTGAATTTTGGATCTTCTGAACGCACACATTTATACTAAAAAAAATGGCGAATAGAATGGCCGAGGTCCAACTCGACTCAATGTTGCGCATGGAAACACTTTCGAGCTAGATACGCCATTATGTCAACTTGAAGCAAACTCAACCTAGGATCAACTCGCCATGGAAACGTAGTAAAAAGCATTTTGCGTTAGCTATCCAAATAACAAAAATAGCAAGGTTCCACTGAACGGGTAGATTTTAATTGTGAATTCAGACATGAATGTTCATAGGCATTTAAGGCAAGGATGGTGGTCTAACGCTCGAAAATTTAAGGTATTTTTAGGATTTTTATTAAAAAGTTAAAATATTGAACAACGATATTAAAACTTTAAAGGTGCATTGCAACTCTCATTCATCATAAAAAAATAATTTTTTTTTAATTTAAAACATTGTTCATCTTGTTCAAAACGGCAATAAATAAGACGCTCTCAAGGAAAAGGGGCATAAAAACCTAGAATATTACATGAATTAAGATTGTGAGCTTTAGATCAAGTGAGTTTTCAAGAAGGCAACAACTACAACAACAACTCTGTATAGAGTCAATCACTTAGCTGACTAGACAGTCTGTTTCGGAAATCGCTACATATTCCTCATCAGTAGTCTTTGAGTGATTAAGCTGTGATCACCCAAAGCAGGAGGCCATTTTAGATCACCGCCATCAACTCTATCAAGGGTTGCCATCTGTTCTAGTTGCTTCTTCATTTATTTCAATATTCATTGGTGTTCGATTGTTTGTCGAAATGCACCATAGAAATGAAACGAGTTTTTGCTTCGCCAGAAGCTAGTGTTCTAACTGAAAGGTGGCTATTTTCACAACTAAATGTTCAATTACACATGACTTTGACCGAAAAATCGGTTAATTATTAGATTATTTAATTAATTTGACATTTATTAAAGAATATTATTAATCACTATGAGTGCAGCTATGGCTGGCACTAGAAAAAAAGACATGAAAAATTGACAGAATGACGCGCTTTTAAAAATTAAGTTCATAAAACAGCTTGTTTTCTACCGGTTATTAAGTGTAAAATATACGATGTTTTTAAATAAAATTTTGATTCTAGTTCCAGCGATAGCCACCGTTGTTATGAATAGCATATTTAAATTTCAGATGATTCGGCTAAATAGTTTTGGTTTTTTCTACAACACCATTCCGAAAAAAGTAGTTTCGAGATAAATGAGTATAAAGAGAATGAATGTAGACGAAACACTGTGGCTCTACACTTACTTAAACGGCTGTAGAAGTGAAAATACAATGTTCAGTTGCTTTTTGACAAGACGTAATGTAAGGTAACGTAGAAATCTAAAATCCATGGATCTATACGTCCCGTCACGTTACGTTACGTTTATTAAAACCCCTTGTATAAGAAAGCATTGTTTCAAACAATAACTGAAAGAACGCACTGCTCAACTAAAATTAGATCACATTACGTTACTTCTATTATAATTGGACATTAACGTCAGAAAGACAATGCTTCTGAAACATAAAAATATCATTTTCATAAAAATTCTAAGCCTTAAACAATACTTTTGATAAATATTATTTGCGAATGACAAGAATCCAAATATTTGCACAACAAGATAAGGACAACTATTGATGTAATATTTGCTAGAAATATCAATGACATAACATTTATATATAAATAAATATAATATACGTTTGATATTTTAGATATTAAACCCAATAATTTCATTATCATTTACAAAAATAATTAAAAATTAAAGTAAAATAATAATGTAAGGTAATAAAATTTACTGGTGGGAAATTATTTTTTTAGTTAACATTAGGTATTTAAAATTTTTCAATTTAAAAATTTTTTTATTAAAAAAACCATTTAATTATGAAACGTATAAAACTGCGAAAAAGCTACGCTTCGCTCGTGTGTCCAGCGACGCACATCTTTTTTTTTTATTATATTTTCTCTAAAATTATTACTTTGCTGCAGGTCATTCTCTTATGGATTGTCGGAAATTTTAAATAATAATACAATACTAAAAATAAATAATTAAGTTTTGCAGTGAAGTGTGTTTGTGAAAATTATAAATTATTAAAATTATAATAACTAAGTGTTATTGTAAAAAATATTTTAAAAAAAAATTGGTGGTGGCATTTGCTTTTGGTTGCTTCTTTTCGGAATGTTCACTTTCGTTTTGGTTGTGTTTTTGGCGTAGAGAGAATTTTCGTCCATTTTTTTAATTCTCTTTCTCTATTCTGCATACCTACTCCTATCGTTGCTTACTTTGCAAGGTAGATGTCATCAGTGTTTTAACGGCCACGCCAGAACAAATGTAATTCAGAAATGCGTACAGGCATTGGAAGCCTTACAGCTACATTGTATTTAAGAAATTATTGGTTACGTCATGTGTTCATTTACCACTACTACGAATAGGCTGCGTACAGCAGAGTAAACATATTCGAGTGGGAGTGTAATTCAACATGTTCGAGTGTGAGTATTTTAAACGAATTAACATCGCTTTTTCAGGATTGCCAGCTTCGACGTAAATAAAGAATTTTTGTTTGATTTATGTTATTATTGAACTATTTTTAAGTTCAGAAGAGAAAAATCGAAACAGAATAGTAACTATGTGTTTACCGAACACAAAACGTTATTTGCTTTGTTGTGATTTTTGCTCGTGATCGTAAACAAAACAAAAAAAGGAACAAATATACTCCGCTCTCTTAAAATAGAATATAGAAAATATATTATATTATGTTTTTGATTTCAATCTTTTAATCCTAGTAAAATGTTAATGATTTATGTACATAAATGAGTTTAATTATTTTACTTTTTTATATAATGTAAATATATGAGCAACACATTAAATGATATATGTCTGTTATGTTATAATTCCTTCCAATAGTTGTTATGCAAGAGTACTTCCAATAGTTGTGGTGGTAGTTGTTTAATGTGTACGCACTACTACTTGGTTTTGCAGAGATAGCTACAAGTCCCCAATTCGTTGTAGATCTCTGGTATGAAAACGAAATAATGATAGTCAATCGGAAATGGTTATAACAAAAAAAAAAACTATCTCTATTTTTTTTATTTTGTACTTTATAAAGGATCTTTGACCCTTTAATTAATCTATTTCTTTTACATTGACAAATTATTGAGATTATCCTGTAACTTTGAAGTGAATTTTTTTGACATTGTCTGTGACGTGGTGGTAAATTGAATCCCATTTTAATTTTACTATAAAATTCTAGTAGAAAGAGGTTTTTGAAAATTATTTTTTGTTTAAAACAAGTTCTTATATTTATGTTTAAAATATATACAAATTTCATTTTGTTTTTTTTTAAGAAAGCTGGCACTTTATTTATCTAGCCTCCTTTTAAAGACGACAAAATATGTAAAGAGGTGGTAAGATTTACCACCACCTCCACAGTCAAAGGTTATTTGAACAATTCTTTCTGCAATTATCCTTTTATTTATTTCACTTCCATCTCTTCGTCTTCTATGCCTTTTAGATGAAGTAAATAGTCCTTGAATTACTCTAAAGTCCAATGATATTGAAATTATGAAAATTCTGATTCTTTTAAAAATGGAATTGGAACTGATATATAGTGCCTCAGAATGACATAAATGTTGATAGATTCCAGTTATTAGATAAATAATCGAGTTGTTCTCCTATAGATTCTCAAATTTGAACGTAAGTAACTGCTTCCGACGTAATTCACTCATTAGCTGTCCCTCCGCTAGGTGTAAAAATTTATGGAGCTCCTGGTCGATTAAATCAAACTAATTTTTTTGTAAATCGGCCTGGTTTGGCCAATGTTCAGAAATCTGTGGAACTAACCATAGTTTTGTGCCAATTGAAGTTGAGTAAGTTCCAACTAATACTATTATTGAATTAACTAATTAAATATAACATTAAGTGGCTGAAAGTAAGTAATGGTCTCTTAAACCTTGTCATGGTAAATTAAAAATTAATCGTAATGAAAAAGTTAGTTAATTTATAACATTAGAGTGTCACCCAAAAATAATAACAGTTTAATACTTTTGAATTCCTCAAATAGCCCCTATTATGTGACTTTTTTAAAAATCATATTTTGAGGTATTTTTCTTTTATTTAGATTGTTAGACTATTTTAGTTATATCTCTAAATTTCACCCAACTTCTCAGGTCTCAAAAATCTAATTTTTACCCTTTAAAGCGTAAAACATATTTTAATTCTCTTTATATATACAAAATGGCGTAACTTTGAGTTGATTCCGTTCATAAGACGATGAACATCAGTTTTGGTAACGGTACCTGCTACTTGCTGCCAATTATTTGTAAACTGAAGCTCATTTTTAATGTCTCTTTTGAATTTCAACAATTTTCTTTTAATATTTCCCCAGTATTTTTTAATCGGCAGAAATTGTGGACAGTTCGGTAGGTTGTGAAATCTCTAAACAAAATGAACCCCGTGAAAAAATTAATTCCTTTAAATAAATTTAATGGTTTTTAGTGCCCGTACTTATAAATGGTTTGCTTTTTATACCGCACTGGCAGAAAGCTTGCCTAACCAAATATGTTTTTGGAAACTTGTTCAACATTTTTAACCTAAATGCATCTGCGGTTCCTCCTCTCTTCGATTCAGTAGAAAACTCAGCACCTTGAATTTGCATAAAGTCCGTTTTTTCCTACGTTTAAAATAAAATAAATAAATAAGTAAAATAAATAAAAAAAAAATTTCCTTGACCGTTGACTGTGATACAAATAATTTTTTCTTCTACTTCACGCCATCCACGCCATTTGAGTTAATGATACAATTTTGACTAAATGGTATAGTAAATGGGACAAGAGATCACCAAAAATATCAGTTTAATGGGATATTGAGTAAAATGGACATGAAATGTCTCAGTTTCTGCAAAAGATAGCAAGAAATTAATTGCAGATTTAATAGATTGGTATTAAAAACCATTAACTCAAAATTGTCAAAAAAGCGTATGAAGCACTTGAATCCCGTAATATGTCACCGTACTTTTCAAATAATTTAAAGATTTTGCTTTATCATAGTGTGAAATTGCATTTTTTTCTTGCTTTTCGTGCAAAATTTATTGCGAAAGCTCACACTTTAACGAACATATTTTAAAAAATGTTTCAAAATTACAAAAAGTAGATATGCAGAAATTAAATTTACAACAAGCTGTAAAAAATTAGTACACATATTGGGAGTATGCATTAAAAACCGCGCTGTCTATGTGTCAAACTTAATCCCTCCAGAACGTTTCAGGTTTTTACAAAAAGGTACCAGTTCTTTTACCAGATACTCAATAACAAACGCAAATGGAGTTTAGCAAGAAGCACATAATTGAATGTGTATACCAATTAACAGCGTGCCGAAATTATTTGTAGACTATTCTTTGGTAAATAGCGGAGTTATTTTACAAAAATTATTTGACGTAACCATTTTTAAAACTCATTTATTTGACCACAGTGACTTGACCACTTTTGAGACGAAACCAGACTTGGCTACCTTTGAAACTTAACTATTCAAACTTGAATTTTTTTGAACAAATAAAAATTATTTTGACCAGTTTTGAAATCAAACGATATAGCACATTTACTGTTTTTAAGGTATTATTAAAAAAATAGATTTATAATAGAATTATCGACCAAATTTGACGAAATCTTGGGGTTTCTCTATTATGTTTCTACCGTGTTTAAAAAAAAACCAAATTTAATACGAACATTTGTAGTATACTTTTTACAATACAAGTTATCCTGACTATACATACCATGTTTTTTTAAATTTTTTTATACAAAACCACTCAACATATTTTGTTACAAGTTGAGTTGAGTTTTTATTTCTAAGATCAGTTTGACTATTTAAAAATTTTTTATTGTATTCTAACAAAAAATTAGTTTTGAAATAAAAACTCATAGAACCGAAACTATATGAAATTTTTCATCATAATATACATATTTTTCACTGCTTACAATGTAAACAAAAAGTTGTGTCTAACAAGAAAATAGTTTTTTTCGCTGTATTTATAACTCTTAATAAATAAACAAATACTTGGTGCACAATTTGATTAGAACAAATTTATGTGTCTATAAATATATATTAATTATATATAATTGTTTTATTTTAATAAAGATATAATACCTAATTTATCATTATAGCTTTTCGTGTTCTATGTTAATAAGATATTTAGTATGTACACAAAAATGTTCAAAACAGAATTAATTATAGTTTATCTATGAAAGCAAAGACTGCAAAAGTTTCTATTGAAATTTACTACAGTAGTTGTAGGCAACAGGTTAGCTACCGTAGCTGTAGTAAATTTATGCACCCTTATTTAATTAAACATGTTGTTTTTTATTGAGAAGTAGTGAAATTGAACAAATAGTGTTTAATTTTGATAAAAATATGTAGCAATACTAAAACAATAATATTGATATTGTAGCAACAAAAAAAACATCCGTTGTTTAATGTTACTATAATATATGTAGTACTACTTTAAAATTACTACTCTTATGTGAGTAAGATTCAATTAGTTTTATACAGTAAATACAACATTTTTTAAACATGCTTTATAACGTTATATATTAAAATATAATTTAATATATATTATAACTTAATTGTTTTGATGGTAATGCAGAGATATATCATATTTTGATTACTTTTTTATAGTAATTCTCAAATAAATTGGCACTTGAAATACCAAAACGCAGAGCAGACAGAACGCAGAACAGCATAAAGAATTTTTTGCCGATGGGTATCCTAAAGAGCTAGACAAATGAAAACCAGTAATTTTCGTTTCTTTTAACGGTCATTATTTATTTATTAACATGTTCTGGACTGTGGACTGTTAACAACTTAGCACTTGACAAACTGCTACTGAAAAATTTATTCTTACTAAGTTTTTGTTTTAAAATCCTGTTGACAAGCAGACTCGAATGAGCATGCGTTGAAAATATATAATTAATTTTAATTCAATTTACGTAGTAATGCAAAACTTTCGTATTGATATTGCAACAAATTTCAACATTTGTTGTTAAATTTTGTGTTTAATGGTAAAAACTCAAGGTTAGGTTCGATTAGGTTAGAGCGGCTGTCTCAAACGAGACACACTTAGGTAAATAAGTCCCATTGTGATAACAAAGATTCCGAAAGTTCGTCAAGATCATTGAAGAACCAGTTGCCTAAGTCGAGGAAGCGTTTATGAGCCAGCGCTGGGCAAGTGCAGAGGAAATATACTGTAGATTTTTCGTCCTCCTCATCCCTACAGCTTCTACAGAAGTCGTTGTGGGTATGTTGAATCCTTCAGCGTGTCAAAAACTCAAAGATTTTATATTGATAATAGTAAAATTACATAAAAATTCAAATAAATTAATAGAATACTCCAGGGCTCTGTCAAATCCTCCACACAATTTAGAATATATGACACTTTTCCCATTTTCTATGTTTCATTCCATCCCAAGAAAACGATTTGGTAAGCATATTTGTAATATTAATAATTTGCAAGCCAAATAATTATGGAACAGTATCCGCTATCAAAGATCGAAGCATTATATTTTTAGTGAATCGTGCTATCCTACTAACTTTTTCAAACATTAATAAAATATCGTGCAGAAAAATTGCAAACTGTTTAAAAAAAACTTAATAAATTGAATATTTTTTCGACTTCTACGTATTTAAAAAATAAAAATGAAGAATATCTTAATTTTTTTAGGTAAAAGCCTTGGCTTGTATTAAATATTTAATCAATTTAATTTAAATTGATTTTGATATTTCCACTTCTGTCCATACCTCACTTTTGAAGACGGTTTATTTGTCTTTTGAAATTTAAAATCAAAAATATTCAGAAATACATTTGCAATAGTAGGTAATAATTACAAAAGTCCAAACTTGGGAAGTCAATCCAATGTCCCGGATGATTTAAGTCCCTTTTAATCCCGGGATTTTTAAATAAAAAATTTATATTACTAACCATTTCATAACCATTTCAATTTAAGTTGATATGAATATAGAATGAGAAAAACCTTTTATTGAGGCTAAAACAGATTGTTAAGATTGTTAAGCAAAGTCAGCTATGTATTTCAAAACTGTCAGATATTCTGACTTACGAAATAATTTCGTTTTGTGGTGAAGGCAATCGTGATCGAAACCTACAAATTGCTTACGATTATCGTACAACTATTTCCCAAACTAGCATAGAATCATTTTAACTATTTCTCAAACTAGTATAGAATCAGAACGGTCAGCGGGTTGTATTTGTAATAATATCTGAACAAAACTCTCTAATGACAAATAAGACACTTTGATCTTCTTAATGTATTACTTTGAAAATAATTAATACAACAAATGCAATTGTGAAAAGTCTTTTCCATCCTTTAATTGCCTTAAACACAAAAAAACATGAAGGCGGTGTCTAAAAAGAAATGTTTAACATTTATAAAATAATAACTTTAACTGTTCTGTATTTTTCTTTTTTATATTTTTGGTTCTTTAAATTTGCACGTCATTAATATTATATAGGTTTTTTTTTTGTGTTTATTAACAATAAGGGTATTCACAAATTTGTGGTATCGTAGTATTATGATTTTTTACCGTTTAAAATTAAATTTGTAGTTGGGAACCTCCCACTTTAGCTTTTCGATACTAGACAAATAAATTAACTACCCAATTTGATATATTTTATTAATATATGTCATAAAAAAGTTTAATTTGCATTTTGAGCTTCTTCCATTTTTGCTATTTGAAAATAACTGAAAAAGTTGTTTATGGAACTTTAAAAACCAAGTTCTTTAAACATATTATTGGACTACTTAAAATTACCACACTTTTGGTTTCTAGAGATTTCATGTAAAACAACAAAAAAGAAAAAACCGCTCGGTAAAGTGTAGTATCAATTACACGGATTTGTTAAATACACTGAAAACAACGCAGTTGTTTATTATATACCCTTAATGTGATTTGTTATGTTTTAGTTTCCTTATAAATGAATTAATATATATTTTTTAGTTTCAAGTATTATATAATAAAAAATTGGATTAGAACCATTTTAAATTATTTACTTATTAAATTCCCAGGATCCCAGGATCCCAGGATTGAGATTTTCAATCCCAATAATCCCGGGATCGAGAAAAGCCTCCGGGATTGGACTCCCTAGTTCCAAACTTAATAAAAAGCTGATAATCCGACTAAAACTAACTCGAATCACACATAAAAAATACATAAGAATGGGCCATTTCAGCCCTTAAAAGAAATTTGACCGAGCTGCTATTGATCAATAGTGTTGTGTTCTTAATGTTTGAATAAAAATGATTGAGAAGTGAACCTATAAGTTTTATGCCAACTGCAAATGGCTTATGTTCTTAAGAAGCTTCATATGGTAGTTTCTTCTCTCTGAGGTTTGCAATTTTCTGCAGAGACATAATCAATTATTACTTCAATTGAAAAAGCATTCTGTCTGAACTGCGAATTGAGCCCGGGCTAATGCGGATCTTTAGCTTACGTGTGCTACGGCCATTAGATTCAGACATTTTAGTCATACAAATGTTATTTTTTTGATCATACAATCTATTTTCGTTTCCAAAACTTTGCTTGTTTGAAATTAGCAGTTATAAAGAAAGCATTTAAATACAACCTGATTTTATTTATAAGCAAATAACACAGATCTGCATAGGAAATTACTTTTCTGTAGAGAGCATTGCCTAGAATTGACGTAAAAATAACTGCATTAGGCTAAATCCTATGAAGTTTGTGAATTTAAAAAATTATATTCGAAAATAAGAACGGTTTACTGATGTATTCATAATCTTTATAAATAAAATGGTAGGTAGCGAAAGTTTCACTTTATATTCTTTTCTTATGTAAACATTCCGATTGCATACATTAAAAGCTTAACTTTGCTTTTTATATGATATAGGTCGTTTAAAAAACTTTCTTTCAAAGTTATGATCCGAATTCGTAGTTATATATTTATTATTCCAACATCATGTGGTATTTTCCATATAATTTTATCGTTTTTTTAGTTCTTGTAAGGTAATACGAGCTAAGCAATACTATTGTCATCTTTTTCCAATGATAGGTTTGAAAATACTAAAATAAAACTATTATCTAGTAACTATTATTTACACGGAGATAATTATTTTGTTTGAATCAAGCAAATAATTTGCTTAAAAGAGAGAAAAAGAAAAATTTTTAAATGGCTGAAATCTAGCATAATTTTGAAGTGGCTGAGGTTCAAACGCAAGTTTTGCTTAACCACAATACAAATTTAGCAAACCGTTTTCTCCGTGTAGCACTTCTTAAATCTTATTTCCCTACATAAGAAATGCTTACAGCAAAAACTAAATAAAGGATTCATATACGCATTATATATGTATTGGAATGATGTGATATTTTATAAAACTTTCTATGCAAATGCAATAACTTTTATTTAGAATATGACAATACAAAGTACGTCAAAGCAACTCTTTTGAAATGCATAATTATGTTTTTTTTTTTTTAAAATTAGAAATCAAAACCAAGGATGATATACTTTATAACATTTTATTGATTGTTTTATTGGCAACTAAACTTAAATACTTATATTGTTGTATATACAATAGATGCAATGGAGATATAACAAATTAAAACATTAGCTAACAAATCGTCATTCGTTAGTTATTGTGTTCTATATCACAAAATTTAAGCTAGGAGTAGCAGTTGCTTAGCAAACGCGTAAGCTGGCTACAAAAATTGGTACGTTGTAGATGTATTTAAGTTGGATCGCTCGCTGGAATAAACTTTTCCCAAAGCAATTAAAGTAAAGATATAATGTGTTGTCTCAAAAAAAATTGAGATATTTCGTTTCTCAACCAACACCCTCGCTTCGCTCGCTAGTTAAAATTAAAGTAATGAAATTATTTGAATTTTGAAAGTTTCTGTATGGAAATAAAATAACAGAAATATCAAAAATCTGCATGAAAAGCTTTAACTCTTTAATCCAATTGCAAAAACTTACAATATTTTGATGCAGATTGAAAAAACTTTTTTTACAACCACATAAAATACGAAAAACTTGATTTTTGGAAGATTTTGCAAAACAGCTTAGCTCACTGGCGGTTATCGTAATAGCGAAAATATTTTGGATATAAAAAAGATGAAGGTTCATTAGGGATGTTCACATTTAACCACTCATCAAATACAACAGAACAACGTGAAATTTCCATGGAATTGCCACGTTGTTCTATTGGATTTGACAAACGATATGATGAGAGTGAACAGGGCAATTAGAGGTGTACAAATGAAACCTCGATGAAATGGTGAAAGTGTAAAAGAACGAAAGTGTAATGTACGGAGGTGAATGAGGAGGCCGAGTTAAGTACAAAATTGTATGGAAGGAAGTCTATTTTCGCACCCTTAGTAGTTACGAAGTAAACTGTGTTTTCATGACTGTGATTCATACTATTGTTAATAGCAGAAAAACTAACTTATGGAAAACTAATTTTAAGAGATTATTTCAAAGGCAATGAATTGCATTGCCCGCAATTTTCTCAGAATTTCGGTCAGAGTAGAATACAACTTTTTTAGCATCAAATGTGTGATATATTTAATTTTCTTTCTAATGACATCAAAATCATAAACATATATTTAAAAGTAAAAAGTTGTAATTCAAAAATTAAAATTAAATATATCACAAGTTTTAAGCTATAAATTTTTTGAATAATTACGCGAAATTCTGAGAAAATTGCACTCAAACTTGAAATTTTGTAGTTAAAACAGATTTTTTTCATCTTCACACGAGTACACCTCAGCAATAGATAATTTGGGTTTGTTTGTTGATACACCGTTAGAAATGTCAATTCATTACCTTAGAAATGAGCTCTTAAAATAAGTTTTCTAAGAGTAAGTTTTTCTTTGCTTTCGACTATGAAAAACACAAATACACTCGCGCTCAAAAAAAAAAAACCGAGTTAATAATTTGATAACTTGTATTATTTTTCTTGAATTATAACACAGTGTGCCAAAACCATAAATAAACAAGCACATCCAAACTTTATAGAAATTCCAAAAGAAGGGCATGTTGAGAGTCCATCGCACCTAATTTGACCTCTCAAGGTCAATTTTTTTCAACTTATTTTGAAAGTTGAAGTGTTCGAATTTTGTTATGCCGACATTAATTGCATTTTTACAGCCATTTGGCCAATTGCAAATGATAAATAAAATTAACTTTTTTTCAATGGAATTTGACTTAAAATAAGGCTATATAAAAAGATATTCGATTAAATACAAAGTGAAGCGTGTAGCAAAGCAATTTCTTGTACTTTTTTAAACTTAAAAAAATTGAAAAGAATCAATTTAAATTATAATTAAATAATATTCCATTAATGCCATTTGCATTTTCACAAAAATTAATTGCACTTAAAAATGCCTTTCCATTAAACTTAAGAACATCGAAATCTTTTAAAAATTTGCTAAATGGCGGTAATTTTAACAATTTTTTTTTTAACTGATTTTCTCCGTAATTAATGTTTGCAACCAAACAAACGCTACTACTTTATCAAATCTTTTAACATAGACTTATTTTACGTCAAATTATATTGAAAAAAAAAATTTTATTTTTCATTTGTAACAGTCCAAATGGTTGTAAAAATGCAATTAATGTCGGCACATCAAAATTTGAACACTTCAACTTTAAAAATAAGTTAAAAAAAATTTTGATGAACTTAAGAGGTAAAATCAGATGCGATGGACTCCCAACATGTCCTTCTTTAAGAATTTCTATAAAGTTTGGATGTGTTTGTTTATGTATGGTTTTGGCACACTTGCTTATAATTCAAGAAAAATAATAGTTATTAGTTACCAAATTATTAGCTTGGCTTTTTTTTTAAGCGCGAGTGTGGCAACAGCGGTTCTTTACAGCAGCAGCTATCGATTTTGGCTGCGACAAACAAACGCGAACTTGTCCTTCCATGGCGATCGGTTTATTGGCAGATACATAAATTTGTTTTATGTAGCTCCCATGGAACAGCTTGTTTGAAAAATTTTGGACCGAGCATAACTTTTAAATGGGTTGACCGATTTTAAATTTTTTTTTCTAAACTGTTTTACGCCTCTAAAATTATTTTGTAACGAAGACAAAATTTCGAAATTCTATTTAGCTTATATGTTATTTGAAAAAATATTTCCATATGCTATTGTTGTTATTCGCTGAATTCACTTTGCTTCAATCTTATTGCTTTTTAATGCTTTTGTTGTGCAAATAAAACAAAAAATTACATAAGACTGATTTTAAGGCAAAATATTCGAGATCTGTCTATCTGTGTAATCAGTTGGTTCTTATTTCTCATAGTTATCAAGATATGAGACATCAACTTTGTGCTATACAACACTTAAGTGACAAGCTTCGTAACCTTTCGTGTTCTATGTGTAAAAAGCCGTGAATATAGATCACGAACAGAGCAAAAATACTAAATAAAAAACATTTACTGTTTTTGTTCCATATATTAGTCTAAATAAAGTTTGGAGTATTAAAAATTAAATGGTATTCCTTTTATGCAAATTCACTCATGAGCGGTGCTAAAAGAGGATGGTTTGGATTTGACACACCTCCTTTTACCGCCCACAAATCAATAAAAATTCTATATTTCAGATGGTCTTGGTCGCACTAGACTTAAATTTGGAAATCTAGTTTGTATAGTTACTCTAGGTAATTGTATTAAAAATGGGAGTGGTCGAAATAACGTTATGTCTACGTTTTTGAAATGTTTAAAATTGACTACTGAGCCGATTGCAAACCTTATTTTACCACCCATAAATCGGTAAACAACAATAATAAAGTTTTATAATATATTTTACATTAAACATTGTTACCCCAGAATGAGAAAAAAACGGCATGAAAATAAAAGTTTTGAATTTCGATGCAAATATCTCCGCTCTTTTTCAATTAAATTTTTTGTTTGAAAGTTCGGTAAAAGCATTTTAAAAAATAGTTTAAACTTTGCTGTCAGGCCAGTATATATATATTTTTTTTTTTCAAAAAAGGTCCAAAGACTTTTTACTCCAAAAATAAAAGTGGTTACTTTTTACTCCACTCAAAAGTGGTTTTTATTGTAAATATAGAAACATGTTAAAATTGCGTTACCTTTCATATTCATTTAATAAAATTATTCTAGTTTCATGCAAAAATTGTTTAAGTGCTATTTTTTTTGGCGAAATTTACTTTTTTCAAAATATTGTTATAAAATTTTTTAAGAAATAGTTTAATTATAAGTATTCGACAATTTGTCGAAATGCACCATAGAAATGAAACGATTTTTTTTTGCTTCTTTGCCTTCTTAAAAACTTACTTGATCTAAAGCTCGAAACTTAATTCATGTAATGATTTAATAGATCATTAAATTAATAAACTATCTATGGTGGAGCATGGCCAAATAAGTTTAATTAATGTCAAATTAATTAAATAAATTTTTAATTGATCGATTTCGGTCGAAGTCATGTGTAATTGAACATTTGGTTGTGAAAATAGCCACCTTTTAGTTAGAACACTTAGCTTCTAGCTAAGCAAAAAAACTCGTTTCATTTCTATAATGCATTTCGACAAACTGTCGAACACCAATGAATATTGAAATAAATAAAGAAGCAACTAGAAGAGATGGCAACCTTGGTAGAGTTACTGGCGGTGATCTATAAATAGCCTACTGCTTTAAAATGTCATATGATTAGTAGCCAATTTGAGCGTTAAATTTGTTTTATATAATTCAAATTAATGAATTCCTAATGTGTGAAATCATATGCAAATCTAAACAGTAAGTTCAGTATAGCTAAATCACTCAAGGACTAATGAAGAGAAAAATTTAGCGATTTCCGAAACAGACTGTCTAGTCAGATAAGTGATTGACTCTACACAGAGTTGTTGTTGTTGCCTTCTTAAAAACTAACTTGATTTTAAGCTCGCAATTTATTTAATGTAATAATTTAATAGATCATAAAATTAATTAATTAACATTATAACATAATTATAACATAAATCAAAAATTATTTTTAAAAAAAAATTGACCCAATATCTTTTTTCAATCAAAAGTTAGCGCAAAAATCTATTTTGTTCATACCATTTCGTACCATACTATAGTAATGAAACTAGTTTTAGCATTAAAATTCTTTATCCTTAATAATTTTACTTTCATTTAACTGACAACTTTCATGTGTATTCAGTAAAATCAAAGAAACTTGATTTTCAAAATGTCCCCTTGATATGAAAAGTTAATATTACTTTTTATCGCTAGATACATTGGCATACTATAATCATTTGTTTAATACAAGTAAAGATATAGGTAATACTTTTTGTCTTTATTTATTTTTTCAACAAGCTTGCTTATATTATAAATGTTTCAAACGGTTTCGTAAATCAGGCTTGAATTTCGAAGTCAAATGAATTGCATAAATTTTTTTCTTATTTTATAGTCGAAATTTACCTTGTTTTAAGAAATTAACATGTATTGCTTTAACCCTTTTCCAGCTATTGGTGCATTTTTGCACCAGTAACTTTAGAATTTTCTCCAGGTAGGCGCGAAAATGATATTACCTGCACTGTAGGGATTGTGTTAGTATGGACCTTTGACCATATACATTATTTTTGGTTTGAGTCGATTCAGTCGTTTACTTATTTTTTATTTCAGTCGTTTACTTACATATTTTTGTTATATAGAACACAATAACTTTCGAACGACGAAATGACCAAAATTGTCAAGTACTATTTTGCAAACCATATTTTCTAAATTTAAATAAGATATAAGAAAATAATTTTTCTTTCTTAGATAGCGTTCGCTATAAAAACGCTAATTTAAATATAATGACATAAATCAGAAACGAAAAATTTGATCTTATTAATTTTTACACCATCTGCTAGAGAAATAAACCACGTTTTTAACGATGACCCAATTAGTATAATATAATTATAATTCAACTCATAACTTTAATTTTGAACATAACTTTAACATTGAGAAAAAAAAAATAAGATCTATTTTTTACCACAATAATATTATAATTTTTTTAAACACATTTTCTTACAAATATTTTAAACTAAAGTTAGGCCGATTACTTGACACTTCGAAAATTTTAGAGAAGTAACGACCTTTTATTCTTTTAAAAATTCTATATATTATATAAACAAAACAAATATTTAGAAAAATAGATTTTTTAAATTTTTTAGTATTATCTAAACATCAATATTGCATTGTTTTCGGTTTTCCAGGGGTCTGTTTTTTAGAAAATATCAATTTTCGATTTTTCAAAATATGGCTTCAAAACTCGCGATTTTGTTGGGAACAGTCACTCTATTTAAAATAAAATGTGCTCTTATATAAAAAAATAATTTAATCGATTTTTTGGGAAAAAAATTTGTTTATTTATTTTTTTTTTTATTTTTAAGAAACTTTAAAACTGCAGTGGAATCTCGGAAAACTTAACCAAAATTTCCCAAGTGAAAATAACTTTTTCGAACTATTAACTTTTCTAAGTGGTTTTCAAAACTGTAAGCAATTCAATAACAATCATAGCATTTCGGAAATATCACGCTTAATTTAGTGTAATGACTTAGTTTTCATCACTAAAAAAATTAGCTTATATATAATTTGTACTGGCTGATTGAAAGTTAACAGTCACTCACAATGAAGATGAACATACGTTTTTGCAGCTTAAAACAGAAAAGAAATTCGGAGAATACCAACAAACACAATTAGAGCTCGCACTTGCTTGTGTTGCCAAGCAAACGGTTGGTTTGAAAAATTCATACGCCCAGAAAAGTTAAAGAATTGAATTTTATTTAAAAAATTACCAATTTGAGTAATTTTTGAATTCAAGAATCAACAATTCAGAATCACGAACTAGAATTGATAAATTTTTCCATGAGAAGTAGCATGAAACTGTGTATGGTGTATTCTTCTCAAATCTTGTGTTATATCTCATATTCTTCTGTATATTATCTAAGTTATTGTTACACATTGTTGATATATTCATTATATCTATTTTATTATAAGTATATCGAAGTTAATATATTAATAACCTATTATTTTATATTCTTTTAAATCTTCTCCGAAGAAAAGTTGATCATACAGATATTAATATTGTTTCATTATCGTTTCTTTTTGCACCAGATCACGCACATGTTTTGGTCGTTGTTTCTCGTCAAGAAATTGTTGAATTCAGAGAGTTGTCCCAATGAGCTGGATCTATCTTAAAAAATTCGTCACTAATTTCAAATCTGAGAAAGTTATTTCTTGGGTGAGGGATAGATATTAATGTAATTAATCCATCTCTTTTTTACAGAAACTAACAATGACATTGAAATTAATTTGTATTCGTTTTGAATAACAATTATCAATATCTTAAGGATCCAACTTTAATAACATTTTCCCTTTAACCTCAAGTGACAATGAATGTCGGCAAATTAAATTGCGGGACACTCTGGATTCAAAAAATACAGGATGGTTATAATGTTTTTCAGGAAGCAAAGATCATGGTGACTGCGAAACAAGTACAAGTACATTTTCGTTGACAAGTATTATGAACTTTTTTCAATAATAATTTCAATTGTTTCATAAGAGCTAGAGGGTCTATGTTTTACTACTTTCATATCAATTCAACGTATTTGATACACTGGGCCTATTTTAAATAAGAAAGAATTTAGATACAAATTTTTCCAATAAATAAGGAAATCACGTGAAGACTCAGGCTCGAAATAAAAATTTTAAAATTATAGATTTTGTAAACTTGTATGTATTACTAAGATGTATTATTTGAATGTCAACTCATAAACTCATAGTGTAAACAATATTTACATCATTGCTCAAAGCTGACCTTTATCTAAACCACTTCTACGTCTTTGGGTTTTTTAACAAAGGCATACAATTTCGGTCTTTCTTTCCGATTAAAGAGCGAACGCATAAAGACTAAATAAAAAATAAAAAATAAAGATCGAACAAAATAAATAAAATCTTCGAAGTTTAAAATTTTTTTTTTATTTCTACACATAAATAAAAAAAATTTTCTATTTCGAACCGAATTCTGACCACTCAATATTAATATTCTACAAAAACCCATATCGTCGTCCAAGAATATATGTATGTGCTCCATCCGCCATTTGAGTTAAGAAGGTTACTGACTTGACCGTTTTCCTTTGAAAATTAGGTACAATTGAGATACAAAATCCAGCCTCGGGAAAGGCTGGATCAATTTTAATAATTTTTTTTTGCTTATAAACAAAATAAATAAACTTATTCTTATTAACAGATAATAAATAAAACTTATTTATTTATAAGCTGTGAAAATTTCAAATTTTCTCATGTTTCTAAAAAAATATTTCTAATCAATTTTGAAATTCCCTCTCTTCATTTGTTAGCTGGTAATCCATCGGAAAAAAGTCTTCTTTATATCAGTTATCATTTTTAAAAAAGTGTTCCGAAGTGGAAAAAAATGCGAAAAATAAAACTTTTTTGGACAGCTGACTTAATGGTACTGTAAATTAGGCAAGAGGTCACCAACAATTTCTGTAAAGGGATAAAGAGTAGAATGGAAACGAAATATATCAGTTTCTGGAAAAGATAGCAAAAAACAGAATGCAGATTTGAGAAATTTAGTTTTAAAAACTATTAACTCAAAATTGTTAAAATGGCATTAGGAGGACATTAACCCCCGGGCGACTATATTAAGACCACCCTAATGTATATAGAGACAGGGAAAAACAAAGATATTCGTACCTTATATTCTGTGCTAGATTATGTATATTATAATATAAAATTGAGATGCTTAGCCTAATTTATTTCTAAGCTTCAGTAAAAAATTCACAATTTTATGTTATACACTAGCAGTGCATAGAGGGGTCCGCGGCCTCTCCACGGACGCTCGCAAAAAAATTGGACTGTTGACTTTTCGTCCATACTTGCGGCCTTCTTCTCTATCCAAACTGGATACAAATACATTTCAGACAAAGTTCTGCGTTAAAAAACCCGGAGGGAAGAGACATGTATCTATTTAAGAAAAATATAACAAATATACAATTAATATTCTTAAAAAACTATAATTAAAAAAAATATATATATACAGCTGTGGTCAAAATAATAGCAGTACTCGTATATTTAGACATGTTTTTATAAATAATACTTGTCTACAAATTTCGGATCCGGTAAACCCATTATCGTTCCTATTTTTACTTTCAACGCTGGTTCGAAATTTGTACTCAATTTCCTCATAAATTGTAAAAATTTTCAGATTCTGGGTGTTTTACGTATTTGGACCTTGTTCAGTATTATTGATCTAGAATCTAAACTTCTCACCAAAAAATAAAAAGTAATATATTGTATTTTAGAAAAAATACCAACTTTCAATCAATATATCAACCATTAGCGGAGCAAAAATTTTGAGATTATCCAACGAAATATCAACAATATTTGTATCTTTTGTTTTAGCGGAGCTGTAATTGTACAAATTTAAAATGTCCATTTTCATGTAAAAATACACTTAATCAACAGTTTTTTTTTTCTTAATTCTAACTTTGGATTATAACAACTCTGCTTAAATAAGAGATACAAAATTTGTTGATATTTCGTTGTATAATCTGAAAATTTTAGCTCGGCTACAGCACATGACACGAAAGTGGTTGATATATTGATGGAAAAGTTTTATATTTCTAAAATAGAAAATATTATTTTTTGTTTATGGTAAGTAGTTTGTATTCTAGATCAATAACACTAAACATGTGCCAAAAACGTAAAACCCCCTGTACCTTGAAAATTTTACAATATAGGAGGAAAATGAGTACAGATTTTGAACCAATGTTGAAAGTACATATGTTAAAGGAATATAATGGGCTTACCGGCTCCAAAATTTGTAGACTAGTATTATTTACTCAAAAATATCTGAATATATGAGCACTGTTATTATTTTGACCGCAAATGTATTTGTTACAAATATAAATAAAATAATTATGTATTTGGTAAATTATATAATTAAGAATATGAAAAAAAAACAATATTAATAAAAATATGTCAAAAAAATTGATATTAAAATTTAGTCATGGCCGAGATCCCAACGAATATTCGAAGGCCGCTAAGGGCGTCAAACTTTTTAAGCCTAAGGCGCCCACTGTGGTAAATCCGCCTCTGGGTTCGTGGACGCTGATATTCAGTCAACTGAACCGAGCGATTAATTTTTGTGCGACTTAACTTTTCCGCAATTCTACAGTACTTTTAATTCGAATTTTTTAATGCTATAACAAAAGTCAATCTTATTCATATGATAACAGTTGATAAAGCGTTAAAAGCATTGCTAAGGTCGAATGAATCCAATACGAATTTTTTTTTTGTTCAACCTATTATTTAACCTATATGCTGAATAATCGAAATTAGCGACTTTCTCGAGAAAGCTTTCTACGAAAAAAAAAATAAAAAATATTTTCATGTTTAGTTTCTATTACATTTCATTAATCATCAGTAAAAGAGGTTTATTAAATAGGCTTTTCGATATTTCGGACATTAGCATAATTTGATAAATGTATGGAAAACCATTTCACCAAAAGCAACTACAATTAATTAAAAACAAAATAAATATATGCTGTATTAAATTTACACCACTGAAAGTGGTACAACCTAGTACTCGCCAAAAACTCCAACTAAGTGAATTTAGCGAAATCCGGGATAAACAAAATATTTTGTCTCTGTCGAAAACGAACTATTCATTCACGAGCGTATCGGGGGAAGGGAATAAAACAAATAACACCGAAAATAGTTATGATTATGAATAATTGCTGATTGCTGGTGCAGGATAACTATGCCTGAGTGTCTGTGTATGTGGGTGTGAGTGCGAGTGTAAGCAACATAGTTGCAGAGAGAAAAGTAGAGAGAGAGAGAAGGTGATAATATATTGCGAAATTGCAAGTTCAAAATGCACATAACTTCAAAAATGTATGCTTTGGCCTCCAAATTTGTGCATTTTGTGCATGCTTGGCCATGACGAGGGGCGAAGATGCTTTGAAGGAAAGTGGGAAGTTATAATAATAATAAAAATCATGTTTAAGTTTTGCTGCAGTAGCTGGCAAAACTTTTTTGATTCTAACTATCGACGTTGTATTGTGGTACAAACCTAGAATAGCTCTAATTTCATAGTTAATTGGGTGCTATTGTAATTTATTGCTTGATTTTGATTAATTTCTAAGGCATAGTTTAATATTGTCAACTCACTTTTTAATCCTTTAGTGCATTTTCAGAGCTTGCAGCTTAAAATCCTTGCTTTATTCACCGCATCAATCGATTTTACTGACTTTTTTGCTATTGTGTAACACTTGAGCTCAATTTTATACGAAAATACACTTGTCACAAAATACATAAATATTAATTTGTTTTGAAAATTCACTAGAATAAATAATCTATTTTTTCGTGTGATATATGTGATACTTATGTTTTGCTATTATTTAATGTTATAAACAACATTTAATGTGAACTTTATATTCGTAATATTTTTTTAACTAACGTTTATTTTGAGTACCGCTATTGCATTATGCGCCATTATTTGTGGTGGTTGAGTTATTGGTAGTTATTCTATATATTTTAAGCTAGTTGTGGTAGATAAAATAATGAGTTATAAATATTGCTTATTTTTGAGACTAGATGTAGTAATATTTAAGTGCATTTTTCAACCCAGGCAAATTTTGTTCAAAGGCTTGTCTTTAATTTTAACAAGTTTAAGTTTTCAGCTAATCCCTCTTTAGACTTAAAAGTTGCTAGCTATACAATAATATTTTGGCAACAGTTGTTCATGATTAAGGTTTCAAGTTTTCTTATTTTGTAGTTGATTTTCAAAATATAATCCAATTGGCACTGAAGTTTACACTTGCAAGTTTATTGCACAAAGTTTAATTATTATTTTGTTTTTTTTTAAACAACAATTATTCTTCGTTTGTATGGCTTGCCTCAAAAACACGCCAACAGCCACAAACAAACTATTAACATTCTATTAAAAACGCGTTAATAAAAGTCGTTATAGAATCATGAACCAAGAAGATTACGCGAACAAACGTCTATTTAGCTAGATATTTATATATTAAGTTTTTTTGCTTTTGTTGCTGTTGCACACTGTGACGACAGTATAAGTTTTAAGCTCTACCGTCTGCGAGCGTCTCAAATTTTTACGATTATTGTTATGATTATGTTTACGATTATTTTTATGATTACTGTAACGATAACAGCACTGCGTGTCCGGACAAATGCCTAACTGACTGACAGAACTGGCTGACGGTCTCCTGTTTTCAACAAATAGAATTGCTTGTTTTTGATTTTCATACGCTAGAAGTTTTTTCGGCTTTTGAGTATTATTATTATAATTACGTTAAAAGAACGCAGAAACGCAGCAACTTTTAGTATCTAGAAGCTATCTGTGTATCTTTGTATCTGTGTTGCTGCTGCTGCTACTGCGTGTGCTCCCCACAGTAATAAAATAACAAACAATTCGTTGATGATGTTGATTTCTTTACGACTTCTATCAAACTAAACCCATAAAGCATTCAATTCGAACCATATACATGTGAAAATCCGAGCGAGAACTCCTTATTAATCCAGATACACTTTGTGTTGTGTTGCTGGCAGCGGCGCAGCGACGTCGCTGCGCAGCCAATGAATATGAGCGAAAATACGAAACAAAACAAAAACAAGTTAGATACAATAAGAAAAAAAAACAGCCAGCAAAAACACCAGAAACAATAAAACTGAAAGAAAAAATAACATAAAGTCAGCTGCAGCGACGCAGCAATTGTTTGAGCAGCGAATGAGCAGCAACAGCAGCAGTGTGTCAACAACAACCAACAACTCACATGGAAAATTTTACCAAAGAGCCCAGAGCTAGCTAGCGGTGTATAAATAATCTTATAAGATACTCCTCACTAACATTCGGCAAGCAGCACGCACTGCTGCTGCGCTGTAAATTCCACTGCTGCTGCTCCTGTTGGCGTAAATTTATGTTACGTCGACGTCGTAACGTAACGTTATGTTTTAGCCTCCTCTTTTCGGCGTGGCGGCGGCGTTCCTTTTGCTCGCTTTTTTGAGTGACCACGCGTAGCGCCGAAGCAATAAAGTATCTGCTAGATACAATTTACTCAGCTCTGCTGCTGCTGCCACTTAAATTTATTGTGTGAATTTTTTTGCTTTTGCACTCGCATCTGCATGAATGAGTGAGTCTGATTTCGTGTTTGAG
Organism: Dichetophora obliterata; assembly: GCA_963920525.1. Classification (NCBI taxonomy): domain Eukaryota; kingdom Metazoa; phylum Arthropoda; class Insecta; order Diptera; family Sciomyzidae; genus Dichetophora; species Dichetophora obliterata. The sequence continues at coordinate 150,769,213 of OY986435.1, read as the reverse complement.
TGCCTTTTGTGCTTTATTTGCGAAATTTATGTGAGACTTTTTTCGTACAGATACTTTTTGTATCTTTGGGATCGTCGCTTCATGGTATTCGCTTGATATATGCTGTTAGAGTTGTTGTTGTTATTGTTGTGTTTGTTGGTGTTTGCGTAACTTTGTTTTTGTTGTTTTATTTTTGTGTGACTTGTGTGGTGTTTCTTGTGCGTCTCTTAACGTTAGCTGCTAAAATAATGTTTGCCAAGCTCCTACTTTTGCCGCTTTTTTGTTGTTGCCAATCGTCTTCTTTTGAGTCGCCGTGAGTAACGAACAAGCTTCCTTGGTTTTGAGTATTTTATGTGGCAGCATAGGTTAAGTTTAGGGTTGCCAAATGTGCTCAAATTTGTAAGTTTTTATTCCAGGCAACGTGATTGAAAGAAACTAATTTTTATTCTGTAATAAACCTTTTACTTTTTTAAACGCAGAAAAAAGCTCTCCTCCAATATAAGAGGATATGATTACATTTTTAATCAAATTTTAAAAACAAAATAATTTCTAGTTACGCATGCATTTAAGCCAGCCCTACCTCATTAATATATGCTGGTTTCTTTTGAGGGACATGATAATAAAATGTTTTTTCTTTTGTGCACATGTTGATTACACCTGATTGTACATTCAATTAATGACATTACTATATGCGATAAAAATGTATCCTGATTATATACATAAAAAGGCTTTCTCTCTTTCTTCTTTCATTAGATTAAAAAATTATAATAACATTTTTAAATATTGAATCATAATACAATAGCTACAAGGTAGGAGTAACAGTTCTTACGGTGACCACCGAATGTCAAAAAAAGACAAAATGGACAGCGTACGGTCACACACATTGGCCACATTCAGCTGATTCAACAGGGTACAACTGTTGTGTAACATTCGCTGAATGGTACAATAATGAGATCGCTCACTAAAACTGATCACCAAAAAAATGCATTATGCCATTTAATCGAGTCATTTAAAAAAAAATTCTACGCCACATGAACACATCGGTTGAGTGGTCAACTGGCAGACGCTGTTACTGACGCTGTTAAATTAATAAACACAGAAAAAACGCAGAAAGTTTGAGTGAGAAACCTTTGGATTTAAATTATTTACTGCTTATTTACTCCTAATATTATATTATTACTATTAATTTACTTTTCTGACGTTTAGAGCAACAGCACATTCAGAGAAAAACATCGCTCACTAAAGTATCGCTACTAACAGAACGGAGTCGCATGATATTGTATAGTAGTGTACAAAAGTTGACTCCGCTGAATGAGGCCACTTGTAGTTTCCTTGGCATGAACAGCTGTTATTGCACGCTCTCTATTTCGTTTTTTTGTTTTTGACATTCGATGGTCATGTCGAAATGTTTTCATTTATGCTGCATTTTTTAAATAAAAATCGAGAACGAAAATACTTTACCCTTTTAATGGCTGGGCTAAACTAAGAACAAAATAATTTTTTGAGGTAATATTTCTAACATACTTTTGATTTTTATCTGCGCTACTTACGTTTCGCAAGCAAAGAAAAAATTTTGTTGCTCCTGTTCGACACAAAATTTTTTTTTTAATCCCTTGATGGTTCTTCAACCTTTTAAATTTATGTTTTTTAAACCGTCTTTATATTCTTATCAATAAAGCCATAAAAAGATAAAAAAAAATTAATTTGCTTTTTGTCCGGTCGACTTTTTCTTATAAAATAGGCCAAACAATTTTTTTTTTTTGCTTTTCTTCGGCACAAATTCGAAAATACAACTGACTTTAATGTCAAATATCTCTATAAGTTTATTTTTATCATGTTGGTTCATCTTTTTTTCATACAACCAATTGATTTGATAAAAAAGCAGATGCGTCGTTGGATACACGAGAGAAGTAACGCTTTTTCGCAGTTTCATAAGTTTGATAATTTAATGGTTTTTTTAATAAAACAACTTTTAAATTAAAATATTTTCAATACCATAAAGCTAACTAAAAAACAATATTCCCACCAGTAAGTTTAATTACCTTACATTATTATTTTACATTAATTTTGAATTATGTTTTTAAATATTTTCAATTATTATTATGGAAATTTCTTAAGGTTAGGTTCTAGTAGAAACGCAATTTCACGTAAAGTAACTTCAGGATTTTTTTTTGAGCGAACGTAAATCTTTTTTGAAAAAACCTTTGTGGAATTTATTAGTGTATATTTCAACAACAGTACACAATTTTTCGATGAAAAATAATTCGAAATGGCATCTTAAGGTCTCGCTGATCAAAGCCGTGCGCTGTACACTACACTACAGCCCTGCCAAGTGATCTGAAACGAAAAAACCAAAAAAATTATTAACCTTGATGAAATGTGGGGGGTCTTGTAGATTTCCGATTTTAATAAAACCCTTTTTAAAAAAACCTCCTTATTTTTGCTTTAACGTTAAAAACATATTTATAATACATTTTTTTGGAAAAAACGCTTCCTGAAGGCCCCTTAAATTTAATGCGCTATAATTTGAGCCATCAAACATCGAAATCAGTTAAGTCGTTGAAGTGGAATCGTGTACAGCGCGGAAAAAAGTTGTTCCGAGAAAAATGTGTTTATACCTGTTTTTCGGCCGACGCACCCTTTCGTCTAATACGCTATGACTCGTAAACAAATTAAATAGGAAATATCCTTTTGACTACATATTTTCAAGATCCTAAGGATAAAAATAAATAAAAAAAAAACAATAATTTTCCGTCGATTTCTACTAGAACCTCCCTTTAATGAAATTATTCGTGTCTAGTATCCAAAATAGCAAACGTATATTATGTAGATGTAATATCATCGATATCTCTAGCAAATATTACATTAAAAGTTGTGCCTAATCGTGTTGTACAAATTTTTGGATCGCTTATCATTCGTAAATTATATTTATCAAAACATTGTTTAAGGCATGACTATAATAGCCACATGCTGGCAGACGGATCTGTCAAAATAAAAGCAAGCCCACGTAAATATACAAGCATACCCATGATTGGATTTTCAATTTTGGTTAAGTTTCGATGATTTTCATTGGCTTCTGTAGAGCGATTCAAATCGCTCACAACATAGGCAAATGTCAAACAATTGTGCGCTTGTTAATTTTATTTTTTAATAAATTTTGCATATTTATTTTGAAAAAAAATTTCTAAAATATGCACAAATAAAGACAAACTATTTTGTGGCACTTCTTAAAGTTAGTGTATGGCAATTATGGACATTTTCAATTTTGACAACAGCCGGATGGCTTTTCGTTTAGTTTTTGGCATTAGCGTATGCCAGCATGTTGCTTTTATAGTCAGGCTTTTATGCATAGCATTTTTAAGAAATTAATTTTGTTTCTTGATATTTCAAAAGTATAGACTTTTAGATATTATTTTCATTTCTACAGCCGTTTTAGTAGGTATGGAGCCACAGTGTTTCATCTGCATTCATTCACTTTATGCTCATTTATCTCGAAACTACTTTCTTCGGAATGGTGTTGTAGAAAAAAAAAACTATTCAGGCAAATCATCTGAAATTTTAATATGCTATTCACAACAGCAGTGGAAATCGCTGGAACTAGAATCAAAGTTTTATTTAAAAAATATCGTTTATTTTACATTTAATAACCGGTAGAAATTAAGCTGTTTTAAGAACAAAAGCGCGTCATTCTGTCAATTTCCAAATTCCAAACTCATAGTGATTAATAAAGTCTCGGTTTTTATTTTTCAGCGCCATTGAGCGCCATTGAGCGCCATTTTGAACATGATCAACAATTTTTTTAATTAAAAAATTATTTATTTTTATGATGAATGACTGTTAAAATATACCTTAAAAGTTTCAATATCGTTTTTCAATATTCTTACTTTTTAAAAAAATTCTAAAAATACCTTAAATTTTCGAGCGCTAGACCACAGGCTTTGCCTTAAGAGCCTGTGAACATTCATGTCTAAAATCGCAATTAAAATGTACTCCTAAAACAATTGGCATCTTGTGATAATTTTCAACCAGTTTAATGTAACCTTGCTACTTTTGTTGTTTGGGTAGGCAACACACAAAAATTTTAATAGATTATTATAATCTGCTGCAACATAGCTTCACGCATTCACATGCAGGATAGCTAATGCTATCCAATGGTCAATTTATGGCCAATTTTTCAGTGCGAGCATAAGCTCTAGTCAAATTAAACTGTGGTTAGCTCACCAAAGGGCCAATTTTTCAGTACGAGTTTTAAGTCTAGTCAAATTAAATCGAGCTTAACTCACCAAAATTGGACGTTTAAACTCGGTTTAGGCAAAAAAAAACACATATGATAATTTAAGTCTGTTTACATTCAAAAAATGCTAAAATATCTAGTTAAACCGAGCTTAAAGTCCAATTTTCATGAGTTACGCTAGGTTTAATTTGACTAAAGCTTAAACTCGTACTGATAAACTAGTCCTTCACGTAACGAAGGTGTTTGGATTAAATGGTAGTGTGTAGAACTAAAGATCGAAATGGTGCGGGTTCAATTCTAATTTCTGTGATAGGAATATTCTAAATTTTATATTCTCTTGTAATTGACGCAAGTAAAAAACAACAATTTTAAGAAAAAGGTGTATTAAAAAAAAGTGTCGTTTTTGAGATTTCACTCAAGCAAATCACAAATTGAGGCGTGAAGAGCTTCTCTTCAAAAAGCGTTGCAAAATAAAAGTAAAAATTTCTTCCTAACGTGTCCAATATATTGGGAAAATCCACTGAAAGGGTTCAAATGTAAAGAAATGTTTTTTCAAGTAAATTTGTGAGAAATATCTAGCAGATATATTTTTGTTATTCTAGCTTAAGGGCAGGTTCTCATGAACCTCGACCAAAAAACTCAACTCTTTTTTCGATAGCTTATGATGTTTAGCAGCGGTCGTCAGCGCCTAACTCTTTCCATTCTTTCACTCTTTTACAACAGCTTCAAGATTTTCATGATTATTTTCATATGGAACATGCCCTTAAGTTTGGTGATGGCTTACGTCGATGGCGTAGTAAATGAATTTAGGGTAGAGGTACCGGAAGAGGCTTAATACAATACAGAATACATAAAATTATACCCCATGAATATACACACAGCTAATGAAACAACAAAGAAAAGTGTGAGGCAAAAATTATTATAATATCAGTTATTAATATCGAAAATCGATATTGGTCGCAAGTTACTACAATAATAAGCTCTACAAGTTTCCGCATGAGGTACATACTGTCATTGTATAATAAAATTGCATTGTAATTACAATTATTATTAATTATTTTAATTATGTAATGATACTGCCATCTGTAGATGTTTTTGAGTTAGTAAAAAATGATTTCCCCTCGACTCACGAGCCGGAAGTAGCTTTTGAACACGAGTTGCAGAAATCAAAAATTAAATTTGTGAAATGGAGAAAGATCCAAGGTATTTCTGTTGCCTGCTTGAATTTATTCTTGAATGCAGAAAAATTTAGCTTCTCATAGAAGACTTTAAACTTACATAAAAACTTGCTAAAAGACATCGGTACTACAGCTTACAATTGTTTTGCGTTTGAATCAATTTTGCTATGATCTTAAAATACTTTATACTGTCCCCGCCTACACAGATTTTTGGACTGAGTATGGATATCACAATAACATAGTTTGCCGGACATTGGAATATTTATGATAATAAAAAGGTGGATAAACTGGACAGACTGCCTGGTTCAAGAGCAGAACCAGTCGCGGCTTACTAAATACAGTGAAGGGAAGCATTCCCTCATGTTATGGTGCCTTAGATGATTTAGATGGAGAGGATCACCATCTTGCATCATCAAGAAAATGTTTCCAACATACAACCAACACTGAGGAAACGAAAATGCAAAACCGAATTTTTGAGGTTGCAGCAACTTATGATTTGTAGTTTAACGAATATATTTTAACGAATATCTACTATTAAAACAAATTTTAATTTTTCTACCGAATGGAGTTTCTAGTAAGCAAAATATTTTTATGACAACAAAAATGCAAAAGACCTAACAAAAAACTTTGTAGAGCCAACTAATCTGTTTTCTGGGTGCAGGCAGAATTCGAGCGATTCTATCAGGATCCCGAACTTTTAAAGCCAAAATCTCGGCAATCATCACAGAAAACTGGTGTTTCAGAATACACGACGAAAACTTAAACTTACAGGTTACACACTAAGGCCCGGTTTCACAAACAATACTTAAGTTGTACTTAAGTATAAGCTCTGAAAATACGTTTTATTAGCCATACTTAAGTTCAACTTAAGTATGGAAAATGAGTGATTAAGTTATACTTAAGTCATCGATAGCAAAAAACTGATTATATATTGCAAATTAATTAATCTAATCAGCAAAAACTAATTGGTTAAACTCAAGTACAACTTAAGTATAGTTGCTGAAACTGGGCCATAAACTTACTTAAAAAACAGCTCAATAGAGCTAATAAGATAATCCTGATCGCTAGTATCACAATTCAAATATAGCAATCATCAGTTACTGGCAGGCAGTCTTTTTTAACCCTCTGAAGCTGACGTCGTAGTCTGACAGACACCGCAAAACACAATTTCAGGCATTTCTTCGTAAGTTTTGTAAATTGTTTCAATGAAATTAGCCACATAATTTCAAGCAAACCTCTTTTATATAAAGTTTTAACTTTACATTAGATAATAAACTATATTTTTATTTCAATTATAAAGGCCTGACAAAAAAAAGAGCTTCATAAAATTAATTGATTTCAAAATGGTGTCCGTCAGACACCACGTCAGTAATATTGTTAAAATTAAAGCACGTCAGTTGCAGAGGGTTAAACAAATTCTGAAAAATTATTTATTTTGTTTTTCTGTGATGTCAAATTTACATTTATACTACTAGGGCGTTAAAGACGCTGCTGGTCTCCTATTGACAGCACCACCACTTTTCAAATGTAACCTTAACATGAACACACCATAAATTTCAGAACGATCTGTCAGTGAATAGTGACGTTACAGTGTTCTTAATTAAACAACTTTTGGTATCGTTGTAAAAATGGATAAAGAAGAATTTCGTATTTTGGTTAAGCATTACTTTTTGCGTAACAAAAGTGCAAAAGAAACAAAAGAAACGCTCGATAAATATTATGGTGAATCTGCTACATCGTATTCAACCGTGATATAATGGAGTGCAGAATTCAGATAAGGTCGAATCAGCACAAAAGATGAACACAAAAAACAGTGACCACTGCAGAATGTATTGAAAAAAATCCACTAATTCGTATTGGACGATCCGAAAGTGCGTGAGATAGCTAGAGTCATAGGTACATCAAGTGACTTGGTGGTTTAAATTTTAAATGAACATTTGGGTATGAGAAAGCTGACTGCGAGATGGGTGCCGCGTTCATTAACCCTCCGTATACTAACACTATTCGGAGTAACGTTATTACTAACCTGGATGTAATCCATAAATTTTAATTCATGAATTTGTAAAAAAGAACGCTAATATAGTAAAACGGTTCTGCTTTTATTAATTTCGTATATTTAATTATTCAATTTAACATAAAATTCGTCTAGTTTAATTAATAGTTAATTTTAATATAAATATATCAAAATAACGTTAATTAGAGAACTAAAAACAATAATATCATAATGGTTTGAATAATTTCACATTCCGACGTCAAATTATTTGCCACGTTCTTCGAGAGGGCCAATTTGAAAAGCTAAAAGATGTATGAAAAAAATTGTCTATACAATTTTTTTTTTGCAATGAAAATTTTTTAAAATAATGACCCCCTAAATATTCGTTATAATTGAAACATTAGCCTCTCATGGCACATCAGCGCAAGCATCGTAGATAAGCGGCTAGCACATAGAATAAATGTCGATTATGCAAAACTTAGTCACATAGTCAAAATAAAACAATCAAAAGAATTCTTGGTCAAAGAATTATACAATTTCACATTTGTTTTGCCAAATCTTCAAATGCATTGAAGAATACGCTGAAATCAAAATTAAATAGAACTGATATGTTTGTCTATCTAGAGATGCATTTCCGTTTTTATCTGAGCATTGCCATGCATTGCCATGTTGCGCATAATCAGATACACGTAACTCCCTTTAAATAGATTTCAAGTCAAATACAATAGAACAATATTGAATGTTCCCTTAAAATTACAACGAAAAATTCGACCATTTCCACTGGGCTAAATCTAAATTCACAGTGTTGAGAAAGATGAGATGAGATCTTGCAAGCACAAACACGTCCGCATTCTTAAAAAATTTCTCTATTGATTTACATAACGTGATGAAATCGTCGAAGCTGTTTTAGTCAAGCAATGGTTTAAATCTTTAATTTGAATTTCCTGTGTTGCTCAAGAGAAGTTTTTTTATTTAAAACCTTTTTTATTTTACTTGAGAAACACATCACACGTTTATAGTAAACTAGCTGAACCCGGTGTGCTTCGCTACTCCCCTCGTTATAAAATAAAATTAAAAGTATTTATATATTTTTCACGCCATCGAATTTGCGAAATAAGTCCACCCCAGCGCCATCTACCGTGTCCATTTATACACAAATTATTTTCTTATGATCAAACAAACATACATTCTGAATTTCAGTTAAATTTGTCCATAAATTCAAATTTTCGATATAAGTCCACCCCAGTGCCACCTATCGGGTTCAAATATAGCCTATGTTACCCACCGTATCAAGATAATATAACATGATTGCTACACGGTTAGAAATCTTGGACTAAATTTTAGTCCCACTAAATATTACTGCATGTTTTTAAACCTTGCGGTTTCAAATTGAAACTTTTCAAATACTAACTCATATTTAAAACTTTTCTGTACTAGAATTGAAACCAAAAGAAAAATTACAGCATCAATTTTAGCTTTTTGGTTTAAAATTTAGCTTTTTGGTTTCAATTTTAGTGTTTTTAGTTTGAATTTAAGAACAACTCTGTATTACTTTTTGTTTTAATACAAATAATACCAAATTCTAGTACATGTGGATACTAAATTTAGATTAAGACCCGTAAAAAGTTGACCTGGCAATGCTGCGACTCAATATTAGGCAACTCTGTGGTTAGAGCAGTGAGTTTACAAACTCAATGTCGTGTGATCGAATCTCGCGTTGTTTGTTATTTTTATTTAAATATTTGAATCCAAGCTTGTACTAAATTTGAAACCAAAGCTGTATTAAAACCATTTTTTAGTATTTTGTAAATACTAGATTTGAAACCAAAGCTGGTGTAGACTTTTATATAGTACAGAAAAGTTTCAATTTTAGTACAAGATTTCTAACCGTGTAACGTGGGTGTAAATCAATTTTCGTTCCTCCATTACTAACGTGGGTGTAAAACACCCAGACAGTTTTTTAAATAAGTAATTTTTATAATTTAGTTTAAGAAACATTACTAAATTTTAATTTAAAATATAGCAAAATATACAAAATGAAATAACATTTAATATAATGTTCGCACCATTAAAACATCAATAATTTTTTTTTCATAACTTATGGGTGTAATCTACCCTGCGTTAGAAACGGAGGGTTAACAATCAATCAAAAGCATGAACGTGTTCGCACTTCCCAACCATGTTTGGACAAGTTTAAACAAAATTTGACTGATTTTTAGATTTGGCCCCCAGCGACTTTTACATGGTGCGACAGTCCAAAATCCTTGGGAAGTGTTACCATTTTCCTTTTAGGTCTTGTTGATTATAACAAGACTGCATACCAGAAATTCGCCAAACACCCCCAAAATCTTGACTTACCGTTAAAAATCCGGTTTTGTACCTTTGCGCACTTATTAGGCTGTAACTTAGCCGATATTGTACCGATTTTCAGAAGAAAAAACTTGGACCTTTCCAATGATATACATACTGTTTATAAAAACTTGATAAATCCATATGTATTTTTCCGGCAAACACTATTTTTTCAATTTTTTTTTATATTTTCCAATTTTCACGATTTTTGTACACACTATTTTATATAGACTCAACACTTTCTGTTAATGTATTAAGCAAACATGTTTATTAAAAATTACGATTCAATTTAGTTTTTAAAAATCGGCTAGTAATTGACTGAGTTATTGATGAAAACAAAATTTTTCCAAAAATACCTGCACAACGTATTTCGTGTTCTTTTGTACATTTTTTATAGGAGCACAAAGAACTAAATATGATATCTTTAAAACTATACCGATGTCTGATATCTATTGAAAAGTCACAAATGTAGCAAATTTATTAGGTTTTTTGCACATTTAATATTAGTTGCACACTATTTTTATTAGCTTTTATTTAACTTGCTTCGTTCGTATGTATCCGATTCAGCTGCAATTTTGGCAGTAAATTTCCTTCGAGTAGAGGATAATTAAGGAAAATGTTTTTTGCCACTCCCCCTTTGACCGCCCACAATGGCAATGATATTGTGTATAACGGATCAATCTGTATAACGGATCGCGGACATCGGAGCCTCAAGCTTTTAAATACAAATGTATTTGAAAAATTCTAAATTTAAATTAGTCCTTAGAACTTACCAATTTACGTACGCTTTACTATGATAATGAGTAACTAAGAGAGGGGTTCTTCTGCACCTAGAATATACCTACTATATACATAAGTATATGACAAATGTCACTTAAATTTATTTTTTCTTTTTAGTTCACGTCTTTTTAAATAAAGCTTATTTTTTAAAAAAAAATTTTTACTTTTTATTTATTTATTAAATAGTAAATTTTTTATATGAAATGATTTTCAAAGTGATAAAGTTGTGAGAAACAAAACGTCAAATGAAGAAGCAAAATTACATATTCCTGACATAAGTTTAGCTCTCATTGCATATTGTGGTTGCAATTCATCAAAGATCAGGTGCAATTATGTTTGCGCAATGCAACGCAAGGTGACCGTAGAAAATGGCGGATTGGACGTAGAAAATTTCGTGTTGATTATGCAGACACACATCTACTTAAAAATCTTCAACTCAGCTGCTTTTGTTTACAACAATTAAGATGTTTTTAATTGGCGACAAATTATATTTGTAAGCAAATTTACCGCACTAAAAACAAAAGACAGAACAAAAAAGAATTGTGGGTTAAAAGACACAATTTATCAGCAAATTTATGACACTTGAAAATTTTAAATAGTGTAGCATCCAAAGAGTGGCAGATCTACCATTATGATAGAGTGACAACACTAACTGTCACAAGGCCGTAGAGCCGACGTAAGTTCAAAATGAAATTGAACTTTTTATTTGTTATACGTTTATTTTAAGGTTGTGAGATAAGATTTTGTTTTTATCTATACTGTTCTAAGCTTCGTTACGTGGTGCATAACCAGATACACACAAAGACCATACAACAGAAATTCACCTGGCATTTGCTACGGCCACATTGCGTTGCGTTACGCGAACGTAATTGGACCAGAACATTTCTCTTAAGTTAAGCTTTAAAAAAATCGGAACATTTAAAAAAATAAGAAGAAGTGGAAGAAGTACAAAATACAACAATATACAATGAGAGCTTTTCTTATGTAAAAAAATGGCTTCCCTGTAGTTCGGCTGGTGACAGCATATCCCTTTGGCATGCCATTTCTCACACCTTTACAGGTACGGCCCAATGGGACGAGAGAATTGTTAAGCCCATGGTAATGCACGTTGGGTCCGTTCGCCCCTGTCAATGACATCGATGTGTTAAAAGGACGTACAAGATAAGAGGCGAGGGGCATGCCCCTACTACTGGGGGTATATGAATTCTCATACCAAGTAGTAGGTCCAAGTTTCAACTTGGAACTACTGGGTTGTTTCTTTATTTCACGTTTTGTTTATCACGTGATTATAACATTGAAATATATTTCATAAAAAAAAATTTCAAGTTTAATATAAACCGTGTGCAACTAAAATTAAAATGTGTGGCAAACGTAATAAATTTTGCTACATTTGTAGCTTATTAACAGAGCTCAGTCATCGGCGTAGTTTTAAAAACAATTTTGGAGCGGTGGAAGCGTACAACAAACTCTTTAATCGCTCTTATAATACCAGTCGCTGGTATGAGCCAGAATTATTATTATTTATTATTAATTAATTATTTGTGAATATTGCTGTAGAACAATTAAAAAAATGCGAAGTTCGACCTTCAGCCGCTTTACCTTTTTCTGTGCCATATTATAAAACCGATAATTGCTACTTTTGTCAAACCAATGTTTCAGGACACAGCTTTAAAACTCGTAAAAACATAAAGTATGCAAATGTTGTAACTGTTAATCAACCAATATCTTGGGATGATGAAGTTCCGATAACGAGCAAATCTACGATTGCAACTAAAAAAGATTTAAAACAAGAAGAGTTCCTTTCATCCAGATCAACGACAACCGAGCGAGATGTTATTTCAAAAGCAGATTTCGATGATCTTGTACGCGATTTACAATTGTTCAAACGACAATCGGAAATCCTCGCGTCGCGATTAAAGCAGTGGAATATGGTGGAAAAAGATTTTCTTGTAACTTCTGGTAGGAGAAGTAATCGGACTTTGCTACTTGAAGAATGTGTTAAAACTGATGGCAATAACAGTGATCTCGTGTGTTGCGTGGATGCACCCAAATTATTTTCGAAATTGGGTCACAATTATAATGCAGATGAACGGCGACTTTTCATTGACGGCTCTAGTAAAAGTATATATTTAAAAAATAATTTTTGTACTCCTTTATATAAAATCGACATTGTAATATCTAGGTTTAAAAGCTGTTTTATTGCACAACGAAAATCAGCTACCATCAGATCCAATCGCGTACGCGGCTATCCTTAAAGAAACCTTCAATGTGATGGAAAAAATTCCCCGTTTCGTCAACTATGCCACTCATAAATGGAAAATCGACGCTGACTTAAAAGTTTTGACGATTTTATTTGGTATGCATGGAGGACACATCCGTGCTATTTTTGTGAATGGGATAATCGTGCACCGAATCGCTATGATCGAAAATAATGGCCACCTTGCGAGTCGCATCAAATAGGGCAGAAAAACATTTGAAACGCCCCATTTATAAAAGCCGAGAATGTTATTCTGTCACCACTGCATCTCAAGCTGGGATACATGAAACAATTTGTAAAAAAATTGGATGTAAACGGTGACGCTTTTTCTCATCTTATGACGGTATTCCCAAAACTTAGTGAAGTGAAAATAAAAGGAGGTATTAATTTCTTTCTTTCCATATGTTGTTTTATTTTAAAAATTTTAATCCGTTTTGATGAAATTGGTAAAATAATTGAACCTCAAATGCGTAAAATTATGAGCGATGTGAGTTTTATGAACAAGCTAAGTTTGGTTGAAAAACGTGCATGGAAGAGTTTTGTTGAGCTATGCGATAATTTTCTTGGAAATCACAAAGGCGAAGTCTATGTTATGGTTGTAAACGAATTTTTAAATGCGTATGGTGAAATGGGCTGCAACATGTCTATCAAAATACATTTCCTGCATTCGCATTTAGACTTGTACCCAAATAACCTGGGCCAGTTCAGCGATGAACAAGGGGAACATTTTCACCAAGAAATGGCAACAATTGAAAAGCGCTTCGAAGGAAAAAATAAAAATGATATCAGAATATTGCTGGTCGCTGAAACGAGATACTAATGATGCTGAGTTAAGAAAAAAACGTTCAAGCAAACATTTTTGAGTTGAATGGTCAAAAATTGTTTTTTTTTTAAAAAACTTGATTTCATGAAAAAGATTATTAACTTAATCAATTGCTCATCGATTTTTGTTTTAAACAATATTGCGTTTTTTTTTTGTTTGTCAAAGCACTTTTTTCACATTACAAATTCCTATAAGGTATGCTTCCCATATAAAATAGTGTTTCTAAAAATCGGCAAAATTGAAAAAACTCAAAAATATTGAAAAAAAATTGTCTTTGCCGGACAAAAACGTACAGATTTTTTATTTTTTCTTAAATAAATTGTATATATTTCAAATAATCTCTGTTTCCCTTCTTGAATCTGGTCAAAAAATAAGAAAATTATTGATTATCAACTTAGTTATAGGCTTATAAGTACGGAAAGGTACCAAAAACCGGTTTTTTAACGGTAAGTCAAGATTTTAGGGGTGTTTGGCAAATTTATTATATACAGTCTTGTTACACTCAACATGACCTACAACAAAAACAGTAAAACTTCCCAGGAATTTCAACTTCATTCAAATTTGTAGCACTGTGTTATATGTTCCCAAACTTTAAAAGGTGGCTCCAGGAAAAGAGATTTGCGACGAATGAACAGGTCAAGTTTGAAACTGAAGCGTATTTCGGAGATCTTGAAAGATCTTACTTTTCAAAGGTCATCGCAATGCTCAAAAATCGTTGGAATAATTGTATCGAGCTGAAAGGAAACTATGTGGAACAATAAACAATAATTTTTCCAAAAATCGTGTTTTCTTTGTTAGGCCGACAGAACTAACATTTTTCTTAAATAATTCGGAATTACTAATGAAGTTTAGAAAGATGCCTTAATAGTGAAAACATGTTTTTGGTGATAGTTCCTAAGAGACAAAAAAGTTCTGATAACTTATAAATTATATATACAACTACTGTTTCCTTTGTAAATGTAAGGCTAGGTTGATGGGACTGGCTCAATTAAGACACACTTAAGCCAATAGGGCCCATTGTGGTACCAAAGCGATAATTTCCTTTCTCTATTTAAACTAATTTGAGTTCTTCACAAAGCCTATGATGGCGCATATCGAAGTTTCTGAGAGTTCGTCAAGGTCATTGAACAACCAGTTACCTAATTGAATAAGGTATTTTTGTATCAGCGCTGGGCAAGTGCAGGGAAAATGTACTGTAGATTCTTCCTTCATCTCTACAGCTTCTATAGAAATCATTGTGGGGGATGTAGAACCTCTGAGCGAGTCTGCCAATCAGGCAGTGCCCTGTAAAGACCCTTAGGTCTTTAAGGTATCTACTAAGGGAAATGAGTTCTTTTAGACGCTTAAAGGTGAGTTTGGGCCAGATTTGCCGCGTTATATTACACTTGTTTGCTGCTAACCACCTGCTGTTTGTTTAATTGCATGATAGCTCGTGTGTAAGAAGTTTATATGTGGTGAGAGGAAATCCCAGGCTTGTCTGATATGGAGATGATTGAGTTCAACTGCTTTGCAGTTACCTAGAAAATCTCATGACGATTAATCAAGCAAAGAAAGATCCTAAGCTAATTTGCCATCTCATTCAGAGAGCTGCGGCTGTTGAGAACTATTTCAGATGATATTTTCTAGGGCTTTCGAAGCAGCTGGACTATCAAATAGTATGCAGAAATCCATGGAAGATATCCCATTAACCTGAAGCTAAGTTTTCGCTTTATGTATAGCAGCAATTTCAGTTTATGCACTGCAACAGTCAGGGAGCCTGAAGGCTATATTAATGTTTAATGTTTCAGAGTAAGTTCCTCCACCTACTTTGCCATCTAATTTTGATCCATAGGTAAAGATCTCAGTGCCATTGTTAGGCGAGAGGTTTCCAATAATCTCGAGTGGAAATGGATACATCGAATTTCCTTTCAAAGAATAGATGCAGTCAATGGTATAGCAGGGAGAAATTTTCTAATGCAAGAGTATACTAGCGTTCCATATTTTCACTGGGAGGTGGCTACTAGGCAGATAGCTGTGTTATCGGCAATCTGTTTTGCTAGGATATCAATCGGTGTAAGGTGGGGCATAATGTCTAATGCCGTCGGGCGTACTTTTTCCTAGTGCTCCACTTATGCACAGTTCAGGTGTTCGAGTGCTTGCCACCAGACAATAGCACCATACAGCAAGATTGGCTTTATAACTGCTGTAGTTAGCCAGTAAGTAACACTTGGTTATAAACCCCATTTGCTACCCACCGCCTTTTGGCATAAGAACAGGGAAATATTTTTTTGCTCTCTTGAGCAGATTGGGCTTCCAGTTTTGTTTCCTATCCAGTATGAGGTCCAGGTATTTTGCTTGATCTGAGTAGCAAAGTCTTGTGTTTCCCAGTGTAGGAGGACTAATTAGAGGTAAATTGTGTTTTCTGGTCAAAATCACTAACTCAGTTTTATTTGGGTTAACATTGAGCCCTGAGCTGATAGCCCAGTTCACTAGAGTATCGAAGCGTAGATATCGATGACTTAATATAGAAAAGGCATAACTATTTTTCTTTCGAAATTGAGTTTTAAACATTTTATAGTAGACTACTCTCAAATAAACCTTATTTAAAAGCAGTGCATTATTATTGCATACTTGTAGCATATTTTATATAAAAACTGCATATAAAAATTTTTTTATCCAAAGTTTTTCGGATTTTATTCAGTTTTGTTCCTTCTCATAAAAAGAAACAAAAAATTAAGTTACGCCATCTTCGTCTTTTCTATATGTATTTTTGAGAGGTAACAATCGTGACGCCATCGGCACAAGCTATCATCCTGCACTTCTCTAGTTTCAGTTCAACTAGCAGTTCACTTACAGCTAGATTCCAGAATAGAAGCGAGAGAGCCCCTCCCTGGGTGGGTGCGATTCCAAAATTTGCACTGATAGTCCTACCTACCAGAATTTGATTTATAAGTGCTATCAGTGCGGCATCCACCCCAAGCTCCATCATCGCTTTTGTGATAGCTCTTGCTTCGATGTTATGAGAGGCCCCTTCTATAGCAATAAAAGATATCATTGTATATGCCATATATATGGATTTTTCAATTATGGAAACTATGGAGCGGAGAGCTGTTTCCACCGATTTGGCTTTCATGTAAGCAGGTTGTGCTAGTGACAATGGCATCTTTTCTATCTGGAATCGCAAGTGATTGTCGATTAAATTCTCTAGGATTTTTAGAAGAAAATATGAGGTGGAAGATTTTGTGGGTTTACTTTTGAGCTTTTGCCTTCCTAAGGTATAAAGATAAGCTTTACATTACACCAACGTATGGGAATGTGATTTAGGTCTAGGTATCTTTGGTAGATCAAAAAAACCCACTAATTTAACTCCCGTAGTAAAAGATTCTCTTTGAAAATCTTGAAAAATAGTGGTCGAATTTAGATAATAATCTTTTTTTTTCTTTCCTATAGCAATAATAAATCTCAGAAGTCATCGTAATTTTATTACAATTTTTGTTTTATAAAAGCTAAAAAAAAACTTCTAGAGTTTTATTTTAATCCTATTTTCTGCTAAACTGGTAACTCTAGCATGCTGTCACTACAATTTTTGGCCAAAATGAAGACGAATTAACTCGCTACGCTCTTGAATAAAACTCATAAAATAGAACGGCAAACGCTGCCAAAAAGTAAGTTGCTTCAAGCACAAATAAAACACAAACAACAGTATCAACCAGAGAAGCTCACTTCAAGTTTACTGCGCTGCTGGCATGGAAAGAAGAAACATTAAAACACAGACGGACAAACTACGTTGGGTCGGTCATGAGTGAAAACCGCATAAAGTCATTTGTGGAGGACGTAGCCGCCAACAAGAAGAGCCAAGGCTCTGCTTTGCCTGCTTTACTATTGTTTAAGCAAAACTTATTGCTCTGCGCTGCGTCGTCGGGATTTCCCCAATAACGAACAACAGCAACAACAACAACAACGACAGCTAAAACAAAAATAAACTTTCAGCAGGAATCTCAGCATTTCTTGGAGTCTCTTTTGAGTTCATTCCTTGCTTCGTTGGCTGCATACTTTACGACTTCAACTACTTGAGGCGCTCACACGTTGTTCATTCTTTGCTGGAGTGGCTTCTTGTTGGCAAGCATGGCTTTCATAGGTTTCTTGCGGCGGACCTGCAATCTTCGGTTTCCTGAGAGAGTGCAAATTTTTCCTCAATGAATTGCAATTGTTTTGTTGCTTCCTTTTTTTTTTCTTTTTTGTTGTTATTATTGTTGCACCTACAAATGCACAAGGAGTCAGGTTTAAATTTGAATTTGAAAACTGTGGTTAGCAGCATATCACATACTTTTTAACATTAGGCACTTAGGGGCCAAAGAGTTTATATATTATTTTGTATATTTTGAGGATCTACTGCTATTAGAAAAGTTAAGAAATGGCTTAAAGTTTAAACTATTAACGGACGCGAGGAATTGTTTTTTGTTTTTAGGAAAAAATTATATTTTAGTTACTAACGATAAGAAAATAATAAATTTCTTGGTGCGAAATTTAATTTTAAAGTACCTATATCGTCTTCACGTAATTCAGTCAAGTAATTCGGTATACCAAAATACAGAAATAAATTATTCCTTTTTCGTTCAAATCGATTTAGTCATCACTTCATATATTGTTATTTGAAAATTGTGGGCGTCGAAGGTAGATGCTAAAAATTGTGTATTAAGCTTACAATAATTTATATTAATTCAAATTTTTTTATTCAATTACCGTTACAATCAGCTGAGCCGTTTCAATTCGATTGCAGTTTTTTAAATATGTAGGACGTTTGGTTTTCAATAAAATATCATAATAAGGTGGATTTTCCTGTAAATCGTGTGATTACACTATGCGCCACCATTTTCGTAATCTATGTGCCACTAAATTTTTCTTATAGATTTTGGTCTGCTGAACACGAAAATCGCAATAAAAATTTTCTATTTATTGGATTTCGATAAAGAAACTTAGGGTATTGTGGTATTGGTATTTTTATTCCACACATGTTGTTAGTTTTGATGCTTGAAGTATTGGAAACAAAATAGTATAGAATTAGAATCTTACGATAACCCATAAAAAAGTTAATAAGGAATGTTTGAGGGAAAAAAAAAATTATGTTATCTATATGGACTGTTTTGATAGGTTTTTAATTTATAAATTTATAATAATTTAATATTTGAAGTTTAAAAAAAGAAAACGTTTAAATTTCAATGAATAAGAAAAAAGCAAGATAAAACAATAACAACAGGAGGGTTGCTTAAAAAACGTTATAATAAAAAGTGTTATAATAAGAAAAATGTTAAATTCTGCCACCACATATATGATACAATCATAATACTATATTAGATGTATACCACAAAAGACAATTTGATGCGATTAGGTATAAAAACTGTTAAAAAGTATAGTGTTATGTGAATATGTTAGTAAAATTATATGAGTTTAATTTTCACCTCATTTAGATCGCGAATAAAAAAGGGAACAGCAAGCAACCACAACCTGCTAGCTTGAAGTCTGGACAGCTACTGAAAGTTTGTTGCTTTAACTACATGTAACTCAAGCTTTAAAAGCAAAAGCTTAACAACACAAACATAAAAATGAAATAAGAACATAACAATAGAGAACTCATTTGTTTTCTTATAAAAATTCACTGACTTTGGAACAAAACAAAGTCGACCAAACGCATGCTGAAAGTCGAAAGCTGAAAACTTGCTTGGTTTTGTTGATTTTCTTTAACTGTATTCTATTTATTATAAGAGTACAAGAATTTAGGAAAGATTACGTCCAGATAAGCTTCGCAGAACCGCAGATATTAGCCTTTACCACATTATCCACGAATACCATAATACCCGAAGTTCCTTTACATATATTTTTGAAATTTTTATCCGATTTTTTTCGATATAGTTTCATATATTTTAACATAGCTATCTCGAGTTATAATTGACTGTTTTAGTTAAAAACAAGTATCAATTTGAAAGTAAATAATTTTGCTTCTAATTTAATATGCCAACTTTGCCAATCGGTTTCATAATTTCGACGTAATCAAAGGAAATATAGAAAAACAAATTTTCAAAAATAAAATGGAAAATAATTTAAAAAATTATAAAAAATCGAAGATACAAAACAATGTAAAGTTTTCATATTGAGTAAGGCCGATCTTTTAAAAATAAAATAAGCTTTTTGTTTAAACCGCAACCCAAAAAGTTAATAATAGTATTAGATTATGCCACTTACATAAATATTTTGCTTGAATCAAGCAAATTTTTTGCTTTAAAGCAAATCTGCAAAACTTTGTTCAATCACGGTGTGATTTTAGAAAAAGATTGCTAAATTAAAATCACTCTTCATGTATTTAGGAAATAACAAAATTATATTAAATTCAAGCAAGTATTTTCTAAGTTATTATAAACTGAGAGCAAATTTATACTAAGCTCAAGTAAATGTTTGCTAAGTTATTATAAGCTCAAACAGCAAATTTTTAAAATTCAAGCAAATTTCTTTCAAACGCACGAGCACACGTTTATTCTTAATGAAGAAAATTAGACGACGATAAGTTATCAACTTTGATGGTCGAATGGTGGGTGGCCCATGCACTTACACTATAGCGGCCGAGGTTCAAGTCTCCGAATAGGAGTAATTTTTAAAGTGAAGTAGATTTTAGATTTAAGTAGAATTTTGCTTTTGCAGTTTATAATAACTTAACAAAAATTTGCTTGAATTTTATCGATTCTCGATACAGGAATTTTATCGATTCTCGATACAGGAATTTTATCGAGCTCGATCGGTTTCTCCAACAAGTCCTTTTGGCTGTTGATATCAATCATAAATTGATTGGCACCCGCGTAGGTAAAGTTTTTATCTAACGAACCTGATTGCACGTATTGCAGCAGCCATTTTTACAATTTTATGTATCATCACATATTGAAGATATGACTAAGCTTAAGATATAATTAATAAATGTTGTTCAGCTATTTAATATACTTACCGGTGTTTGTTATTTTTATTCTTTCTTTTCCTCCTTTTTGTATATATTTTCGAGCACCAATTACACGAATATTATATCCGACCAGCTCGACTCATCAATCTTTGCAGATCGAAGCCAGCGCTCTTTTGTGAATCCAATATTCACAGGAACAGATACCAACTGATTTATTTACTACTGAAGAAGAAAATTCATGGAAGGCTTACGAAGTTATAGAAAATTAAGTGAAAGTGCCAATAGTAGACTTTTTACTGATTTTTTTTTTTTATTTTATTCAGAAGAGTTTAATATTGTTTTATCTATTTTATTTTTATATCTTAATTTTTCTTGACCATTTTATTTTTAATGGTTTTTTCGCTAACTTAACGAAAATTTTCATTGAAATTTATGAACGAGTTCACAAATTTTAATGAAAGCAATTCATAAATATTTCATCAAAGCAACTCTGAAATATGAATTTATGAATAAGTTAATGAACAGTCTTCATTAAAATTGCCAAACAATCTCGTCGTCTTACGGCACATTGCTTTACTGTAGCGGTGGGTAATGACACAAATTGTCATACTTCATTGTTGTTTGTGAAAAGAAATAAGTTAAAAGTGCTTAGAAGTAAATTAAAGATTAATAAAAGTGTATTTACCAGTGATTAAAATATTTAACGTAAAGAATAAAAAAAATTTTGTGTTTTGTGCAAAAAAGAAAACAAAAATAAGATATCTGTACAGAACATATAAAAAAACTGAATTTTTTTCAAAAAAGGACACGTTGCGTTGTCAATTTTGTGCACAATTATTTGGTGGTGTTAATATTTATAAAAGACATCTTCAAAGAAAGAATTCTGATTAAAAGACTAATAAAACAAAAACTATTGGCAAATGTTTGCAGCGATCAAAAACAAAAAGAAGCACTAGCGCATCGAACTGTGCAGCCGGCGAATGTATTGCCGACGAGTGTATGGCCAAGAAGCCGTATTTTAATTTTTGCTTAAAATACTTCTTCATTGGCGTCGGAAGCGGGGGGAAAGGGGGCAGTTGCCCCCGCACTTTTTTAGCTATATAAACAATTTAAAAGGAAAAGTTATTCAAAATATCAGTTTTTTTACAACGATAATATTTTTGTATTATATATTTTCCTCTTCTTTCTCTCTTCTTCATGTTTCATGTGAAGAAATTTTGGTGAACTTTTTTTGCTCCACCATTTGTACTGCCCCCCCATTTGTACTTCCCCCCCAGATGAAATTCGCTTCCGACGCGCTTGTACTTCTTGATTTTGTGAATCAATTTCTTCCTTACATACTTTAATTATTTTATGTAATAAAATAACACTTATTATTTTCCATTTTTACTCAAGACTATAAACATATTAATAAAATAGTTAAAATGTATGAAATTTATACTTTTGAATATTAAATCAATACATTTTCATTTAAATTTATTAGATAAAGAGTGTAAATATTCCACCATTTTTTCAACAATTTCATAGATAAAAAATTTACTCAAATTTCCATTAAAATTTAATAAACTTATTCATTAATTTTGTGACCTTTTCATTAATTTTAATGAAATTGTTCATTAAATTTTTTGAACTTTTGCATTAGATTAATGAAATTCTTCATTAAATTTAAACGAACATATTCATAAAGTTTAATGATTTTTTCATTTATTTTAATGATTTTATTGATTAAACTTTAATGAAATGTTTCATTAAATTATACGTAATCATTAATTTTGTTCACTAAATTTCAAGTTTATGAATACCGTTCATTAATTTTTAACGAACGTGTGCGTTGGTTCAAAATCACTAATTTTATGCACATTTTCCATTCCGTGTAAAGTTAGTTTTAAGTCAATTTGTTATATATTAATATTATATTATTATATAAAATGTTTAAGTATATTTATATCGGATGTATTATATGTTAGTACAAGTATTATTTTAACAAAAAAGTTTTTTTTTAAATTTGGCTTTATTTTTGTACAAAGAAGTAAAAATATTCTGATATTTTTTTTTAATTGTATAGATGTACAAAATATTTGCGGTAACAAACTATTCATAAGAGTGTAAAAAGCAATACCTTGCAGCTACTCATATTTTATATATGGAGCTAGTTTACCCAAGTATATATTTATAAATGTACATTTATTTTTTATGTTTCAATACAGACAAAATAGTCAGACACCAAGGAAAAATCCGAAATTTTGAACTTAATTCGAGGATTAGTTTCGGAGTTATTAATTTTTGGGTTTTAGAGATATATGGATGCACCCAATTTCTCTTTTCCGATCTCGCACATTTTTGTTTGTGGTGATAAGTTTCTTTAAAACTCATCGTTATCCCCAATTTGAAGGCTTTAACCTTTATAAGTGAAAAAAAATCCTGTTTAAAGTGTTGAAGTTGTATGGGAAGTGCCACGTCATGTTGCCTCATACCACGTATATTATTTGTGGAAATTGACTTTGATAACACTTTTGCTTTATATTTCTAGATCCTAGTTTCCATATGTGTCAAAATTTAAAATTTTGTCAAAAAATAATGTTTTTGCTTTTGGAGTTATATGGGGGTGCCACGCAACCTGTTTTACAAAATCGCATGCATTTTTTGTGGTTATTGGTTTTAATAGAAGCCATTCTTTTTACCAATCTGAAGGCTTCAGTTTTTGTAAGTGACAGGATATCGAGTTCAAGCTATTAAAATTGTAGGGGAGGTACAACGCCGTTATTAAAAACAAAATTTTACTGGTGCTAGACCATTTAATAATCGAAACAAATGTACTGCCAACATATGTTGGTTCACAAATGCATAATTATCTACATTTTTTAAAAAAACAACTAAATTGGTTGAAAATTACGGGTAGCAGAGGGAAACAGACGCTTTTTGCTACTTTGTTTTATATATATATATATATAGATTGTTTAATTCTTTTTGTTTTCACTTTATTTATTTTATTTGAATTTAAAAAAATTAAATTAAGAAAAAAAGTTCATAAAACAGAATTTTTTATTGTTATAAAAAATAGAAAATAGCTCTTGTTCTTGTTTTAATTTACATTTTTCCGTACACAATTTGCATTTCCTTCATTTAACAATTTGCAAATTACATACACTCTGCTTTGCTGATGCATTAAAAACAATTTAAAAATTCTCCTTCTTCCGGTGGTGTTGCGGATTGGGATTAAACCAGGTAAATAAGTCAAGACCTATTTTTTATAAAAATTAAAGATAAAGATATTATCAGAACTTCTGTTATGAGCATAAGTTGAGCATTTTTTATAATTCAGTATTACACGGAGAAAGACATCAAGCTTTTTTCTATGCTTTTACTAAACAAGAAGGCTATCGTTTCTCACTCATGCACAAAATTCTCAATTTAGTCATTAATTTTCTTGTATCGAAAAAATATTAAACGTATGTACGTTATTAGGAAAAAAACTGAAATCAAGATAAACTGTACTTAATCCTTATCTCTGTATATTTATTCTTGATTCTACTCTACTAATATCTTGAAAAAATAATTATTTGCTTTATCCAAGTAGATTACATTCCAATTAAAGAAAATTTTGCTTGATATTTGGAAATTTTTTCCTCAAATATCAAACAATTTGTTTGATCCAAGCAAATAATTTTCTTAAAGTAAGAGCGTTCTGTTTGATATGAAAAACTTTTTTTCTTGATAAGAGAACAATTTTCTTAATCCAAGTAAATAATTTCTGAAAACAACCTCAGGTGGATAAACATAAAGAAAATATTTTCTATGCAAGAGAATAATTTAATTAATTGAATTCATTTATTTTTAAATCTGACTTGTGTTCCTTACTTCAATATACTAAGGATTTTGTATAAATTTTTTTAATAATATTGATGCAATTTTACTGCATGTCCTCTGTTAATGATTTCACTTGCTTAAACCACATCACAGCGCAATGTTTAGGTTTTTGCTTTTATTTTTTTTGTTTTTAGCTAAGCACTGCGTGCTCGGTGTTACTTTTAAATAAGACCATACAACTATGGTCGATGTAGTTAAGTTGGCCCATTTCCAATTACCATTACCAATTTTTGTAATTTTTTCACAAATGTTGCTGAAATTTTATTGTCTTATCTGTGCAGCACATCAACCAAATGACAGTAATTTTAATTATGACACAATGGAACACTTGTAAAGCGCTACCAAAGCGGTTGTGTATTCACAATAAATAAATGCTCAAATTTCGATTGCAAAGCCTGAATCAACAAATTTAGTACTAATTTAACCTTCTGGGATTTTGAGATGGAATTTTTTTAAATCCATGTTTTTGCTTACATCTTAAAACTTTTTTTAAATTGTTTGCTTCTGATTCTTTGAAATGTCAGTTACTAAAACGTTCACTATTTCGAGCTGTTCACTATTTCGGGGGTTCGTTATAACCAGATTTGACTGTATAAGAATATTTTTCCCTTATGTTTCTTAAAGTATAATGTGTATACTTGCATTTAAAATTTTTTATGTCATTTAAATTTTTTTTTTCCAGTTACTGGAATAAAAGAATTTATTTTCCTTCTAGAAAACAACACTTTTACTAATTGTTACAAAAATGTATGTATAACATCACATTATAAGAAATTTTTTTCTATAATATAGATTTAATGCTGGATTAAAGCAAATATATTTTTATATTCTTTTCTTTTATAGAAAATGTAAAAATTTAAAAAAAATTTTTAATGAACTTACAATTTTATTTCGTAAGAATAATAAATTTTTTTTTTTGTTGGATTGAAAAGTCATTTTTTCACTTTTTTTTATCAAATGGCAAAGAAGATCTCTTCTGTCAGTTTAACATTGTACTCAAGTCAGTTTAACATTGTACTTTGTGTCGTAGTGGAACATATTACATATATCGGCATTTCCAAACTGGCGTTACGGACGATTTGTATGAGAAAATATTAAAAAATGGAATGAAAAAGTCAAATTTTCAAAATTTTTTTTTATATTTGCGCAGTAATTAAATAGCACTATATTAAGTGACAACAAGCGACCATAAGGATTAAAATATATAAGCTAAAATATGTGCTGGCGTTACGTTACAAAAAACGGAAGTGATTTTTGACTTGGATTACAAAATTTCTAAAACTTTCCGAATTGGGCAAGACTTTTCGTAAACAAATTTTTTGAAAAGAACTTGAAACAATTATCGTCGTCGAGAGCTCGCTTTCACCAATGAATTGTCGTCGAAGATCATCACGACGATCAAAAATTTAAATATTTATTTGACAACGTTTGCTCAACAAATGACATGAACAATCAGTGCAGATCTCAACGTCGAAATTGAAAGCTTCCAGAATACAACAATTTTGTTTCGAGTCGTTTCAAGAGCGAGCGCGGGTTCAAGAATAAGGGCGAATATAAATTTATTTTCCAAGTGATCACATTAAAAATCCTCTCTGAATTTTTTTTTATTAGGCTTTTTAATCTGGCGTTACGTAACTAAAATTTCTACTGTAGGTGAATTGGGTAATAAAATATTTAGGTAGCTTAGTAATTATGTAATTTAGTTTCCTTGCCTCAACCATTTTTTAATTATCTCTCGCCAAAGCTTTCCATTTTTACTAGAACAAAAGAGCTTACGAAACATTTATTAAACATTTAAAAAAGAAAAAACTACATTTGCGAAGCAGTGCGGATGATTTATGAATAAATTGCTTTAGTTAATAAAATTAAAGTGTTTCTCTTAGATAAAATCATAACATAATAGGTTTTTAATAAGTTTTATTTTTTTGTCACAGTAGACTTTTCTGTGGAAATGCCCATATATAAATTCCTTAACTATCTATTCTAAAAAATTTACCAAAATAGATAGAATAGGTTTCTACATCAGCTTCATTCCCGGTATTGTAAAAACGTTCCGGGATTACACTTCCTAAATCATAAATCTTTTCAACGTATTGATTTAATAACATATCCTATGCATTAAAACTAGTAAATTATGTTATTTTTCTCATTTTATGCACTTTATTCACCTGACAAATACAACAAGGTATAATTATCTACAGATAAATGTATATTAATAGCAAACAGCTCGTCGCCTCCGAAACTGACATAAATCAACAAAGAAGCCTTAATTTCATCAAACTGAACTTTTAACAACATAAACAAAAACAACAACTATCAAAATTATTATGGCCGTCAGTTCAAGCAATCAGACGAAATGCCATGTTTGCCGACGGCAAAACAATCATGGCGTCATAATCTAAGAACAGCTATAATTACAACAAAAACAACACCGTTCAGTGTTCAAATGTGTTTGTAGTCGTTTACGTTAGCAATCATGATGAATGTTTCTGCGCTAAATTGAATTACGCTCTCTTTGCTACCTTTTCTCCCACTGGCTGCCTGCACTAGCAGAACACAAGCACAGCTGTTTTTGGCTGGCATTGAAAAAGAGAGCCACAGTGTCGTAGCACCACCACGTGCAGCACATAAAGACCGTCGGCAAAGCAACGAGCGATCAGAATGAAGCCTTGACCAGAGAGCATAACAAGCTCAACAACAGTGACACCATCAACAACCATTCCCCGACTTCCAATTGGCAACGCATCGGGCTACATACGGGGAGGAGCCGAGCTCATAAAGCATTTTCATTCATTTCGTTTTCACTTTACCGTCGGCGGCGCAGTCAGAGCGCTTTCAACAAGATGGATGACTGTGTGTGAGCGAGAGGTAGACATATTTTGCAAGCAGTGGGTGCGAACGGGATGCCGCCTTTCGAGTGACTGCGTAAGAGTGACGAATTACGTTATTATTTTGCTTTATGTGGCTGGCAGTGCCGTTAGCGAACTCTGGGTCGTGGTGAGCTGCGCTGCTTGTACTAACAACAAATTTTCACATAAATTTCAGACGAGCGTCTGTTCGTTCTGTTGCGTTGCTGCAACAGAACTGTTTGTCTTCTGGTACTACTTGCTCTGCTCTTTGGTGTTGACGTCACTGGTGAGAGTTTCGTAATGTAACATTGCAATGAGCAAACGCTTCAGTTTGGCATAAATTAGAACATAAATATTTTGAATGACAATTATCAACAATTGTGTAGATCGAAAATTGCTCTACTTTTGAAGAAAATCAGGCTTAGAGAAATTAAAAAATTAACAGTATGTTTAATTCAAACAAGAATTGCTAGTTTTGATGTTTTGCTTAATAAGTAACAAACGTAATATTTTTAAACGTTCATTATTTAATTTTTATTTATTAAAAAAAAATAACTTTTGCATACACTTCAGTTATTTCCAGATATTTTTTCAGTGTATTAAAATTCAAATAAGTCCATATTCTTAATAGTTTTCTTACATATAATTTGAAAAAAGTATACTTTTAATTCATAATTTTCATATCATCAAATATGTTTTGTGTCTCTTACATGATAACGTGACAGTCTGAAAATATGTGTTTATATTTTTCACTTGACAAAATTCTTAAAACTACCTGTTCCCATGGGCGTCCGCAGGATTTTTTCTAGGGTGGCACAGAGGCATAAAAGGGTATAGAATGAACATTAATAAACTGTGACCTATATAATGCTATTTGCTGAGATTTTTGGTACTAGGTTTGTAAACATGATAAGCACATTACACCGGTTGACACATTAGAAAATCCAATATTTCATAAAGATGGTGTAAAAATCTTTTTCGTACCATGCCCAAAATATTTTTTAATATAATTTTATTTCTTTGTCATGTACTATTTACATTTCAATAATTTTTTGCAAAATAAACTATTCTTAGTAGCTTAAGCTGCTTCTAGACGACGCGACAATGTCTTAAGACAAATTTTCATGTGACTGCCAAATTTTGTCTTATGTGAAAAGTATTTTACAATTTGCTTCCACACGAACGTATTTTTTATGACAAATATGTAAACAAAAAAGCTGTTTCTGCAAAAACGAAAATTTAAAAATGGATTCAGAGACAACTTTCTTAGCAATTTCTAGCATGATTATAATTAATGCAATGAAAAGAAAAAACAGTTTAAAAAGAAAAGATGCAGTGCATTGTGGTGCTGTGCATGTCTTTTGTGAAGAAAGAGCTCTTTAAGCTTAAGGACTCCTGCCTGAAACTTTTCAAACTCAAATAAAACAAAATATTGTTACATAAATTTATATGATATAAGCATTTTACTATTAAATTTACTTTTATGCAGTTTTTCGCCATATTTAAAAAATCTTTTATGCAATAAAACACTTAATACAAATAACAACCCGCACACTTTTTTCTTTGAAATTAACCCTGTGTCGCATAGAAAGTCAAACGAAAACAGAAACAATTCTGAAGTCATTGTCACAAGACTCTGTTTTTGAGCTTCCACACGGTGTGATATCAAATTTCGGACGACTTTTTTGACATGTCTTAGCCCATTAACCACTGTTGGGTATTTTTTTACCCAAGAAAATGCTTCTGCAGAATTGACCATATCTCTGGATTGGTAACAGGTAAAAGTTGCATATTTGTTTGTGGTTTAAAGAAAACATAGAGCTATAAATTGTTTTTGGTGTGTTAAGAAGTTTTTACGTTAATTACTACATTTTCAAATTCAAACTTTTTTTTAGTTTAAAAATCAGGAAATTTGTGGTATTAAAAATTTTATATTTTAAAGAAATGTAAAAGCTCTCTTAGCCAATAAACAAACTAAGCCTGCTTTATATAGAAAATTCCTGATATTAAACTGTGCTGTTCTTGCAGAAGGAATTTGTGCCCATTTAGAACACATTAACGACAGTTAATTATTTACCTTATTTAATTTCCTTAATTACATTTTCATACCCAACTCATATCTCGACTACGGTAAAAGATACAAAGTTGAAATTTGATGTGGAAGTTCCTGTGATCAATACAAGAATGCATATAAAATCAAAAAAATCGTCCGAATCGCTTGGGAGCCGCGGTTAATGGGTTAAAGCAATGTTATTTAAGCTAGAAGTAGTTTTAGTAAATTAAATAATGTGATGTATCCCATATCTTTGAATGAAATCGCATTAATTACTATTGAGACCCCAAGTTTTCAACTTTTCAAATAAGAATACAAAAATTTCCCAATATTAACTCTAGATGTTAATATTTTTACAGAATATCAACGGCAGAATTAAGAGACGGTTGTTGATTATATACCTATTTTTACAGAAGTAAAATTTTGACTCATAAAACAAAATTGAAGCTTTTTGCAAAAAAAAAAGTTCCAACTAAATTGCGATAAAAGATTTATTATTAAAAACTTAATTGAAAACATTTTTTACATATAAGCGCAGGTTTTTAAATACATTTTCTGCAAACATTTTTATTGTGCTTAGTACAAAGGCTTGACAATTAATTCGTACGTCAACAGCATGCATTTTCGACATGGGAACGGAAGAGTTCTCGACAAAATTGATCATGAATGTTACACCATCAACTTCCTTTAGAATTCTGATAGTAACTTTCTTTATGTAAGCCATTAGTTTCATGTGTTTAAAACAATTCACTGTTTAATTATTTTAAGAGTCAACTTGGCTCATAGCCGTAAAAATAGGTATACCACATTCGAATATTCGAAATGAGGAGATCGACAGAGGCGAGAAACCTATATTTACATATATTTCATTACGTAACTGAAAACCAACATATGTATTTAATAAAATAATAATTAAGTTTAATATATATATATATATGTATATAAAGCAATAAAATTTTAAGCGAGTCAAATTGACTCAGTCTGTAAATCTAGTGTTAAAAAATATGTTTTTTTTTATTAGAAAACTGAAAAAAACAAACATATATTTTTTGACATTTTTTAACTTTGGAGGCCTATAACTCTTAAGCAAATTTTGAGCGACCTGAAGTTTTTCAGATTTGGATTAAGGAGGTAAAATCCTTATAATCCGCAAAAATTAAATGAGTTGTTGTTATTCTTGACGACACCGCATTGACACCAATCCTCTTATTTCTTTTTTTCCCCCAGCATACATCAGTTATTGCAGCTTGCAAGTAACTAAAATCGAGTACGAAAACATTCCTATTAAATGAATTATTTAAAAAATTTATTTATTTTTTAATTCAAAACGTGTGAATGCACGTGACTCACAAAAAAGTCCAGGATATTCTCAAACCGAGTGGGCGCCAATAAAAAACGTGAATTTGAAAAGGTATAAATGGATGTTTAAAATATAGTTTCCTATTTACATTTAAGTCATAAAAAAATAAAAATCCTAATGTAAAATCATTTGCTTAATCCAAAAATGCTATCAGATTTTTTTTTTAAAAATTAGTCTAGATCCAAAATTGGCCTACATTATTAAAAATTTCATAATTTTTTCTTTTGCTTTTGAATAAGAAGCTTTGCCCTCGACTAGATCGCGGCAACTTTCTCAAATTAAAATGCTTCAGAATTGTTAGTATATATTTATATTATATATATTTAGTTGGCGTTACAACCGTATGTCGGTCTTGGCCTCATATAAGAATTTGCGCCAGCCATTTCTGTCTTTCGCTTGCTGGTGCCAGTTGGAAATTCCAAGCTTCGTCAGGTTGTCCTCTACTTGGTCTTTCCAACGAAGAAGCGGTCGTCCTCTTCTGCGTTGACTGCCGCTGGGTACCGAATCGAATGTTTTCTTCACTGGAGCATCGTCCTTCATGAGCTGAACATGACCAAGCCAGCGAAGCCGCTTGATTTTAATGCACTTGACTATGTCGATGTCAGCGTACAGCTCATACAGTTCATCATTCCACCGTATTCGGTACTCGCTACTGACGCAGATTGGTCCGTAGATCTTACGAAGAATATTTCTCTCGAATGCTCCTAAAGTCTTTTCATCTGAACTGCTCAGCGTCCAGGTTTGTGATGCATAAAGTAAGACGGGCATGATGAGCGATTTATAGAACGTGATTTTCGTTCGACGAGAGAGGGCTCTGCTTCTCAATTGCCTGAGCCCAAAGTAACACCTAGTCAAAATTAGCATAATATTAGCATTAATAATTATTAGCATTATTCGTAGAATGCTCGAAGTATTAGTTGAGTTTAAAAAATTTACAACCGAAATTGTTTAGCCTGGTTTGTCGAAAAATAACCGAATATAAGAAAATGTATGATTGCAATGTGGACGTGGCCTACTGGAAGAGCACCTGGCCTATAAGCTAAGGAACTGTGGTTCAAACCCTAACTCCACGAGAAGTTTCTTTCGTAACAAGGTATTAGGATCATTCGTAAATGTAACAAATGTATTCGTAAAATATTGTTTTTGTACGAATACGAATAAAATATTCGAAATATAAACCAAACTACTTGTATTTTACAAATCCTATTCGTGCATTGGCGTCGGAAGCGGGGGGGCAAGGTGGGCAGTTGCCCCCCACTTTTTTAGCTAGATAAACAATTTAAAAGGAAAAGTTATTCAAAATATCAGTTTTTTGACAACGATAATATTTTTGTATTATATATTTTCCTCTTCTTTCTCTCTTCTTCATGTTTCATGTGAAGAAATTTTGGTGAACTTTTTTTGCACCACCATTTGTACTGCCCCCCCATTTGTACTGCCCCCCCAGATGAAATTCGCTTCCGACGCGATTGTATTCGTGGCTGAAAGCTAATAGTAATATAAGTTATTAGTAATATTTGCCCACAAAATTTTTTAAGTGCAATAATACATATTGAAAAGTGTCTGTAAAACAAATGTAAATGAAATGATATCGTAACTTATTACAGCGACGGGTACAATATACTATTCCAAAATAAATGGCTTAGCTCAGCTTTATTTTTAAATTAACTCTAAAAAAGTATTTTTGTGTTCTCTTCAAAATATATTACATACATAACGAACATATCGTCATATGAAATCAAAAAAGCCGTAAGTTTTAAAAAATTCAAAATCGCATTTTTGATTGATTATGATGCATTTTATCAAAATACATGTTCCTGCAAAATTTTACACTTCTACAATTAAGAACGACGTTTTTAATAACAAAATTCTAAAAGCCTAAAGTATAAGTGCAACTTTAAAATTAGGAAGTTCTTGCTTCTCTCGTAAAATTCTATCAAAATTTTTTTAATTGAAACTCACGGCTTTTTTTATTTAATATGAATATATATAAAAATTTTCACTACCTAGGGGGGCAATTGCCCTCCCCTTCCTCCCTGCGAACGCCCATACTTGTGCCTTAAGTGCACAAGAATATTAAATGAAGGGATTACTAGGAATTGTGTGGAAAAGCATTCGTTCTTTGTTTACAAGCCATTTGAAGTTGATGTGCCAGTTAACTTTTTTGCAATGAAAAAAACCGAATATAATAAACAGTGACAAAATTATTTATTTTGCAAGGCTTATCAGTAAAAAAAATTCATAAAAAAATGGTGAAATTGTAAAAGGAATCTGCTCATTCATTTCCAACTGTGCTTCGATGGGTTTTTGAGTTTAGAAGTAGTCATTAAAGCTTTGAAGATGAACTACAGAGAAAACGTCCAAAAAGTTCATCAGCCCCATAAATAGTAGAGCTTGCAGGCGCGGATCCAGTGTGTGGCGGCTATTAGGGCTAAAACCCTGCAGACACTAATTTATTTTTAATAACGAAGTGTTACAATTTCTCTAAAAACATGAAAATTCTTATATCAAAGAAGTAGCTCTTTTTTTAATTACAAGTTGAATATTTCTGAAACGTTTTGCCAATAACGGTATTAAATCACTAGCAATTTCTAGACCTTTCTGATGTACGAAAACTTGATTTATTACTCCATGTTTTGTAAGACAGAAGTATTAAAAAGTCCACATCAGCGCTAATATTATTCGTTCTAATATTATAGACAAACTCAACGAGTTGAAATTGTATTCCATTATATGTGATGAAACAATGGATATTAATACAAAAGAACAATTCTAAATATTCAATATGCGGACATCACCATGAAGATTTTGTAGGCTTTTATTAAATTAAGTACGGCAGAGGCTGTAAAAACTGCAATTCAGGATGAACTTGGAACTTTAGGTCTTTCTATTGGAAATTTGAGACGTCAACGACATGATGGAGGCTGGGCAGCATAATGGAGTTCAATTATTTATATGTGAAAAACAGCCATTAGCTTTTTGCACTAACTGTTTCAAGAATTCACTTAATTTAATCGTTGCGTAGTGCCTGAAATTCGAAACACATTGGACATAGTCACTACTATATCTGTTTCTTTTTACTCGGTCGGCTAAAAGAGTTCAGCTTTTAGAGAATATTATTAGCTTTACAAAAAAGAAACGTAGACGTGCAAAAATAATGTGACCCACTCGGGTCACTTGCGAGTTGCAACCGTGTTAAAGAGTAGAGCATGACCGTTAAATTGAAATATCCCTAAAGTCAGTTTATTTTTCAGATCGCATATGAACAAAAATATCATAATTAAGATTTTGCGGTACTGTTCTTTAATATCCACACCTGGATCATATGGTTTTTTTTTTTTTTTAAAAAAAAGATCAAAGAAACAAGGCATGCGCCTTATACAAACAAGGTTTGGTCTTTGACCTGAAAGGAAAGGTATAGATTATTTAGAGGAATTGATTGGAACCATACGTGAATATTGAATAGGCGAAACAACCGTGAAAGACAATTTGAAGTGCTTTTAAAGGAGGCTAGGTTTTATTCCTTAACCTCGGCAAGCATTTCCAGAACTTAGTTGTTGCTGTTCTTTAATTCCACATTTTCCACAATTTAGTTGTGGATTTTTTAGTTTTCCATCATTTTTAAATGTAGAACAAAGAAAGTGAAAAGAACCATGCCCGAACCCGGATTCGAACCAGGGACCTTTGGGTTGATAGTCTAGCGCACTCTCCACTAGACTACAAAGGCCGACAAGTTTCCTCGTTAAAACTTAAATTTAAGGGAATGTTTGCTGATATACTACCTTTAGAGAGCTTATTCTCAAGCAATCAATGCCAATTTTCATTAAATGAAATTACAAAGGCAGCCTTAATATATAATAACAATTTGAACTAGTCAATAGAAGCAGAGTTGAAAGATGAAATAGTGCGTGGCAACGATATTGTTCTAAGCAAGATCGATCGTATATTAGTGACGGAGAAACAAACAAACAAAGCAAACAGATTTAAATGTATTACTACAATAAAATTGATTCTTCCCACTCGGAGATAATTATTTTGCTTGAATCAAGCAAATGTTTTGCTGAAAAGCAAATCAGTAAAACTTTTCTCAATCACGGTGTGGTTTTTAGAAAAAGATTGCTAAATTGTAATCACTCCTTATGTATTTAGGAAAAATCTTAAATTTAATAAAATTTTACGAAATTCAAGCAAATTTCTTTTAAGCACACGATCCAACGTTTATTCTTAATGAAGAAAATAGGGCGACGATTGGTTAAAAATTGGGATAGTCAAATGGATAAGCCCATGCGCTTACGCTCACGCGGCCGAGGTTCAAAGCTCCAGATAGTAGAAATTTTTCAATTTAATTTAAGGCTATTAATTATTTTACTTTAAAAAGAGATTCTTAAATCTCTTTAAAAAGAGATCTTTTGCTAGATTTCTAATAACTTCTAATATTTTTAGTAACTTATTTAATAATAATAACTTAGCAAATATTTGCTTGAATAAAATAAAAATTTGCTTTTGCAGTTTATAATAACTAAGCAAAATTTTGCTTAAATTTAATCAAAGGTTTATAAACTGGAATAGGAAATGTTGACTAGTTCTTTCTGAAATCTAACATAATTTTGAAGTGGCTGAGAATCAAGCGCAAGTTTTGCTTAACCACAATACAAATTTGGCAAACAGTTTTCTCTGTGTAGCACTCAAACAAAAATCCACGGGAATATACAGCAATTATTGCTGGCAACAGATTTCCCACAATTAATAAAGTTTTATTTCAAAGATCCAAATTAAAAATATTTATGTAGGGAAAAAAATCCGGATTTTAAACATAGCCGGGTGTGCAAAAGTTGTGAGTGGATATAAATAGCATATCTGTAAAATTTCAGCCAAATCGAAGTTCATCTTTTATCTCCACTTTTTATTTGAAAATTTCAATAAAGTAGCAAACAATAGTTTATTTGTGGCCGACACACACGGTAGAAGTAAAATCTTCAGGAAACTAAAATGAATGAGATGAATGCAGTATTAGGAGTGGGATGGTTACAGGATGACGAAAATTTGTACTTTTTTAAATTTTTTACTGTTTGTAAAATTTGGAATTTTTTAAAAGTTCGTATTTTTTTTTAAAAAATTTGATATATTTTAAAAATTTTGTCCTTTTTCAAAATTTTGTACTGTTTTTAAGATTTACTACTTTTTACAATACAAATTTTCATGCTAATTGGATGAGCGGTTAAGAGATAGCCTATTTCTACATAGTTTGTATTACAGCACCCTCTGGTGTTCGATATAGAGCAAAATCGATAAAGTCAAAACACGCACTCGAAAACTCCTATTCACAAATTTTAATATTAATCGGGTGAGCGGTTTAGAAATAAAACTAGGAATTGTAATACTTCCGCTGCATCACTTCCATATATTTCAAAGTATTTCACATGTGGTTTCATCGAGCCACAAATTGGTGCCAAAGAAGTATCACTTAAAAAAAAACTACTTCTGACAGGAAACGAATCAAATTATATATCAAATTGACAATCAATAAGTGATTGAAATAATTTTGCAGCAAAAACTTTTATAGCTCAAAAGTTCAGTTTATTTGGTGTTGCGTTTAGAGTTGCTATCACTAGAAACATGCCAAATACGCGTAATTTACTTCGTTGCCCATTTTTTGGACAATCGTCTGATTTAATGGAAAATCGAGTATATTAGAGAATCTTCTAAAATATCTGGTAAACACCAAAACGTTGATTTTATATCAAA
Source organism: Dichetophora obliterata (assembly GCA_963920525.1). Taxonomy (NCBI): domain Eukaryota; kingdom Metazoa; phylum Arthropoda; class Insecta; order Diptera; family Sciomyzidae; genus Dichetophora; species Dichetophora obliterata. Next base: position 150,732,824 of record OY986435.1, on the reverse strand, counting down.
GAAGATGATACAATTATATATTTATTTGGGAGAAAGCGTCTCTCCCAGCAATAACGTTGAAAACAACAATTGCCAAAACTAAAGAGTTCCATCTTAAAACTCAAAAATTGAAGAAGCCGTCAACAAAACCAGTGGCAACATGTTGTAACACTTTCGACAGGCGATAGTTGCGACAAAATATCACTTTATTTTGTTGGCAGTGATCGAGAAGCGAAGTAAATATAAATATAAATACTTATCCATTTAAGCATGGATTTATTTTTTATATATTATTTATTTAACATAGAAGTGTTAAATAATGATTTTAAGTTAGTGAAATAATAAAAGTATTGGCCTTAATAAAAGTATATATATGGTTACCTTGGAACTGTTTGTTCAAATTAAGTTGCCTTTATTTTTTCCAAAAAATGTTATTCGTTGAAAATAAATAATTTATCACTTTTAGTTTAAATAACATTTTTTATTAATAAAATTATTTTAAAAATATTTATTCACGTTATTTAGCATGCCAAGTATCAGAAAAAGAGCTTGAGTGCAGCAATTAAATGTTTGAACATAGCTTCGAAACAAACCAAATCGCCTGTCGAACAAAAATGTAATAACATACTGCCACATCGAAAACTTCGCTTCGATGTTCGCTTCGACAGTGAAATTACAACATGTCGCCACAGAATTCACTATTAAGGCTCAGATCTTTAGAAAAGAATTCGAAAACAAACTTTTCGACATATGTTCCTGCAAGTGCGAGAATTTGTCTAATTGTTGTTGCACAAATAAAGTTCCCATTTTAGAAAGACCTTTTTTGATAGACAAAAGAGGTCCACGAAATATTACGGTTTAATCCCCTAGGCTTCAAAATTATTTTTTTTCCATCAGGAAGCGAAAAATTACAGAGGTAGCGGAAAAAATTCTTTGATGTGTTTTCATTTTATAAAAGAGTCTCTTTGAGTTTTTAATACGGAAACTATGCTTATTTTTATTCGAGAGTTGCTCCAAACAAGACTCCTTGCTCATGAAATTATAAAAAGTGCCTGAGCTCGGAAGGACTTTATATCGTTTATTTTTTTATTATTTGACATATCTGCGAAAAAAAACTGAAGTTGATATTATGATATGCACCTAAAACTTAATGCTCATGTTAAGAAATATTAGGGTTTTCTATACATTTTCTGTTGAATTGTGCCACCAATTTTGAAGTGGTTTGTTTTCAAGTCAAGGAATTTAATAAAATGAACTTCCTAACCTGGAATTTCTGGTATATGGTATTGCTTGAGCAACCCTTTTAATTGGCATTTTAACAACACTCGCACGAATCATACATAGTAACTTGAATATCATTTATTTTTAATAAAAAAATCTTAGTTAAATTCATTATAATGAAATAAGAGTAAGGCCTCGAGCTAATAAAATGGTTCTATTAGGTGCAATATTGATTTATCAATATTGTCTTGCATAATTTATAATAATAGCAATAATAAACAATTAAAACTGGAAATAATTAAGTTCAGCACATAATTTTTTTTCGTGACACTTGCTGCTACAGCATTGCCAGAAAAAAGTCACGTTGTCACCACACATGAGTGAAAACATCTGTTGTCTTTCAATTATGCGGCGCTACCGTGCGACAGGCAGACATTCAGACATGGAAGCACCTTACTCAGTTAGAAATATTTATTTATTGACTCGCCTGATCACGTTGATTGATTGTTCTGATGCATGCACAGGCGGTGCCAAACAGCAACAATCGCAAGACAACAACAAACATGAACTCAACATTTATTCGATACAAAATTTACAACATCAAAAAATACGAAATCGAATTATGGTCTCAAAAAAAAAAATGGAAAAATAATCCAACCGAAAGCACATCTGCGGAATGAATGTACCAAGTCCTAAATGAAAACAAACGAGAATCAGGAACTTATGCGAAACGAAGGATAACGCGATGCTCTAAGATGCACCCCGTCTTAAGATGCCTCAACTATTGACTCGATATGGTGGTACAAATGTTTGTCTTCGCATCGGATTTTCTATTTTAAAGGCAAACACGACGTTCTCGTTGACGGTGACTCGTCCAATGCGCACCAAACAATTCAAAGTTTCACGTCGTAAATTGTATTCCCTACTTCATCGATCACTTGGAAACGCAGTAAATTGACTTGGTTTTCTGATAGCTCGCCACAACGTGGTACAAGCTAAGCTTAGGGCACGCATTGCCAACTATTTACTTTTAAATTTTTAACATGCTTTTTGTTATAATTTTTAAGAAATGCTGTTTTGTTATAGCGGAAACGTAGTTTTACTGTAAAAATGTTTTCAACGCAAATGACCAGCGCATGAAAACAAGCAAAATAAAAAAAAAAAAACAATATTTTTATTGAAACGCAAGTATTATTCAGGGCGCGATTTTTGTAAGTGCTGGTGTTAAAGTAGTTTAAAAACGAATGATAGGTTTTTGCTTAGAACCTATTCACCTTTCACTGCCAAATAAACAATCATGCTTTCTCAAAAAAAAAAAAAAATAGTCCTAGCTTTAACTAATCCCAGCTTTAAGTCCAAAAAGAATATAGCTGCACTTGTGGGTTGCGCACACACCCACTTGTGGGTTGCAAACACACATTCTTTTTGAGCATACTTGTTATGGAAAATTTGTTTATTTATGTTTATGGTTTGTATGTACTAGGCAGTTCAATCCCAGAAGCTTTTCTCGATTCAATCCCGATTGAGATTTTCAATCCCTATAATCCCGGGATTAGTTCGGGGTTGAAAATTTTAAGAAGTAAATAATCAACCGTTTTTAACACAATTATTGTTATTTATTAATTGAAACTAAGAAAATGTTATTTAATTCATTTAGAAAGTAACAAAAACAAAACACATTAAGGATATTCAGAATTGCGTGGTTTTCAGTGTAGTTGAAAAACCCCGTGGTGTTGTACCAAACTTTACCGAGCGGTTTTTATATGTTTTCGTGTTTAACATGAAATCTCTAAAAACCAAAAGTGTGGTAATATAAAGTAGCCAAATGACGTGTTTAACGAACATGGTTTTTAAAGTTCCATAAGTAACTGATCGGTTGCCAGTTATTTTCTAATTGCAAAAATTAAAGAAGCTAAAAATGCAAGTTAAACTTTTTTATGTCATATATATATATAAAATGGAATGTGTGTTTGTTTATTTGTTTGTTTGTACCTTATAGGAGACCAAACCTCTGGACCGATCTTCCTGAAATTTTTACAGCATTTAACTGGGACTCTGGCATGATTAATAGGGTACTTTTTTCGACCACGCCCACTTTTACGCCTAGTTTTTTAAAATTATGTAATTGCTCCCATATAGTTTTTAACAGATTTACTTCAAATTGTATACACATTATACTCCAGGCGAGATAGAAATAAACATTTCTTACGCCACGCCCCTTTCACGCCCCTTTTCACTCCAAACTTAAGTTTTAAACTTTTTGTTCTCTGTAAAAATTTGTTCCTTCCAACGGATTATTTTTTATTTGGTAGTATATTGCTCTTAATGCTGTTAACGTCGCCATATTACTATGAACCACGCCCACTTCAACGCCCCTTTTTTAATTCAGATACTTACTTATACCACTAACAATGTTTGCTATACAAAATACTTTTTTGTAATATGTATTTACCTAAAGTTTTATATACTTTTTATCTACAGGTAAGGTAGCCATAGATTTTTTTATTACCAAATCCCCCTTTTTCGCCCCATTTTACTTTAATAATAATTAATCTGCTTCCAATCTATATATAAAAATGAATGTCTGTCTGTTTGTTTGTTTGTTTGTTTGTTTGTGCTTTATAGGAGGCCAAACCCTTGGACCGATCTTCCTGAACCTTACACAGCATTTTACAATGACTCTGGAAAGAATAATAGGCTATATGAAGTTTTTATTCGACAAAGGGGCGTGGCACTGCCCATATAACCCAAAATTTTAAATCGCCATATTTTGGGCATTTTTTGACCTACGTTGATGCTATTTGGTACATATGGTATTGGCATAATAAGGAATACGTACCAGGATAAAAGTGGATGGGATCACGCCCCTTTTTAGGAAAATTAAAAATCGCAATATAGTCTTAACTACTGGACCGATCGTCATTAAATTTTCACAATAGGATATTCTTACGAAATAATAAATTCTTGACTATATAAAATTGTGAGTGGACGAAGGGCGTGGCCTCGCCCATATAACCCAAAATTTAAAATCGTCATATCTTGGGCATTTTTTGACCAACGGCGGCAGTATTTCCTATATACGGTATTGGCATGAATAGAAATACGTACCAAAAGAAAAGTGGGCGGAGCACGCCCCTTTGCTTCCGATATATTGGAGGCTGGACCTGATAACCTATCTTAAATTTTCACAGCGTTCAGCTTTGACTCAGGAATACTTATTACATGATAATATTTTTCGACCATGCACACTTCTGCACCTACTTTTTTACTACGTTTATTAACGGCTTTACCACAAATTTAAAATACATATTAATTAAAATAGTGGGGTAGCCCCATTCTCTTTCTTCCACCACTGTCTTCAAAACAGCTGATTTTATAATACGTGTTAATTAAAAAAAAGAGTGGGGTAACCCCATTCTCATTCTCTGATTGTGTAATTGCTGCTTTTTGATTGGTTTAAAAATAAAAAGGGAGAGCACGAAGCAAATTACATGCGACTCAGTGCTGAATTCTAATTGGCTTACAACAAAAAAAGAGGCGAAGCATTGCAATAATTAAATTAAATAAATAAATTTTTGTAAATATATAAATACTTTTAATTTTATTTTATACGAGGGGGTAGTGAAGCACACCGGGTTCAGCTAGTATACTTATAAAATATATCATAATGGATAGTTAATTTATTTGCATAGTAACAAAAAGATCGCTGTGGCGCCCGTAGCCTAGTGGGTAGAGTGCGTGGCCCCTAAGCTTAAGAACCGTGGTAGCCCGGGTTCAATTCCAGCTCAGACAGAAAAGTTTTTCAATTGAATTAATTTTTCTGCTCGGTCGTCACCTCTCTGCAGACAATGGCAAACCTCAGAGAGTAAAAATTGCCATGTAAAGCTTCTTGAGGACATAAGCCGTTCGGAGTCGGCATAAATTACGTACGTCCAGTTCTTGATAATTTGTGATCAATAATTTAATAACATGCACAACACAATTGATCAATAGAAGCTAGGTCAAAGTCCTTCTTCCAAGGGCTGCAATGGCCAGTTTTTTTTTTTTTAGTAACAAAAGCTATAGTGGGAGGTTCCCAACCACAAATTCTATTTTAAATGGTGCTAATATCGTGATTCTCAACTATGGAAATAAAACCATACTAGTATACCACACAATAGTGGTTTATTGTTAATAAACACAAAAAACATTAATAATATTAATGACTAGCACATTGTATTAATTGAATCCTTTCAGTGGATTTGTCCAATATATTGGACACGTCAGAAAGTAATTTTGTGATGTATTTAAATTGCAAAGCTTTTTTTTTTAAATCATATTGTTTGGTTCTATGAAAAAAAGATGAACCAACATGATAAAAATAAATTTAAAGATATATTTGACATTAAAGTCAGTTGGATTTTCGTTTTTGTGGGGAAGAAAAGTAAAAAAAAATTTGTTTGGCCAATTTTATAAAATAAAATCAACCGGACAAAGATCAAATTCATGTTTTTTATCTTTTTATGACTTTAATGAGAAGAATATTATAAGGGTTAAAAAAAACAAGGATCTAAAGGGTTGAGAAACCTTTAAAAGATTAAAAAAAAGGATTTTGTGCCGAACAGGAGCAAAACAATTTTTTCTTTGTACAAGCTTGTAAAACGAGAGCAGCGCAATGCAAAGATTAAAATAAATTATTTTTTTCCAAATGGTCGATTTTGAACTATTTTATGCCTATTTTCACAGATATTAAATAAGATGTCTCAAACCAGTACAACATTTTTGACAAGCAATGACGAAAATGAAAGTTAATAAAATTCAGTGGGCAGACTAAAAAATATTTAATACAGCACATTCTTGGATGTACATAAATATTCACGTTTTATCCAATTATCTTAACTCCCTCCCCTGCTAATGTACCCCTTCACCTGTTTTGATGCAGGGAATAATAAGTGTCAACTTTAAACCAATATAAAAAACTTATTTATTTGTAAACTTTTAAAACGCTGACATATGTGGAATTTTTTTTTGTCTCTTTTAACAAGATCTTTAAAAAAATCCTATAATTTTGGAAAAACTGTAAAAATTATCGTATAGTTAAATGATTTAATCTTCCTTAAAATAAACACAACATTTGGACTATTAAATAATTACACCAATACTGACACACGAATGGTGGACGTAGAACTTTATTCACTTTAATTTTCTTGGCCAAGATCGTACCGCTGGTTAGAGAGAAATCTTAGTACCTTTAAGAAAAGTCTTAAAATAGCTTAAAATCTACCATTTGGAAAAAAATTATTTTTCAATTTTGAGTCTATCTAGCTACACCAATAACACAGTTGTGCCGGGGGACAAAAGACAAAAAAAAAAAAATCCGAAAAAGTCGGTCTATCAGCAGAACCAATAATTGCACGTCAAAAACTACAAAAGTGTCATCATTTGAAAGGCTTATTGTAGGAATGTGATATATCACATTAAAAAATCCAAATAATCAAGTTTAAAGTTTTTAAAAAAATTACAAATTGTATGAAAAATGTAACTATACACTGAAACAATAAAAATTTGATTTTTAAGAAAAGATTTAAAAATGTTTCCAGTGGGAGTCGGTATTGTATAAGGCATTAAAATGAACGTAAAATAATATATTTTTGAAATAATGTGGTTTATCATATGTACTTCAATACATAAACAAATCTCACTGGCTTACAAATAACAAAAAGTTGTTTGTACAATGAACGCCATTATCCAATCTCTAAAGTAAAATCGGTAGGTGGTTCCAAAAATGTTATTCTTTGTTTGTTCTGTCACTCTGTTTTCGAGATATAGGTAACTGTATTTTTTACAAAAAAAAAGTTACATTAAGAAATTAAACTATTTGGTTAGTTTGGTATTTTTTGCTTATAGTACAGGCTCAAAAAAAAAAATTAATATTGTTGAAGAAAATTTATTAAGAAAAGGAAAAATTGTGTTTAATGGAACGAAAGCACCCAAATTGAGTGATTGTCTGTTAATACATTTCGTCTTATTTTATTGTCATATATATAAATAACAAGTAAACGTTGTTTTAATACAATGTTTTTTTATTATTATTTTCCTTCTCTTTTTTTGTTTTCGTTTCGTTTTTATTGTTATTTTAATAATTTGCATTGTTTTTTACATTGACAACATTGCATTCAAAATGATTCTTGTTTTGTCGTTTATTCAATTCGGGATCGGTTTTTCTGATGCGAAACCAACAATAGTCGCCCATCATTCCTTCATCCCAAAATCCTTGGCCACTCTTTGAGATCGTACGGCTGACCGAAATTATTAAATAAACCTGGAATGGTTTCGCAATAACAGACATTGTCTTTCTTAGTAAAGTGTCTGGAAAATTGTTTTTCACAATGTCTGTTTTATGCCACCTTAACATCGGTTCATAAAAAGTTGAATTGTTGTATATGAGAAGAATGCAATTCCGATTTTTCCTTCGACAGCTACAAATCTCTTATCTAATCATTTAGTTGAGCTTGCGATGAAACGTGAGTTTTGCTTTAAGTTTTAAATACCGAAGAATTTACAAAAATACTGGAGTCCTTCCGACTTCAATGAATTGAAGATTCGGGACAGGTAGGCTATGGAACATCATCAGAGTGAGGAATTGGCACTGAAACGGTCTTAAAAGTGGCGTATATTAGTTGTTTCTGTCTTCCAATGCCAGTCATTTTGACCAAACAAAAATTAGGTGACAAGACGGTCGTCTCCATGTCACCGGAACATCAAATTTCATGTTTTTTTTTTGCCCGAGCTCCATTCAGACAATATTAATTTGCACGATTGACACAAAATACTTGGCGTCCATGGTTCATAACTATTCTCAGCCGCAATACCAAAATAATGAATATATGACGTTTGCAGTAAATTCATAAAATTGAGTCGATTCTTTTCGAAAGTAAATTCTCGCAGTCTTTTACTCATTCTGTTTTGAAGTTTATTTTAATTTTTATTATTTTCTTTCTTTCGTTACAAATTGTGTGCTTCTTTTGTTCACCACGGTTTTTACTAGAATGTTAGAATGCTAGAATTTATATGATTCTATTAATTTTATACAACTCGCCAGCGTTGCAGACATGGTGCAATAAAACCAGGTCGGCTCATGATTGACTGTGCTCTCCTTCTCATAGTTGATTGACTCTCCTTCTCCAGCTCATGATTGACTGTGCTCTCCTTCTCATAGTCACTACTTCAAAATCAGGTGTTTCACTTTGACGGTTTCTGCGGTCGTGCTCTCAGTCGTGAGCTTGCCTGGTTTCAAAGTACCAAGAAAGCTTATGTATTCCGTGTCGGCGGTAGCGCTTTCAGACGTGAACCTACTTGGTTTTATTGTAGTATGTTTATTTGTATCTTTTGTGTTCTTTCTCGAAACACCTTATGAATAACGCTTCCATCTATTTTTTTTTTGGCCAAAAACAGGACAAATTGATATAATTTTTAAGATTTTCCAGGATTTACAGGACGTTTCAAAAAACAGGACATTTTCGCAGGACGCAATTTAAAGTCGAAAAATTATTATTATTTGTATTATTATTTGTTGTATGAATTGAAATAAGCATTTTCATGGATAATATTATCAAATTTGTTATTAAACCAGCAGCCCACTGTTGTCTGCGGCTTCACAACAGACTTTTTTATCAATCTTCTTTACTCCTTAAAAACGGTACAATTTTTTCACACATGAGCTAATTTTTACCTAATTTTGATTTTGACTAATTTTTATGTGATACAGTTAGTTTTTCGACATCCGACTTAGTGATGCGATTTGGCATCATCGTCCTTATTGTGTCTTAACACAATAATATAAATATAATAATACAAATCAATAATATAATAATACAAATCAAAGAAATAAAAAATTTTCTCTTTCTCTTGCTTTGTTTTGGAACGCCGCTTTGCATTTATATGTATCTCAATTATCGCCTTGCTCGATGCTCATCAGTTTTTTTGCACTGTGCTAGCTGAGCACGAAGAGAAAGAGAAAAATAGGGAGCAGCATGGAGTTTATTGATACTCTCGCACAGCGTTGCCAGACGTTTTTTAAAAAAAACTAAATTGCAAAAAACCTGTATTTCCGACAGAAAAACTGCAACCCAAAAAAATCAAGTTTTATTTAATTGGTATTTATTTATTTATTAAAATGAAAATAATAAAAAATAATTCATTAACAAAACATTAACAATAACACAAGCAGTTACAAAAAAACTTTAAATAACATTTGTACTTTTGAAGTTATAGTCTTACGACATTTTTCAGTATGTTTCTGTGACATGCTGCCTTATTTTGACAATTGAAAGTGTTTCATATAAGAAATTTCAAATGAAATGCCAAAATAAGGCATCCTATTTTTTCTCCGGCATTGCGAATGAGAGCACCTTATTATAATTATACAATGCTTTTGAAAAAACCACATTTTTTTCGTTTTTAAAATTTGATTTCAATAATTTTTGTAAATTGACTTGTCAATTTTGTTGTACATTTAGTTTGATTTATCGTATTGAATACAATTTTGTGCATTCTTTTTTAAGAGATCTTTTGTTCTTAGAATACCAAAAAGTGCAAGAATTTACTGACTTATTTCTAAGTTTTGTTTTATTAATATTTCATTACAATATTAAAATTGTTTGTCTTAAAAGAGGACATGCTTCACTGTCAGGGTTGTTTTTTTATTTTCAAAATAGATTCCCAAAACACTTCAATATCAGCATTTAAATTTAAATCACTAAAATTAATTTGACGTAATTCTCATCATTCATCATAAACTTCTTTCTATTCAACAATGCTTACAACATTTGCCAAATGTCGACTCAACTGCGATATAGATGGGTGATAATTATATAAAACTTAGTTGGAGACAGAAGTTCCACATCTTATAAAAATTTATTTTCAAAAATAAATTTAATTAATTGAAGCTTTCTCGCGAATAACGTTGTAAAAGACAAAATTGTAATTGTTCACTTTTATTCATTTTACAAGCACATTTATTTATTTTTATTAATTTTTTTTGGGTATGCGACAAAAATACCCCAAACTGCTCAACTGCTTACTCAGTTCTGTTTGTGTTTAATATAAGAGAGTGATTCTAACAGGTATTCGCAAAAAAAAAACACTAAAAAAATGTCGTTTACAACTTTATTCGCGATAATGCTTCAATTGTTTATTACATAGTTAACATAAAATTTTACGCAATGTTCTCTTAAGTCGATTTTCTCTGATTATAGTAATTTGGAAGTTAAGTATTTTTATTTTCTTTTTCAAATCTGACAATGCGTGGCAGCTGGGATAATTTTTTAAGAAAATTAATACCTTAATTAAATATACTTATTATAAAAATTTCGAAAGAAAAATAATCCTAAATAAATCTGTTGCACAAATATGATATTTAAAAATTTTTTTCTTAAAAATCGGCCCATTACTTTTCGAGTACAGTCGTAACTTTAAATTTCAATTCAATTTTATATAATAGTATAGATAGATATATATATAGATTTAGGACTTGCAGCTTAAGCTTCAAATATCAATTAATATTAAGTATTTGTACTTAATATGTATTTTTGTTAAAACAAAAATAAAGTTCAATCTTCTTATGAAAATATTTAATTATATGTAAATTAACAAAACTATAACAAAAATTAAAAAAAATAAGCCTTATTAAAATGGCATATTAATAAGATTTTCCAGGTACTCCTTTGCACTTTGAGCGGAACACCTCACTATCACTATTTGTTTATTCCAGGAATGAATATTATTTTTAAGTTGATTGCTTAACACACACTTTCGCTTCGACATTTCGAAAAGTTTAAAATATTAGTTGCAGAGACACTTTTGTGCAAAAGGAAAGTGTATTAAGGAAAACTTTTGACCTGTATCAAAAAAGTACGAATTATGAACAAAGAGGACTAAATTGCAAGAATGGGAGTAAATAAAAAAAGGATAAAACAGTATAAGGCATAATTTTGAGCGCGTTACACAGGACGTCCTGCGAAATACAGGACGGATGGCAGCATTATTTATGAACAACAAAAATAAAAAAAAAATTTTTACATACAACAACCCTTACTTGTTATGTATTTATATGACAATAAAATAAGGCGAAATGCATTAATAGCCAATCACTCAATTTCGGGCTTTCGTTCAATTAAACACAACTCTTCATTTTCTAAATAAATTTTCTTCAAGAATATCTTATTTTTTCAGAAAAATATAGGCTGTAAGCACAAATTATTAAAACTGATAAGATTTCTTAACAAAATTTGCAATTAGTTTTGTTTTTTTTTTGTAAATTTTTCTGAAAAACACGAAAAATTCTCAAAAACTCTGTTTTTTCGCCGAAACTAACAGTTGAATCAAAAAATAATGTAGGCAGGGTTGTTTGATTATTGTTGTTGGTTACGGAAATATATTCTATTAAGTGGAACCAATTTTTTTTTGTAAAAAAACTACAGTGGGCAATATCTCGATAACGGAGTGACAAAAAAAAAAACGAAATTTTCGGGAGCAATTATACATTATAAATGGATAGTGGCATTCATTGCACATTCTGGCTGTAAGCCAGTGTTTTTAATGACGTATTTTTTATGAGTGAAAAAATATTGACTGGAATTAAGGAAAAATGTGACATTTAATTTTCTTGCTTGATGCTACGCTCTTTCTGATGACGGCAGTTTAATGATAGAAATAAGAAATAAGAGTAAACATAGAACTTCTTATTAAACACTAATAAAGAAAAATTAAATAAAAATTATTTGAGAACATTGGGCCTATTCTGCGGAATCTTTTATGAGAAAATTCTGTAATTCTGTTATGATTTCCCATACAAATTTTTGAACTGTCAAAAAATCTGTAACGAGACCAGAATTGGTATTCTGCACGACAATCTTTTATGAAATCGTTATGTTTAATTAATGAAACAAAAACTTGGAAGACTAAAAATATAACTTTAATCGAACGAAACGAGCTCGGCTTACACCGCCCCCACTACGAAAGGTCCCTTTGGATTTATTCTACTGTACTATTGTGGAAGTCGTTTGGTAGGATGAGCTACTTTTATCGCCAACGTGCAGCATCTTTGATGTTTCCTTTGGAATTTTCATATATGGTTACCACCTTTGTATCCTTATCGATATCAACGCTTACATTATAATCAGATTGTATTGTCTGAATATTAGATCCTGCGCATCCAATAATTATACATACACAATCAGAACGCACATCTAGTTGTTCGGTAGTCATAATTGCGTCCACCACCACCATTTCTTTGACCACGGCGATCGCGATCATCATGCTCGTCTCCCCGTTGTCCCTTACGTTTGAAACTTGCACGGGGACCTCTGTCCCTTTCGCTACCACCTTCACCATAACTGCGTCCGTCATGACTTTTATTTTAAACTTGAGCTTCTGCTATCAATGTAAACGGGCTCTGGGTCGCCCTCTTAGTATTGTTTTAAAACAAGCAATTTAATCAAAACGGACATGCTAGTCTGTAATGCTAATGCACGACACTTTTTTAATGCTTCTTTTGCAAAAATTTTTGCAATTCACACGTTAAAAGCGACAATTTCAACTTGCGTTGTTTTCTTCAATTTATTGACAGCAATCAGCTGTTTCATAACAGAAGTTAACGGAATTGTAATTGATTTTTGTTTTCGAAGATTGATAACAGGATACCATAAAAGATCGAAGGGCAGAATACCAATTTTAACAGATCTTTTATGGTCGGCATATTTTATGACTCATAACAGAATAACAGATTTGGCAGAATAGGCCCACATGTTTATTTTGTATCATAATATTTTGTTTAATGTTATTGGTGAAAAATTGTTTTTTATCATTTTTATGTTTACTTAAATTAAATGTAATTCAATGTTATGTTTAATAAATGAAAATAAATATTTTGAAAAAATATTAGTTTATTATATCTAATGTAGTAAATAATTTATTTAATTTAAATTTTAGCAAGCAAAATAAAATTTTATTATGAAATAGAAATATTAATAATAAAATAATTATGATCCAACCAATTGCGATTTTTATAATGAATTTTTGAAAGTAATTTTTTTGATCAGATATAAAAATCAATGTTTAGATCAAAAATAAAAATTAGTCGTTTATCGATATTTTTTCGTACAGAACTTTAGATTAAAAGGTATGAACATTTTAAAGTAACAGTTAGTTCTCAATCAATGAATATCGCAACACTCTGGAGCTGTACTTTTAAAATGCTTCTACGTCGAATACTGAATTACGGCGTTGTGCGGCGTTGTGCGACCTATAACTCTAAAGCTATTTGAAAGCACAAAGTTGGGGAGTAAGGGAAGTGCCACTCCCCTTTGCCCTACCCATAAATTGGGTTATATAGGAGTGCCACGCCCTTTTCATCACCGCTAATAGAATGTAATCAATTAAACTGCATGTGTACATGGAGGTTGAATACCGAATTCCAAAACTGTGCGACATATAACTCCAAAACTATTCGATAGCACAAATTTGGGTTGCATGGGAGGTACCACTGCCCTTTTCCTTACGCTCATAAAATTTTACCAATGAAACTGCATGTGTAAATTGGAGGTGTCACGCCCCCCCGACAAACTCTAAAAAATTTTATCAATAAATCTGCAAGCGTAAATTTTGGTCGAATACTGAGTTCTGACGCTGTGCGACCTTGAACTCCAAATCACTCCATATCACAAATTTTCGTTGTATGGGAGGTGCCTCTCCCCCTTGATCAACGCTCATAAAATGTAATCAATGAAACTGCATGTACATTGAGGTCCAATACTGAATTCCAAAGCTGTGAGACCTATAACTCCAAAGCTGTTTGATATCTCTAATTTGGGTTAAATAGGAGGTTTCACTCCCCCTTGTCGTACGCCCATAAAATGTAATTAATGAAACTGCATGTATAAATTAGGGCCGAATACTGAATTCTGACGCTGATATTCGATATCGCAAATTTACGTTAAATGGGAGGTGCCACGCCCCTCTTACCAATGAACATAAAATTGAATCAATGAAACTGCATGTGTACATTGAAGTCGAATACTGAATTCCGGCGTTGTGCGACCTATAACTCCAAAGCTATTTGATAGCACAAAGTTGGGTTGTATGGGAAGTGCCATTCCCTTTGCCCTACCCATAAAATGTAAGTAATGAAAGTGCATGTATAAATTTAGGTCGAATTCGGAATTCTTACGCTGTCAACCTATAACTTCAAAGAAATTCGATATCGCAAATTTAGGTAGTAAGGGAGATTGTCACGCCTCCCTGTCCAACGCCCATAAAATAAAATCATTGAATCTGCATGTGTAAATTGTGGCTAAAAACTGAATTCCAAAGCTGAATTCCTATAACTTCAAAGATATTCGATAACACAAATTTTGTTGTATGGGAGGTCCAACTCCCCCTTGACCAACTCCCATAAAATTTCATCACTGAAATGGTGCGTCTAGATTGTGGTCGAATACCGAATTTCTAAGCTGTGCGACCCATAACTATAAAGCTATTCGATAACACAAATTTTTTATTTATTTGTAGGACGTAAAAGGGGGTGTGGCATTTCTTCTTAAACCATCTTGTACTCAAAGCAAAGCGGACTTACAAAATTTCAGCTCAATCGGACCAATAGTTTCGAAGTTTTTGATATTTTCTTAAAAGTAGGCGTAGAATAAGAGTGACCACGCCCGTTTTTATTAAAGTTAATGACAGTTATCATACGAACTTATTTACTAAATTTTAATTTAATACGACCAAAACCGTCTTAAATATACCATTTTTATTGATTTGTGGGTAATAAAAGGGGTGTGGCATTATTTTTTCGTAAACCTTTCCGTAGCAGTTACGAACAAACCCGTAGAAGGAAGTATCTCATTTGGTCGAGTCATTTTCAAGTATTAAGCATCCGAACAAATCACGATTCATTTTTATGTATACAGATATTGATTTGTGGGTGGTAAAAGTGGGCTTGAAAACATTTACGTATCGTGACTGCCTCTTGGAGCGCCTACACAGCAAGTTTCACTATAAAAATGGGTAGAGCTCTGGAATTGCCATGATTTTGAAAAAGTGGACATATATATATTGCGACCACGCCCATTTTTTGTTAAGTTACTGACAGTAACCATCTGAACAAATTACTAAATCTTAGTTTTTACGATTGAACCCGTCTGGTATATATCCCTTATTTGGTTTGTGGTCGATAGCGCAAATTTGGCTTGTAAGGGAGGTACGACGCCCCCTCGCCCAAACGTTACCAAACCTCACAGGAACACTCACTCTCTCGGCAGACATTGTTCTGCCACAGACCGCCTCTCTGCCATATACGAACATGTCAAGAAATGCCAAATATATATACCATTTTCCGTATAGCTGCCGAAAGTAGCCATGCACTAAATAACCAAATTTAATCTATACGATCAAAACCATGCGAAATATAAGCCTATTTTTGGTACACTTGCCGAAAGTAACCATATGTATTGATTTACAAAATTTTTGTCTAATACGACTCAAACCGTTGAAATAAAACGTTTTCATTGGTTTGTGGGCGGTAAAAGGGGGGCGTGGAAACCAATTTTTAGTACAGTTGCTGACAGTAACCGTACAAACTAAGCCAACATTTTAGCTCAATCGACCCAGTAGTCAATTTTCATGATTTCTCAAAAAGTGGGTGTGGCTATATAGCGATGACGCCCTTTTTTAGGACAGTTGCCAAAAGTAAACAAACAAACTTTGGTATCATATGTAAGTCTCATACGGCCAAAACTGCTTGAAATATAGCATTTTCACTGATTTGTGGGCGCAAAAAGGGTGCGTGGAAACCAATTTTTCGTACAGTAACTGTCAGTATTTACACAAACCAAAGTACCAAATTTAAGTCTTATACGACCAAACCCGTTTGAAGTAAACCATTTTCATTTATTTGTGGGCGGTAAAAGGGGGCGTGGAAACCCATTTTTAGAACAGTTGTTGACAGTAACCGTACATACTAAATTACAAAATTTTAGCCTTATACGACCCAAACCGACTGAAATATTACATTTTTTTTGATTTGGTGGCGGTTACAGGAGGGTGTGGCAATTTTTTTTCCTCCACCATCTCCTACCTGCAACAAATCGACTGCCAAAATTTCAGGTCAATCGGTTCAGTAGTTTTGGAGTCTATAGCCATCACACATCCAGACACACATCGTTTTGTTTTTTATGTATATAGATATTGATTTGTGGGCGGTAAAAGTGGGCGTGAAAACATTTATATATAGTGACCGCCTCTGGAAACACCTACACTGTAAGTTTCACTGTAAAAATCTGTAGAACTCCGGAATTGCCATGATTTCGAAAAAGTAGGCGTATTTATGGTACGACCACGCCCATTTTCTCTATAGTTACCGACAATAACTATCTGAACAAAATTACCAAATCTTAGTTTTTTACGATTGAAACCGTCTAATACATATATATCCTTTTATTGGTTTGTGATCGATAGCGCAAATTTGGCTTGTATGGGAGTTACCACGCCCCCTCGTCCAATCGTTACCAAACCTCACAGAAACACTCTCAAGATGTGGCTTCAGTTTCCGTGAAAATTTCATAAAGATCGGTTCAGCGGTTTTGGAGTCTATACGTGATATACCCACATACACACATACCCACATACATACATCCATTTTTATATATATAGATTGAAAAAAATCGATAAATGATTGATTATTATTTCTGATCGAAAAAATAACGATCAATGATTAATTTTTATTTCAAATCGAAAAAAATAAGATCAACGATTAATTTTTATTTTTGATCGATATATAACGATAAAAGATTGATTTTTATTTCCGATCGAAAAATAACGATATAAAGTAATTAGTATAATTTGATTGTCACAAAAATCATGGTAAATAAAATCATATTAAAAATTAATTATCAAGCGTAAAGGAATAACGATAAAAGATTGATTTTTATTTCCGATCGAAAAATAACGATATAAAGTAATTAGTATAATTTGATTGTCACAAAAATCATGGTAAATAAAATCATATTAAAAATTAATTATCAAGCGTAAAGGTATCACGTGACTATATTGAAATGTATATTACCATATACATTATCTTTCTATCTATTGTATCATTATATAGAATATACAATATCTTTTTATATGTGATCTTTTCATTACAAAATTACAATTATTTTGATTCGTTTTGTCATGATTTCCAATTCTACAATAAAATACATATCCCTGGGGAGTTTTTTTATGTATCGTCACCAGTCCAAAATGCTTAAAAGGCCACCACTCTTAAAAACTGAATGAGTAGTATATTTTATCAACATAGAATTTTTTCTTTTTATTTGAGTTAAATATTTCTGTCGTCTTTCACTTACTTTTTGAAGAAGAAGTAAGCATATGAAGAATTCCTTTCTATACAGTAAAAGACATAAGTTAGGTTTATTTATATAAGTTTTTATTATTATGTAATAAATAAATTAATTGTGATCTTTAACATAAATTTCAAAAAATTTATATAAGATACATTAAAAAATTAATGCAAAAGTAGTTATTGTTTGGCTAATTTAAGATAACTTGACCTATTAAAATTTATTGTATTGGTTTTTAGTACGAAAATTTGATATACAATAATATCGCTCAAGATATGTTGTACGCATCGTGTTAAAATAATATCAATACAAGATACTTTCAATATTGAAAAGGATAATCCGAAAGAAAAAGCTTTCTCTAAATCAAAAGAATTTTCCATAGTTTGTTTTACCAGTTAGCAGTAACGTTTTCAACACAAGTACAAAAAAATTTATTTTTGGGTGATTCAAACTAAACTTGTTTATCTATTTAAATAAACTTTTTTAAAACATTAAAAAATTATTTCTAAAACTGCATTGCGTTTTATTTCTACTCTTTGCAATAAGCGTCATATGTCGGTAAGAAATTTATTTATTTATTTTCTTGCTGAATCTTAACATGTTTTACAGCAATTTAAAATTATAAAATAAGATATGATTACAATTCAAAAACATATAATAAGTTGTTAATTGAAATGCAGTATTATTAACAGAATTTTAAGCAAATTAGAAAATAATAATAACATTATAAAAAAACTAAATCAAAATGATAATGTCAGACAGCATATGAGCGTTGCTTTTCCAGACAAACAAGGTCAAGTTAGCAACACTTCAAATATTGCGTTATCAAGAGAAACAAGGTCATGGGCGTGCGCAGGATTTTTTCTAGGGGGGCGAGAAAAAGACAAAAAGGGTCTAAAATGAGCATAAAGAAAATGTAGTCTATATAATTCTATTTTCTGAGATTTTTGGAATTAATTACACATAGGAAAATGCAATATATATTAAAGATGGGGTAAAAATCTTTCTCGTGACATGCTCGAAATATTTCCAAAATTGATTTTATATATTTTTCATGTAATACATTTCAATAATTTTTTGCAAAAGCAAATATTCTTAGTTATTAACAAAATTAAATAATGTGCGATCTCATTTTTTTTTTAACGAAATCGCATTAATTACTTTTGAGCCCCCAAATTTTCAATTTTTCAAATAAGAATACAAAAATTGCCGATATTAAACTGGAAAAAACAAACAAGATTTTTAGGCCATTTTTTCAACTTTGGAGGCAAATAACTTCTAAACCAATTCGAAGCGGGCTGAAATTTTTTAGATTTGGATTGAGGAAGTCAAAATACATATAATCCGTAAAAATTAATAATTAGAGTTTCGTTATTTTTGAAGTGCTTCCCGCATGATAAGGGACATATTTTTGACCGGATCTAACACGATATTGACACCAATCCACAACATAATTATTATATGAATAATTTAAAAAAGTTTTTTTTAATTCAAAACGTGAATTCAAAATTAAAAATTAAAAATTCAAAAATGAATAAATATTATATAAATTTCTTGGTTGTGGTTTTCTTAACATATTCCAGAACCTCCCTGCAAAATTAATAAATTAATTTATTTAATAAATAAAATTAATTAATAATAAATAAAATAAAATTAGTTCCGGATTCAAAATTAGCCTACTCTCTTTCTTGCCATCGCCTAGATCGCTGCAACTTTCTCAAATTTAAATACTACATTATTGTTAGCTATTTTTATAGTTTTAGGAAAAATTAAAAAATTATCGAAATTGGATCATTTTTTTGACAGAAAAGTTATTTTTTATGCGGACTTTTTGGAATACATTTATGTTTATAAAATTTATTTTACTTTGTCTTCTGCTTGTTTACAATAACTTTAAAACATAAATTTGCTTATCTTCAAAGCTTATTTCCGTTATTGAACCAAATTTCCCTTGCTATCTGTTGCTACGAAGAATGATCTTCAACTAATAAGGGACATCATTCCCTAACATTCGCCAATTTCTCGTAGGAATAACTACGTAATTTATTTCATTACATTCGTAGTATTTACTAAAAAAATTCATTCGTAGGTTGACAGTACTCATTATTCGAACAATGTACGAATTTTTAGTTGAGTTTAACAAATTTAAAACCGAAATCGTTCAGCCTGGTTTGTCAAATAATTACCAAATAAAACTATAGTTAAGCGCACAAAAGTGATAAGTCAAATTTTTTAAATTTCTAAATAAAATTTGTTATTTTTTTAACTGAAATGTATTTAAAATAAGCATTTCTGAAAATATAAATTTTTTCATTTATCACTTTTATGCGCTTAACCATCGATAAGAAAATGTATGATTGCAAGGTGGCCGTATCCTACTGGAAGAGTAGCTGACTTGTAAGCTAAAGAACCACGTTATAAAAAACGGAAGCGATTTTTGACTTGGATTAAAAAAATTTGCAAAACTCTCTGAATTGGACAAGACTTTTTGTATACAAATTTTTTTAGAATTACTTAAAATAACATGAGTTTATTTTCCAAGGGATGAAAATTAGAAATATTCTCTGGTTTCGTTTTTATTAGGCTTTTTGATCTGGCGTTACCTTACTGGCGTAACGTTACTTAAATTTCCATTATAGTTTAATTTGGTAATTAAGCAATTAGGTACTTAAGTTATTATGTAATTTAGTAATTAAAAAACAAATTTTGTGTATTGTTCTTTCTATGCCTCAACAATTTCTTTATTATCTTTAGCCAATGCCTTCAATTTTTAATAAAACAGAAAAGTATACGAAACATTTACGAAAAAGAAAGACTCCATTGGTGAAACAATGCAGACGATTTGATCATCGTGGTTAATGAATTTATGCAGAAATGGCTTAAATTAATAAAATTTAAATGTTTCTCTTAGATAATATCATCAAATAAAAAGTTATTAATAAGTTTTAATTTTTTGGTCACCGTAGACTTTTCTGTAGAAATGCCAATATGCATTTGCATATTTTGATACTTTTTAGACGTTTTTGCATTTTTACAAAGTTCGTATGAATAAATTCGAATCGGTTTCGCTCGTATGTAAGATTTAAAGGCATAAAGTCTTCGAAAAATTTTTGTTTAAAAACAAACAAGTTTTTTGTGAGTATGCGAGTAAACTTTCGTCCGAAGAATTATAAAATCTAAGATATTGCTCGGAAGCATCTTGCATATTCATCGTTTTTAAGGGAAGGTTCTCCTGGATTTTTTTGAAAAAATCCATTTTTTTTTACATAAAATGAAAGTTACATATATGTAGAATGTTTGTGCCAAGGGATATTTCAATACGACGCGTATTTCTCGAGCTAGAGCGTGTCAAACGTACCCATGTCACGCGCGCGTACCAACTTTCTAAAAACTTTAAACGCGTTTTTCTCGGAACCATGTTTTCTAATCTAACGGACAACACAGGGCTTGTTCTATTGATCCGATTTCCTTCATTCAAAGAATGTTTGAAAGTATATACTTTTTTGTACGCCTGGAACCTAACATTGGCATAAAAAATTGTTTATTTATAATTTTTAAACGAGATCTAAGTAAAAAAAAAAGCCAAAAATTTCAATTTTTTTTTTAAAAGTCCATAAAATTGGTTTTTTTTACCAAATTGAAGTTAGGTTCCAGGCATATGAAATGTTATCAATTTTAATAAATTTTATACATTTCTCATTTCAGTTCACTACCTGAGGCCCCACACTGTCCGCGGGAGGTCGATGTTTTGCGCGCAGAGGTCGACGAGATCCGCCATTTTCAAGCCGCCATTTTGAATTTTTCAATTATCTTTTTTTTTTTTTTACTCGTCAATAAACCACGAATCAAAGTTCAAAAGCATAAGTTCGTATGTCTTTTCATTTTCCCACAAACCATTCTCAAATTTTGCTTGTTTTTCGGCCAAATCCAAAAAAATCCAGGAGAACCCTCCCTTAACTGAAAAACGTAGAAATTTTTCAATGGAGAATTTAAAGCAACACTTGGTAGTTTATTGTCATTCTTAAATATGAAAAATATTTAACTGAATTTTATATTGTTTGTTTTCTAAAGTTAATTCAATAGTAACAAAAAGACTGAAAACGAAGCTCCTCAGCATAAATTAATATTATTTTTAAGTTCTTACGTTTATTTAAGAAACAAGTTTTTTTTACCTTATATCGGTATACGTAAGAAATTCAACATATTAAAACGCTTAAAGCAAATGTTATTCCATAAATTTATAAGATTGGAAATATTTATTCTGTTCCAAAGTATGTACAATTTTGTTTTATTTTTCTCATAAAGTATTTGTATCGAGCAAATGTTTAAATTTATTGAGCATATCTGATCGATTTTTCTTGCTTTTTAATGAGCATAAATCAAATTTTTTGGTGCATATTTTTATCCTCTTTAATAATGAACATATCGTCATATGAAATCAAAAAAGCCGAAGTTTCAAACAATTTAAAATCGAATTTTTGTTTAATTATGATGCACATTATCAAAATACAAGTTGCTGCAAGATTTTACACTCCCACAACTAAAAATGGCATTTGTATAAGCAAAGCTCTAAAAGGCCTAAGTTAAGGTTCAACTTACAATTTAGAAAGTCTTTTGCTTTTCCCTTAAAATTTTTTAATTGTACGTCTTTTAGTTAATATGAAGATATATTAAAAATTTTGCCTGTCTTGGGGGGGCAAGCGCTCTCCTGGGGACGCCCATGAACAAGGTCAAGTTATGAACAATTTATGGGTCCTGAAATCGGTGGAGTTGTCACAAACAAGGTAACCCAATAAAACAGCACTCCAATAAGTACACATATAATTTATGTCGTACTGTCTTCCTGAAGCCGGTGGGATCCTGGCTTGATAGGGTGGTAACTGGACAAACTAGGTCAACTTCACCACACAATTTTTTTTAAAACAAAGAAAACCGTTTGCGCACGCTGTCAAACTAAACTAGGTCTTATCGGTCACTCATATTAATATATTACGAATTGATATAACGTAGTGTTTTAGCTTGAAGCGTAGTAAAGTCAAGGGGAGCTTCGAGAACTCTCCAGAGGAATTGCAAGTAGACATTATACACGAGACGGATCCGGAAGGAAAGTTGACGGGGGACAAATGGCTGCTTGTGGAAAATTAAATCCTAAAAGCGATGATATCTTGTGTCGAACACGGTGATCCCGAAGATTAAAAGTTCATCGGTGCTGGCTGGCAACAAGTAGTCAAAGTCGTCGGATGTGGATCGAAGAAATCCCTGAAGCTCCTGAAAAAAACCATCGCAGATATTGGTGAAACTTGGAAGGGAGCTTCACTAAAGGTGATCTCAAAATCAACGCTTCCGCTCCGCCATAGGGTGTCAGTATGAGTACCACCTCCTGTTTCGCATGAGGATGTATCCATCTAGAAACTTTTAGCGACGCAGAATAAAGACGCCAGAATCCAAGAGTGGAAGCTGGTCAGGTCGCAGAAAAGTCACGGCAGCGAAGGGAAAATTCTTCTCTTCTCTGTAGACGCTGCCTCCACAGGCTGTCTAAAAGAGCAGTCGGACATGCTAAAATTCAGCCACGGAACCATTAAGGTGAAGAAGCTGAATCAGCAATAGCTTAGAAGAGAAGGAAGCAACAAATGGTGCAAATCAACTTGCACCACTGTATGGCAGCAACCGATAACTTTATGCTGTGTATGTTCGAGGAGAATGTAGATGTGGCCCTCATCCAGGAACTCTGGATGGACAAGCAACAAGATCCAAGACCTATGGTCGAAATAGTACAATCTGTTTCACTCTACAAATGAAGGTAAGATTAGGAGCGGTATACTTGCGAAAAAAATCCATTAACATGTTTTTTCTCCTTAGATTCAGCAACGGTGACGTAGTGGTAACCAGCGTAGGAACCAGATCAGCAAAACTGATCCTCTGTTCTGCGTATATGCCCTATGAAGAGGCGAACCTACCAGTGCAAACAGTCCGCGAGTTGGCAGAACACGCTGACATAAGCAGGACATTCCTGGTCATCGGTTGTGACGAAAACGCCCCCCAGTCGCAATAGGGCAGCACGAACATCAACATAAAGGGCGAGTCTATTTTTTTATTTATCTTTACCACAGACCTTATTTTATGTAATAGGAGCAATAAGCCAACCTTTCAGAATAGAGCCAGGGGAGAGATAATTGATCTAACATTAGCGAGTAATTTAGAACAGGCAATATTCGATAAAAGGGAGGTGTCACAAAAGGAGTCGTTTTCCAACCACTTTAGGATCGGAAAAATATTGCAGACCAAGACACAGAATATCTCCCAAACGAAACATCCATTGACAATGCAATCGAGTTTATAACGGGAAAAATTAACTACGCTTTCAAAAAGTTCTGCCTAAAGTCTCTAAGTCGCTTACCTACAATATCGAGTTGGTGGACCAGCGACCTCAAAAAGAAGCGATAAGAAGTCAAAAAACTTCACAGGAAAGCCATGTAAAGCAAACTTGGGCAAGACTGGACAACATATCGAACCACGTTAAATGCCTATACAAGGGAAGTAAGAATAGCAAAGCGAACATCTTGGACAAATTTCTACGAAGCTATTGAGGATACCAGACTTCGAAAGACACTATCCAAAGACGCATCGGTCCCGGCATACATTAAGAGGTCCGATGGATCCTGAACAGAATCCAGCCATGAAACGCTTTTGCTATTCATGAAAACTCATTTCCCAGGTTGTAAAGAACCGGAGCAAAACGGAGTTAACAGAAACCTGGAAATGACAACACCAGAACCCTTACAGGAACTCCCCAATATTATAACAAGGTCAACTGTAGAATGGTCGATTGGATCTTTCAAGCCGTACAAATCTGCACGGCTGTACAAATCTGCACGGCCTGATGGAATCCTGCCAGCCATGATGCAACACGCACTTCCCAGAATTATGCCCTCGCTTATAGCAATCTTGACCCGTTGTCTCAAGACAGAATATGTTCCTAATATTTGGAGAGAAGTGCGTGTTGTTTTCATTCTTAAGGCTGGGATACCGATACACTCAGCGACAAGGGATTACAGGCCTATTAGTCTCTCATCGTTCATGATGAAAACGCTAGAGAGAATAATAGAGCTCAGCATAAGAGAATCCTTGAACGATACCAATCTTTGCAGCTTGCAACACGCCTACCTCAAAAGTAAATCAGTGGAAATGGCACAGCATGAGGTGGTTTCAGTCAACCTTTCATCACAAAGAATATACTTTAGCTACTTTTTTGGATATCGAAGGCGCATTCAACAATGTGAATACGGATTCCGTAAAGAATGCTCTAGTAGACAAAGGAGTCAACAGTAAAATAACCCTGTGGATTTATAAAATGCTCAACAGCAGACGTATAAGCTCAAAAATGGGAATGAGCGTGGTGAGGAAATAGGTCACAAGAGGCACACCGTAGGGAGGAGTCATATCCCACCTGCTACGGCTGATTGTGGTTGACAAAATTCTCACTACACTCAAAACTGGTGGAGCAAAAGTGGTAGCCTATGCCGATGACGTCGCCATCCTAATATGCGGGAAATACCTGCAAAAAGTTAGCCACTTAATGACTAGGGCATTGAACGAGCTATCGCGGTGGGCAGAATCGAATGGACTTGGTGTGAACCCAACCAAGACCGAACTCGTTCAAGAAGACAGAAAGTTTTACATTACCGAAACTGAACGCAGTAACTCTGAAGATTTCCTCGGAAGCTAAATACCTTGGAATTATCCTTGATAACAAGCTGAGCTGGAAAAGCAATGCAGAAGAAAGAAGGAAAAAGCACTATGCGCTCTTTACGCATGTCAGAGAGTTTTTGACAGGAAATGGGGACTGACACCACATATATTCTACTGGATGTATACAGCGATCGTGAGACCCATTCTTACCTACGACTCTCTTGTATGGTGAACGATAGCGTACAAAAAGAGCTACTTTAGCTCCCTAACAGGAGTCTAAAGGTTAGCATGCATAGGAGTAACAAGACCCATTAGATCAACGCAACAGGCGGGTTCTGAAATGATGCTAAAACTTCTCTCCATAGAAGAAGTCCTTAAGTGTTCGGCGACCAAAAGTGCGATTCGCCTCAGCGAATCACAAGCCTGGAGGAACAACACTTTCGGACATGCATCTATTCTGAATCTCTTTGGAACCGAGGAATCAAATAGAACAACCGACTATATCATACCAAGTGTGAGACTCGGCACATACTACACCACATTCATCCCTAGCAGACAAGAATGGGAAGAAACGGCCATAGAATTTAACGGCAATCTCCAATTACATACTGATGGTTCCAAAATGGAAAACGGAACTGGAGCAGATGTATACAGTGATACGCTGCAAATGAAAGAGTCCTACAATCTCCCCGTTTACTGTAGCGTTTTTCAGGTAGAAATATATGCTATTAAAAAAGCTGCACAGGCCATTCGTAGGAAAAATCTTACCCCCACAAGGGTAGTAATTTTTGTGGATAACCAAGCGGCCATCAAAGCGCTGAATAGTAAAACGACGAAGGCTCGAACGGTACAGAACTGTTAACTAGTACTGAACAGTATCTGCAATACCCACAATATCACCCTCTGCTGGGTTCGCAGACATAGCAATATCGAAGGGAACGACGCAGCGGAGGAACTGGCTAGGAGTGGAGTAACCGCAAGTACAAACCAAATATTATATAGTATAAAGATGTGCCACATAGAACATTAAAAAGTGACAAATATTTTTCAGATCAATACGTAAGCTTTTGTGAGCGCGATGAAAAAGCTTTCTTGAGAGAAAAGTTTCCAATCCTTGCATGCTCATTCTCCCTGCAATGCTCTTTCACTCTTCACTCCACAATGCTTCACAGCATTGAACCACTGCATGGTTTCTCATAGCTAGCGAGAGTCGTGAAATTTAATGTTGTAATTGTTTTTTCCGTTGTTGTTGTTGGAACCAAGCAGTTGTGATCTCTGCTTGACAGCAACAAATGTTTTTGTTTGTTTGCATTATTTTCATGATGATTTCCTTATTTTGTGCGAAGCAGATTTTTCTTATTCTCTGCTTGCTATTAATATTAACTATTTTTTTATTGACTATCAGCCAGAGCAGTAAAATCTGCATATGTATTCAGAATCTTAAGGAAAACTGAATAACCATCGAATGATTTCAAAATTGCTTATAAATAAAATTTTTAATTCACATTAATTTCAATTATTTTTGTTCGTTATTCAGAATAATGAATTTTTTTTTATTCATATGAATGCTATTTAAAAAGAATGCAATTCAAAAAGAATTTCAAATTGTTCAATAATTAATTTTTTGTGCATTATTATTTTTTGATGCATTACCTATTCACGTATTATTCATTATTAATTTTATAGTCATTATTAATTTGTATTCATTATTAATTTGGTTGATTATGCAAAAAAGAATAACAAGATTTTTTTTCATTTTATTTATTATTCAAAAGTGAAAGAAAAATTAAAAATGAATACGAAATTTTAATGTATAAAAAATTAATATTGAATAAGAAATTAATAATGTATAAAAAATTAATAAAAAAATTAATAGTGAACATTTTATTCATAAAATAGTAGTGAATAACAAAGTTGTTTATTCATTGTATTTATTATTTAAAAGTGAATAACAAATTAACAACAACGGTAAACAATTTGAAAAAAGTTTGCGCAACGAAAACGACATTGCTAGTTCGATTGAGTATTTTTTCTTAATAATAAAAATCATTAAGACTTTTCCATGTTGGTTCGAATTTTTTTAGAAGAATTTTTCGACTTTTTGAGTTTTGAAAAATATTTCCCCAGCTATGATCTTATAACTAAAAAAGTATTAATTTATTTTACAAGTTTTATAAATATTTACTAATGAGACATTTATACCTTTTATATAAGCATTTACGTGGCGGCCGTAGCCTAGTGGGTAGAGTGCGTGGCTCCTAAGCTTAAGAACTGCGGTAGCCCGGGTTCAATTCCAGCTCAGACAGAAAGTTTTTTCAATTGAATTAATTTTTCTGTTCGGTCGTCACCTCTCTGCAGACAATGGCAAACCTCAGAGAGTAAAAATTGCCATGTAAAGCTTCTTGAGAACATAAGCCGTTCGGAGTCGGTATTAAGCACGTAGGTCCAGTTCTCGGTCATTTGTGATCAAACATTTAACAACACGCACAACACAATTGATCAATAGAAGCTAGGTCAAAGTCCTTCCAAGGGCTGAAATGGCCAGTTTATTTTTTTTATTTTTATATAAGCTTTAATTTATACGATTATTTGTATGATTTTTGTAGACTTTCTGAATACTACATTTGTAAAAGAGTTTAAAATATACCGTTTATTTAACCTTTCCCCCATATTAAAGTGCGCAAACATATGACTTTGATATATAATTTGGTTTTATTTTTACTTTTTTGTTAAAAAAAATATTTCAACGAAAATATTAAGGTAAAAAGTATGAATTGTAACAGGTTGGATATTTACGTATTTCGGATTTAGTAAAAATACTCAAAATTACCTGCATCAAAGTCGACGTGGTGAGTTCGTACTAAACAAAATCTTCAGACTTTAAAAACCCAATTATCATATATTTAACTAAAGATTTTATTTACAAACAATGTTCTTAGCTTTTTTAGCTAAATTTAAAAATCCCTAAACCGGAATTTTACGTTCTAATAATTGCAAAGGGATTTTTAAATTGAAATCTCTAAACTCTTTGAAATGGGTAAAATAACAGAAATAACGTAAACAAAGGTACGTCAAAAATAAATCAAAACAAAACAACGAAATCTTCGCGCTGGTATAAATAACTAGCTGAAACACTGTGTGCCACGCCCCCGTTACCAAACGCCCATAACATGCTGTCAGTGAAACGGCACGAGTAAATTGTGGTCGAGTACCGAATTCCGAGGCTGTGCGGCCACCTAAAGCTATTCAGTATCAAAAATTTTAGTTGTGTGAGAGAGGTCACGCCCCCTTGCCTTACGCCCATAAAATGTTATCAAAGAAACGTGTAAATTGTAGTCGAATACCGAATTCCGAGGCTACGCGGCCTATAACTCCAAAGCAATTCGATATCGCAAATTTGTGTGGTGTAAGAGGTGCCACGCCCCCTTGACCAACGCCCATCATATGTTATCAGGGTAACGCTACTTGTAAATTGTGGTCGAAAAATCGTTAAATCAATACAAATGATAGCTTATATGAAAGATATATAAATTTTGTAATATAACTGAGGATATATTTCTTAAAACTTAAAAAAATCGAAAAATCTTTGAAAATTCTTCAATTCTTTTCAAATTGCATTCGTTCTGTAATACTTATACAATTTAACACAAAGTCTATATTAATAAAACTTATTTTCTGGTTTGTTTGTTTAATTGACATTTATACAAATCTAAATGGCTTAACGTACTTCGCTCAACTCAAGTACACACATTGTGTGCATCCTAGATAAGATTGTAACATACTTAGTTTTGATCACGCTCATTCCACCCATTTTCACTTACATAAATTTTGATATTGAAAATCTTTCTTGAAAAAAATTTTTCGCAAATTAAATTTAAAAAATTTCAGTAATTTTAATACCAAAAACATTCTCCTATCTTTAGAATTTAAGAAATTTTTGGAACAACGACTTTTTCATAAAACATCGTTCCCCAAGAATGAAAAAAAAAAACGAGATGAAAATCAAAACTTTGACTTTCGATGCAAATATATCCGCTATTTTTGTATACATTTAATTCAAATTTTTTTGATCAAAAATTTAATAAATGCACTTCAACTGTAGCGTTAGGTCAGTGACGATATTCTTTAATTTTTTTTAAAAACGGTTCAAAATATTGAATTTTTACTCAAAAAATGATTAAAAAAATGTTTTTGTTGTATAAATAAGAACAATGGAAAATTGCATTTCTGAGTACTTTTCATATAGGACAGCATGTATATGCAATAATATAACAAAAATATATAAAAGTAGTTAAATAAAAAAATTTTCCGCAAAAAAACACTTAAAAAATATTGCTTACAACATTATTCGCGGCTATGCTTCAACTGATGGAATCGCCCTTACAATAACATAGCACTAAAAAAATCATATGACAAAACGGCAAAAAAAAACCAAGTCAACACACAAAATATACCTAGATTATGTCATCTTTATGATATTATATTCTTGAACCTATATAACAAAAAGATAAGAGATAATGCAAAAAATATAATAACTTTAAATTATATAATGTTCGTAGGGTAGTTTAGTAAAAAATTGCCTACATTTTTTAAGTAAAACCTTATAAAATTCTGCTACATTTTGTTGGCAGCTACATTTTTTATTGAAATGTTTCGTGCATCAAATCTTTACATATCATTTCTATTGCTTTTCAATATTATGCTCACATTTGCTCACATTGTCGCTTACTTTTTCTCTCGCTCTTAAAAGCTTTAAATCTTTCGCTCGCTGACTCTCATAAAGCTTTTATGTGGATTTATGATAAATCCACATTCAAATTTTACCGTGCCACTTGCTTGTATTGCGGTGGCACATCTTTCTATTAGATTATCTGTGGTACAAACCAAGGTTGCCAGCCAAAATTCGTAACAATTCCCACGAAAATTACCTTTTTTCCAAAGTCACATAAATTCAATACCACCAAAATTCCCATGGTAAAGGTAAAAAAAAAAAACCCACAGCAATTAAAAAATGCCAAAAAAAATCCCACGATCATTTAAAATTACCACAAAAATACCACGCGTTTTAAAAATACCACCAAAAATCCCATATGCGTTTAAAAATCCCACAAAAAATCCCATACGTATTAAAAAATACCACGAAAAATCCCATATGTATATAAGAAATTTTAAATAGTTTAGAAATACCAGAAATTTTGCATTTAAATAAGCAGAAATAAATAGACACGTCGATAGTTAAAAATTTTGCATTTATTGTCTTTGTTTCAAAACTATAACAAATAAATAACCCAAGTAGAATTTTGCGACCACAGGTTACTTAATATACATTTTTTTAAATGATGACGTTGCAGAGATACTGATTTGGATAATATTTTATGGAAAAAGTTTGTAAAAATTCCTATTTGTAAAAAATTCCTTTTCTTAAATAAAGCCTTCAATGTGACTTTCCTGTTTAATACTATTTTACCACTATGTCACGGAATGTTGTAACGATTTATCAAGTTGTACCTTTAAAAAATGCATCACTCAACTATGGAATAATAACTTAAGAAGTTATCATTTTGTAACGATTAAATAATTGCGACCCAAGTGTAGGCTCTTTGTATTTAAAATGGTGGCCGCAAATTATTATTATATTTTCCTAACTATAAACATGAAATTGCTTTTATATTGTATTGTTAAGCTTTTCTACTATGTTTTATTGATTGCTTACATTAAAAACTATTCCTGAAATTTGTGTACAATACTTTCTTCACAAAACTTTTTAAAACATTTTTTATTAATATATGAAATTATTAAATTATTAATTATTATCCCAAAAAAAAAAATTCCCAAGACCAATTAAAAATTACGACGAATGGGATTTTTCCCACAATACTGGCAACCTTGGTACAAACAGATGTGTACAGATGAAATATATATGTGTACATTCCAAGAGGCGTCGTTAAAAGGAGCATCGTCGAAAGCTTTCTGCTTTTGGCCAAACGTGAAATCCGTATTCTTGTTGAAGTTCTAACAGGTCATTGCCCCATTGGGGTAATGGTCAAAAAAATGAACATAAGAGCTCCAGACTTCTGTCGGAGCTGCAAGGATCCGTAAGAAACAATACCCCACCTTCTAAGCGAATGTTCAAGTCTACAGAACCGTCGACTACGATATATGGGGAACAGATTTTTCAAAGACCTGGAAGATTAAGCGAACACACTACTGCTAAACATCTGGAGGTTCATAAAAAGCACAGGCTGGTTTGAAGAATAATCGATATAATGGTTAACATGGTACTACAAAAAAATAAAAAGGAACTCGCAATGGACCTATAGGCCCCGCGGAAGCGCTGGTAACGGTACCCGACCCTATTTACCTAACCTAACCTAATATAGTCGTTAAATTCATTGGACAAAACCATAGAATCATTGACAAACCTTTTGGGAGATAAATTAAAAAAAGTATTTAAAAAAAAGTAATAGCTAAAATCCCTTTAATAGCTAAAATAGATTGACATCTTTTTGGCATTGACTTAACTAATGCTTTACAAGTACAATTGGGTATAGAGTAACAAGCAAACTTAATTTTTTCCTATAACTCTTCTTTATTATCGTTGAGAAATATTGTTGAGCAAAAAAAAGATGAGTAAAGAGGTTGCTTGAAATTTAATTTTTTGAGAAAAAAATGAATATTTAATTTTTAAGGAAAATTCTTCAGAAAGAGCTTCGGTAAAGTTTTAAATAATGTGTTGGCTTATTTTATAAGCTTCGGATAGATAAACCTTCTCACCTCTTTTTACTACTTAGCTCAGCTTGGAATCTTTTATAAATTATATAATAGCTGATAAAAATAGTTACTGAAATCATTCTACCTCAATAAGTTCAATCAGTAAATGGTTTATTATGACGCCTTAAAAACTGAAAAAATTCTACTAACACCCTATTCAAAATGTACATATTTAGAGAGAACAAAGCTTAGGTTATCTAAGTTCTTAGGAAACAAAAGTCAAGGCAAAATTACCTTCGATAACTTATTTATTTTTTTTTTTTTTGTATAAAAGCTTAAAATATAAATTATAAATTTACATTAGAAAAAAACAGCAGTCTCATAACGAGTTTAAAGTTAAATTAGTAAATTTCTAAAGCACTATTCTGGCAAAGTAACAATTGTTACCCAGTATTTTTAATATTTCTATTTGTTTGTTGTAATTTTTGTTTTCAAAACAAAATTTGAAACTCAAAAAACAAAATTTTTGTAATGAAGTTGCGACTATCTGAAAAGCTGGTGACAATTTCTATCAAAATTTATTATGATCATTTTTAAAAAATGTCAAGTTTGTCTAATCATATAAGTACTCGATTTTAATATAGTCTTACAATAATTTTTTTCTGTGTATATTTTCCAAGATTAGTCAACTATGACCAATAGCTTTTAAAATGATGCATATTTTATATTGTAAAGTACAGCACTTATTTTGACAACATTAAAACACAAACATCCAACCGCCGGGCACAATTTTTCAAAATTATGGCATGAAGCTGTAATTCGTATATAACATATACACTAATATAAATTATTGCTATTGCTACGTTTTTTATTAAATTGTTTCGATAAACATGCAATCAAGAGGAGCTTCCAAAAATTATCGTTTGTGTTATAAAAAAAGACAATGGTTATTGCCAACAAAAACAACACCAACAACAACAAACAAACAAAACAACGTGAAAAAACGCGTATGTATGAAATGTGCGTTTGTTCACACACTTGTTTCTTGTATCGGCGAAATATTGTAGTAGATAATAACATCAGAAACAGCAACAACAAAAGATACATTATAAAATATGTTTGGCAAACAAAAACGATTGCAATAACAACCAAAAAAAAAAAATCTAATAAAATATGAAAAAAATTTTTAAAACATCTCCGCCGCTTACTCTGACGCTTGTTTAGACCATGAGAAGAGGCAGAGCAGGCAGAGCCATCTCAACGATTCAAAAACTCATAACTTCGCCTTTGTATGCAGCATCTTAATCTTGGTTTTTTTTTTTGTTAAATTTTTCTTTCTCGTTTTTGACTAAGCTACGCTGGCTGGCTGGCTGACTGGTCAGGCAATAAATCTTTTTATATTGGACTTTTAGGCGATATCAATGAAATTGTATCTTTTATCCGCATTATTATAATATAAGCGAATGCGAATACGCAAGACGACGAATGTGAATACAACTGCTTGTCGCTGCGCTCTGTTTGGTCGGTCACTTGTTAGTGTAAAATTGTCTTATTCTTCTTTTGGCTGTTGTCGTTGCTGTTGTTATATTTGACGATAACTCAAAAGCGTAGAATGTGTTGCGCAAAGATACATAAATAGATTCACAGATGCACAGATATTAATGCCGATATGAAATAGTTTTTTCACTCTACTTTTTTGCAAATAATACAAAGAGGACATAACAAAAGTTCCGAAAAGCAAACGGAACGCTACAAATAACTGCAAGGACTCGTATTTCGAAATCGGGTATCCATCAAATACCAAAGTTTAGTACGTGCGAGGGTGGCACAATATAGATAAAAGCTGCTCATGGTTATTTATGTGCAAAGTATACCTAATATAAGCAAAGAATGAAAAAAGTCAACAATTTTCGAGCAATACATAAATAAATGAATGAAAAGAAGGAATTTAAGTAGCACAAAAAAAAAGAAAACATTCTTTAGGTACCGTACCGTGCCGCAGGGTGCAGTGCCTTCACAAAGCAGACTTCTGGCAGTGCGTATCTCAAACTCCTTAAAATATAATAAAAACAACAACATCGAGAACAACTACCATCTAGCGTCGACACCCACAGTCACAAATCATAAAGATAAGAGCTCGACACAAAAGAATTTATTTCTATTTTTTGGCATTTCTTAGCTATTTGTTGTTTTGGGTGCTTTTTCTCTAGTTGTCCCAACAATCGGCAGCCAACCACCCACTCATTCACCATCCGCCATCTCACTCCATTCTAGTTCACACACTACCTCATCGATATTTTTTCAGCTATTTTCACCCTAGAGTTATTGGGTCCCTTTATTTTGTTTATTTTTTTCTTTCATTCTTCTGTTTTTCAACATTTCAAGGCGTACGCAGCACGCACCGGAAGGCACAAAATACGCCATGTGTGTGTGCAGAATGCGTTCTTTGTTGTGTCCTTTGTTGCTTCTGCAACGTGTGTGTGCTTGTATTTGCGTGAGCGTGTGTGTGTTTAGGGGTGAAATTCATTTGTTAATATATGGGCTCCACTTCAGGCCAAGTACAAAAAACTAGGCAGAAAAACATCGCATTTCGTGCACCAAATGGCCAAAACAGCAAAGTTGCGAAACGCATTATTTTAATGGCTCACGCAGAGAATTTTTTTTTTGTTTGGTCAAATTTTTACCTAATCATATTATAACTCAACCAAATGAAAGTTAGTAGAACATGTAGCAGCTCTAAAAGGTCAACACTGAAAATTTTCGTTGTGTGGGTATGGCCAGGGGCGTCACGAGACATTTTGTAGGAACAGGCGAACGATGGTTTGGACTCCTGCAGCATTCACACACTTTGTTGTAAAATTTTGCAAGTTTTACACAATAACATCAAACCAAAGTATCATTCATTAATCCCTAACAAAAATGGAAATAGACGAGCTAGCGGCTAGTTGTTACAGATCGACTACTCCGTAGTTTAAAACAAAAATTTATGAAAACTTCGTAGTTTATAAAAATAATATTATAATAACCGTTTCTTTTGCGTAAAAATGTTAGGTGCTCCGTGGGATAGCAAAGTGCAAATTTGTGAGCAATTTTATAAATTTTTTAATAAGTAGAAAATTTTTTTTGTTCAAATATTGCATTCAAATGTAAATTGGTAAAGTTGAAATAGTAAGTAGCTAATTTTATTAATATCATCTTTTTATTTAGATTTATATTTATAATCTTATTTTTGTATCAACTATAGTTTTTAGTCCATAATTAAAAATATACGAAATCAGCCCATAGGGTTAGTTTTATCAAGTTAAAAATGTTGTTAAAACTTAATTTATTGTTTGTTTTTAGGGTATCGTTCGTATTGGTTTTAGTTTTTGTAAAGTAAAACATTGAAAATTTGTATAAAAACAATTTTTTGTTGTTACATCTTGTTTTTTGTATGTTTTCTTTCATATTGTTACTTTATTTTTCATGTTCAGCTTGTTATTTTAATGTAGTTTTCGCTCTCAATCTCTCTCCATACTCAGTGAGAGAGTAACAAGCTGTACGCTCTTTGACTTGATTAAAATTATATTGTAACTTCAAAAAGTGATTTATAAATATTTCCAATATTTTTATGCTAATTTCATATAAAATTTTAAATTGAATAACTTAGCTATCAATAAATATGTCTTATGATTACATTATATGTAAATTTATCAGAAAAAATAAATAAAAGCTTTAAAAATTTCGATTAAATGCATTTCTTTAGTGTTACTACAACCTAAAAGTCATCTGTTACAAATTGTCTCAAAACGGGGCAAGTTGTAACACCTGACTTTATTCGAAAAAATAATATTTTTTTAAGAACCAACAAATTTTTTCATAACTTATTTTGTTAATATCGTGAATAATACTATATAATAAATTCAATTTAAAATCTATTTTTCCAAACTTTGTTACAACTACCCCCTAGCTCCCCGACTAAACAACTTTCAAATTGTATAATGTTTAAGTACAAAAGAATTCTTGGGAGATTATTTTTTATCTTTAAAATAAAACGTATCTTCTCCTCCATTTTTACTTTTTGGACTTTTTTCCCATTAAAAAAGAAACTATAGTATTATACTATACTATACTATACTATACTCTACTATACTATACTATACTATACTATACTATACTATACTATACTATACTATACTATACTATACTATACTATACTATACTATACTATACTATACTATACTATACTATACTATACTATACTATACTATACTATACTATACTATACTATACTATACTATACTATACTATACTATACTATACTATACTATACTATACTATACTATACTATACTATACTATACTATACTATACTATACTATACTATACTATACTATACTATACTATACTATACTATACTATACTATACTATACTATACTATACTATACTATACTATACTATACTATACTATACTATACTATACTATACTATACTATACTATACTATACTATACTATACTATACTATACTATACTATACTATACTATACTATACTATACTATACTATACTATACTATACTATACTATACTATACTATACTATACTATACTATACTATACTATACTATACTATACTATACTATACTATACTATACTATACTATACTATACTATACTATACTATACTATACTATACTATACTATACTATACTATACTATACTATACTATACTATACTATACTATACTATACTATACTATACTATACTATACTATACTATACTATACTATACTATACTATACTATACTATACTATACTATACTATACTATACTATACTATACTATACTATACTATACTATACTATACTATACTATACTATACTATACTATACTATACTATACTATACTATACTATACTATACTATACTATACTATACTATACTACAATGAATTTTACGTCAAAATTGATTAGAATTTAACGACTTTATGATGGCATTAAAAAATTTTACACTCTGATACAAATGAATCAGAATGAATGAATGTGTAAATGAATGTGCGTTTTCCTAAAATTAGAGGTTAAAAGTCACGTCCAAGATCATTAGTTTTTATGAAAAAGTTATGGAACTCAATTACACAAACAACTTTGTACAACATATTAAATAAAAACCAAAAATATCAAATAAAATTTCAAAAAATTTACTAAAATACCTTTTCAACGGTGTCTTACTCATTACATCAGCAAATTGCGTTATCGAAATGCCGACTGACTTGTTCACAAATAAGTTTTAAAATTTATAACAAAAAATTTTTTTCTTTGCTAAAAATATTAAAAAACGTTTTAAGCCTTTAAAGAATATCTCTTCTGATGTGTAGAAGATCCAATAATAAAAATAAGATTTCTAAAACTAAGGAATTTTTAAGTAATAATTTCTTTTTCATTTTTTATACAATCAGGCCAAAAAATTGCATTTAGCATTGGAAATAACGATAAGTCGTCAGATTGCGAAGAATTTAAAAATTCATAAGCAACAATAACACCCTTAAAGTGTGCAGTGTGGAGTGGTTTCAGGAAGACGCTACTTCAACTGGTGCAACGTTTTTCGGGCTTAATTGCTTTTGATATTTTCCTATGACAATATTTGAATAAACCAGCGAAAATATTTGAAAAAAATCGAGCGATTATAACGGAATTTTTGGTCAAAATAAAAAAGCAATAATGGCTTCTAATGAGAGTGTACATATTCTTATATAAATCATTTACTTGTTTTCAGTAAAAAATTATTTCAAAATATTCTCAATATACATGCAATAACAATAGAGTTCAGCTACTACAGCTTTTTCACACTTTCTCCACAATATATCATTTTGAGAACCAACCCAAATATCATTGAAATATCTCAAAGATATCGATAAAAGTGATTCAAAAATAAAACCAAGAGATAGAAAAATTTACCCACCATAATATGGGTTGGGCTCAGGGACAACACAAGACATAACAACTAACCTGGCGTTTACATAGATCTTATCCTTCATTAGTTTTCAATCTACTTTTGAGTTGACCTTTTTAAGTTAACATCAAATACGTTACAGTTGTTAACAAAGGTACTCATGCGATTTAATGGAGCAAATAACATATAATATGTTCTACTCAATGGTAAATAAATCAAGTTGTTAGAGTTTCTACTGCTTCTACGGTTAGTGTTAAAATTTATAAGAGAAAGAAGTTCTGGAGAATCGAATACACCAGTTATCAGTTGGTGTAAGTAGACGATATCAGCAGATTTTATTCTCTCACTTAAAGATTATTGCATCTTTAATAATTTCAAACGATCCTCATATGGAGGAATTCTTTCTATACGATCAACATGCACATTGTAATGTGGGGACCATACTTGACTTGCGTACTCCAAGTTGACTTGCACAATTGAATAATACAGCGTTATAGTTGTTGTTAATCTATCAAGCTCTTTGGCCCACCGTTTTATAAAACCAAGCATAGAAGACGCTTTTTTACAAATTCTATCAATATGCATGTTAAACGACAATTTAGAATTCATGCATATACCAAGCTCTTTGACGGTAGTTACACGTCTTAAGGCAGTATCTTTAATCTTGTAATCAAATATAAAATTGTTCCTTTTACGCAAAAAGGTCATATTTTGACATTTATCTGGATTTAGAAACGTGTTATCTTAAGAAAACTAAACCTCAAAGGACTTCAAGTCTGACTGGAGCAGGTCTGAATTGTCATTAGAATAAATTATTCTGTATATTTTCATATCATCTGCATAAATAAGCAAATGAGAGTGTTTGATGACGTGGATAATTGCCAAAATGAACAGAAGTGGACCCAGGTGGCTTCCTTGAGGAACACCCGATTCTGCAACAAATTCAGAAGACAACACGCCTCGGAACCGTATTTGATAAGGTCATCTCTCCATCAAATACGATTTGATCCAGTTTACAATATATTGTGGAAATCCCATTAATTTAAGTTTAAATAAAATTAGATTATGTGGTAATATATCAAAAACTTTGCTAAAGTCAGTGTAAATACATTCGACCTGGTTACCAAAATCAATAGATTTTAAGCAAAATGTAGTGAAATCAAGGAGATTAGACACAGTGGATCTGCCAGTTACAAAACCATGCTGACGAGTTGTCATGACTTGCCCACAATAAATTTTCACTCGATCGTACACTATGCGCACAAAAAGTTTAGGAATCGAAGACACCTTAGCTATAGGCCTATAATTAGTGACGTCATTCCTGCAACCTTTTTTGTAAATAGAACTGATAAAGGATTTTTTCCAGAAAAGAGGAAAATTACTTTCACTAATTGATTTATTAAAAAGTAACGAGAGTGGTTGACACAAAATGGAGCCGCATTGTTTTAATACTGTGGCAAGAATCCCATCTGGTTCAGCGCTAAAATCTTCATCGCTTGATACAATATACTTAAAAATATCCTCTGAGGTAAAAGATATATGCTCCAAAGAAACTTTGGGTGAATACGCTAAATCAGGATTAAAAGAATCTGAACAAAATGATTCTTTAAAAATATTTGCAAACAGGCCACAAATAATAATGGAATCGTCAGTAAATCAATCCTGAAATTTGAAAGAAGAAGGAAATCCATCAGTCTTCTTCTTAACATTAATAAATCCCCAAAATTTTCTTGGATCAGAAAAAATACTCAACTTGATAATATCCAAATACTCATTATATAATGCAGCTGAGCGATTCTCAAATTCCAGAAACAAACGTTTGTATGTTTCTAGGTCATTTGAGTCAAAACTGCAAACATATTTCTTCCATGCCCTATTCCTATTGTTGCGAAGAGTCTTTAAATCCTTTGTGCACCAAGGGTACGCAGAATTTTTTGCAAATTTGAGACTATATGGTACAGACTGAGAAAACATGGCAAAGAGCTCCGTATAGAAAAAATTAACTGAACTATTAAGACTATTTTTATTTGTATTTTCTGTAATTATATATAATTTACTTTAAAGTAAATGATTCAATTTAAAAAAAAAAAAAAAATCAAAAATCAGAGCTTGAATTTATCATATTCTCCCTATCGGATTTATACCAAATACTCAATGGTGGATGGTAATTATCAATAGTAGCCAAAGCATGAAGTGCTTTCTAAACAATGACATTGTTACTGTCTGTAGTTAAGACTAGGTCCAGCAGCCTTTCCAGACTATTATAAATACAACTAACTTGTTGTAAGACAGAACATATATTGTTAACAAATATATGTTCTTGGCGTGTCTTCGAATTAGATGCACAAAAATGTGTTTCATCGTCAGAAGAATGCCATTTTAAGTCAGGCATATTAAAATCAACCAACAATAAAATGTCGTCATTAAATTTTAATTTAAACGTCAAGTAAATTTAATATAAATTCTATGCAATCCGCAAGGCTTGCATAGACCTCTACCAAAGATTATATAGTATAAAGATGTGCCACGTAGAACATTAAAAAGTAACAAATATTTTTTCAGATCAATACCTAAGCTTTTGTGAGCGCGATGAAAAAGCCTTCTTGAGAGAAAAGTTTCCAATCCTTGCATGCACATTCTCTCTGCAATGCTCTTTCACTCTTCACTCCACAATGCTTCACAGCATAGATCACCACTGAATGGTTTCTCAGAGTCGTGAAATTTAATGTTGTAATTGTTTTTTCCGTTGTTGTTGTTGGAACCAAGCAGTTGTGATCTCTCCTTGACAGCAACAAATGTTTTTGTTTGTTTGCATTATTTTCATTATGATTTCCTTATTTTGTGCGATGCAGATTTTTCTTATTCACTGCATGCTATTAATATTGACTATTTTTGATTGACTCAGCCAGAGCAGTAAAATCTGCATATATATTCAGAATCTTAAGGAAAACTAAATAACGACATACAAATCCATCTAATGAATTCAAAATTGTTTATAAATAAAATTTTTCATTCACATTGAATTTTAAAAAATTGATTAGTAATTAATTTCAATTATATTTTTTCGTTATTTAGAACAATTAATAATTTTTTTATTCATATGAATGTTATTTACAAAAAATGTAATTCAAAAAGAATTTAAAATTTTTCAATAATTAATTTTTTGTACATTATTATTTTTTGATTCATTGCCTATTCATGTGTTATTAATTTGGTTCATTATTTAAAAGTGAGTAACAAGATTTTTTTCATTTTATTTATTATTTAAAAGTGAATGAAAAATTAGAAATATATACGAAATTTATAATGAATAAAAAATTAATAATGAATAAATAATTAATAAAAAAATTAAAAGCGAACATTTTATTCATAAAATAGTAGTGAATAACAAAATTTTTTATTCATTGTATTTTTTATTTAAAAGTGAATTACAAATAAATAACAGTAGTAAACAATTTGAAAAAAGTTTGCACGATGGAAACGACATTCCTAGTAAGATTGAGTATTTTTTCACTAAGGCTTTTCCAGGTTGGTTCGAATTTTTTTTAGAAGAATTTTTCGGCTTTTTTGAGTTTTGAAAAATATTTCCCCAGTCATGATCCTTTAACTCTAAAAGCATTCATTTATTTTACAAGTTTTATAAATATTTACAAATGAGAAATTAAATTAATAAGTAGTGGACGGAATGTCAAAAGGAAACAGAATGACAGACGGATAATGTGAAATACAGATAAGCATACGGAAATGTAAAAAGGCCTGCTAATAGTAAAAACAAATTTTTTTTTTTGTGTGCTTATATTTGTTTATTGATATTGTTTATTGATACCTTTTATTTAAGCTTTTATCTATATGATTATTTGTACAATTTTTGTAGACATTTTCTGAATAATACATTTGTAAAAGAGTTTAAAATATACCGTTAATTTAACATTTCCCCCATATTAAAGTGCGCAAAAATATGACTCTGATATATAATTTGGTTTTATTTTTACTTTGTTGCTAAATAAAATATTTCAATGAAAATATTAAGGCAAAAGTATGATTGTAGCAGTTTGGATATTTGCGTATTTCGGTTTTAGTAAATATACTCAAAACTACCTGCATCAAAGTCGATGTGGTGAGTTCGTACTAAGAAAATCCTTCAGACTTTAAAAACCCTATTATCATATATTTAACTTAAGATTTTGTTTGCAAACAAAGTTCTTAGCGTTTTTAGCAAAATTTAAAAATCCCTAAACCGCAATTTTACGTTATAATAGGATTTGCTACACTGTAAACTCTTTGAAATGATTAAAATAATAGAAATAACGTAAACAAAGATACGTCAAAAATAAATCAAAACAAAACAACGAAATCTTCGCACTGGTATAAATAAGTAGCTGAAACACTGTGTGTTGCTGCCACGCCCCCATTGACAAACGCTCATAACATGCTATCAGTGAAACGGCAGGAGTAAATTGTGGTCGAGTACCGAATTCCGAGGCTGTGCCTATAACACCAAAGCTATTCAATATCAAAAATTTTAGTTGTGTGGGAGGGGTAACGCCCATAAAATGATATCAGTGAAACGTGTAAATTAATAGGTAATTTAAGTAGGTTAATTAGAGGTAATTTTGAGTTTTAACCATATTTTTTAAACTCTTTCACAAATGTATTATTTAGAAATTTTATACAAAAATCGTTAGATCAATACAAATGATAGCTTAAATGAAAGATGTATAAACATGTATAAATTTTGCAATATGAAAAAATACTTTTGAAGTTATACGATCATAACTGGGGACATATTTTTCAAAACTTAAAAAAATCTAAAAATCTTTAAAATATCTTCAATTCTTTTCGAATTGCATTCGTTCTATAATACTCATACAACTTAACATAAAGTCTATATTAATTAAACTTATTTTCTGGTTTGTTTGCTTAATTGACATTTATACAAACCTACCTAAATGGCTTAACGGACTTCGCTCAATTTGAGTACACATATTGTGTGCATCCTAGATTAGATAGTAACATACTTAGTTTTGATCAGGCTTATTCAGGCTTATGTAAATTTTGATATTGAAAATCTTTCTTGAAAGACATTTTTCGCAAATGAAATCTAAAAAAATTTCAGTAATTTAATTGCAAAAAACATTTACATATCTTTAGAATTTCAGAAATTTTTGGTACAATGACTTTTTCATAAAACGGGAACGACCCGAAGAATGAGAAAAAACGACATGAAAATCAAAACTTTGACTTTCCAAGCAAATATATCCGCTATTCTTAAATATATTTTATTAAAATTTTTTTGATTAAAGTTTTAATAAAAGCACTTTACAAAAATAGTTTCAACTGTAGCGTTAGGTCAGTGAATATATTCTTTAATTTTTTTTTCAAAAACGGTCCAAAATATTGAATTTTTACTTAAAAAATGACTCAAAAAATGTTTTTGTTGAATAAATAAGAACAATTGAAAATTGCATTTCTGAGTACTTTTTATATAGTAAAGCATGTATTTGCAATAATATAATAAAAATATATAAAAGTAGTTCAATAAAAAATTTTTCCGCAAAAAAACAACTTAAAAAAATATTACTTACAACGTTATTCGTGGCTAAGCTTTATCTGATGTAATCGCCCTTACAATAATGTAACACTAAAAATATCATGTGGCAAAACGGCAAAAAAAAACCAAGTCAACACACAAAATATAACTAGATTATGTCATTTTAATGATATTATATTCTTGAAATTATATAACAAAAAGAAAAGAGATAATGCAAAAAAATATAATAACTTTCAATTATATAATGTTCGTAGGGTAGTTTAATTAAAGAATTGCCTACATATTTTAAGTACAACCTAATGAAATTCTGCTACATTTTGTTGGCAGCTACATCGTTTATTCAGATGTTTCGTGCATCAAATCTTTACATATCATTTCTATTGCTTTTCAATATTATGCTCACATTTGCTCACATTGTCGCTTACTTATTTTCTCACTCTCAAAAGCTTTAACTCGTTCGCTCGCTGACTCTCATAAAGCTTTTATGTGGATTTATGATAAATCCACATTCAAATTTTACTGTGACACTTGCTTGTAGGGCGGTGGCACATCTTTCTATTATATTATCTGTGCCTCTACATTGCTCTTGGAAGGAACGTATGCATTAATAACATATACATACATTAGAATTGCAATGTGCAACCTTATCGCATATAAGTTCGATATTAGCAGAGCAGGGAATATCAATAAAGGAACTAACACAAGAGTTCCTTACAGCTAATAGGACACCACCACCAACTGCAGAATTATTGTCAGCGTGTCTGTCCTTCCGATATACTTGAAAACTATTGTCAAACAGTTCTAAGTCAGTAATTCGTCCGTTCAACCAAGTTTCAGTTAACGCGATGAAATCTTCAGAAAAATTCTGAGTTGACAATAAAATGTCGCGCGTCTTTGAACGCAATCCCCTTACATTTTGATAGAAATTGGAAAGCCTCTTTAGTTTTTTTTGGGTCTGACTGGCGATATTATTCGTCCTTCTAGACCTGTGTTTAGGCTTAAACTCAGAAACAAAGATATTATCAGCCCACAGATTAGAGCTAAGAATAGTTGCAAACTCTTCAGCAGCCACTATGAGAATAAATGATGCGTGGGACGGTTTATTGTCATTTTTTTTGCATGAGCAGAAAGCAGTCTGACTTACTAAATGGTTATGTTTGACAAACGTCAATATATTTTCACTTGTTGTGTCGGGATGAAGGCGTGAAATGAAAACTTTTTTTTCTCGAGAACGCTTTTAAATTTAATGAACTATTGCGCTCATTAGTTATGTCATTTCTAGCCGGGGGAGAAACAGATGGAGGAGATGGAGTAATAATATTATTATCTATTCTCACTGGCGTAAGCACTGGCTTAGCCGATATCTGCTTCGTTTCTAAAGTGACTGAAGAGTCGTACGCCGCTTAT
The DNA here is from genome assembly GCA_963920525.1 of Dichetophora obliterata. Lineage (NCBI taxonomy): Eukaryota > Metazoa > Arthropoda > Insecta > Diptera > Sciomyzidae > Dichetophora > Dichetophora obliterata. The sequence continues at coordinate 150,687,967 of OY986435.1, read as the reverse complement.
TATTTTTTTTTTTGGGATTATTTCTCTTTTTTTCGAAATATTTAGGTCTTTTTTATATGAAATTATTTGAGTCTCAGAAGAAGAGGCTGGAAGAGTCTGAGACAATGCGGTCGAAGTATTTACAGATGAAGACTTTTCATCATAAACGCTAGTACTGGGTGAGGTGCTTACTTCGTTAAAAAATGTAAGAATTTCTTTAAAATTGTTAGTTAAAGCGTTAAGACTATCACCGAAAAGCTTAATTTTTAAGAAAAACTCATCTGGTGAAAGAATCCTACACGAAGCACAATACCAGCGAAGACCTGATCGTGCGGTGAGATTAAATCATCACGACACGACTTAGAGATCCCAGCACATGAAGTATGGAACTAACGCCCACATTGGCCAGAACAACTGAACATATGGTTCAGAATGTTTTGACTTTTGCAAAGCTCGTCTAAAGAAGCAGCAAAATTTTCTACGGAAAAATATTTCATAGCGAAAAAACAAATTTAAATAATTTTATGTGAGAAAAAATAATGTTCACTTAGTGCTAATGGATTAATAAAATATGTTACAGTTTAAAAGCAACTGAATCAGTTCTCTGTGCTTAGTTTATGCAAGTAAACAAATAACGCACAAAGAGGAACGCAAAAAAAAATAAAAAGAAAAAAGTATATAAGCAATTGAAAACTACAATATTTTACCATACAATAACATTTCGATAAGAAAAATATATATAAAATAATCTCTACCATAAATCCAACCATAGCTTCAAATACAGAACTTTTTAGTACAACAAAAAATTATGGATGGTCATTTTAGGTATACCTTCCGTTAAGAAAGTACCTGAAATTGATAAGTTAAAAAGTCAGAAGGTCAGACGTTACAAAAAAAATATTATTTGAGCTTTTTGAGGCGTAGAGAGAGAAAATTCGTCGAACAAGGCCAGATTTGTGGAAAAAAATCTCTAGGTTTTTCCCCACGACAACGCACCATTTCACTAGGCAATCATTGTTAACAAATTTTTGGCCTAAAACTCAACAAATACCTTCAAACAACTACCCAATTCACCTGATGTGGCTCCTGCCAACTTTTGCTTTCTTTCCAAAATTTGAACCACCCTTTTTTAGTCGATAAAAGAAAACAAAGACAACCTAGCGACAAAACAGTTTTTTAACAACCTCTTTAAGTGGACTTTTTAAATGATTAATTACTGGTACTTGTTAACACAATGTATAACAAATTTTAATTTTTCATCTGTTTCCAAAAATATTGTCTTGTTGAAGAATGTCTGATTTTAAGGAGACAGATTATCTTTGCTTTTGCACAAGGCTTTCTACATAGTCGCTTGCAAAACAAGTATAATAACAAAATGCCCTCGAATTGTTTTCACAACATTTACCAACAATGAACTGATACTTTTAGGAATTTAGCCTTCGTCAAACGGTTATAACACCAGTTTTCAGCGCATTTCCGGCTATCAAAAAATAAGCGACACTTGTCTATTCTGAATGAGAGCGAAAGCGTTATCGTCAATTAACCTTGGTCCATAAAAATCTGCAATTGGTTGACCTTGCCCTAAATATCTTGCCACAAAGAGAAACGAAAAAAATATTACCTTTTATTACAACCATGCTTCCTTGTAATTATTTAAAACTGGTGCAAAAGTCGTAACAATGAGGATTACGACTGTTTTTAGTGGTGGCGCAAATGTGTACCCAGTAGCACAAGCGAGAGAGAAAAAACAGGAAGAAGAGAGCAACCAGATGTGGAAATGTTGTAGTTTTCCAAAATAAGTAAAGCAAATAACAAAAGTTGAGGAACACGTGCAGCACAGAAATGCATGCGTGCAAGGAAAGAAATGATTGTAGCATCATGAACCGATTGTGTCATATTTATTAGGATAGGGACCACACGCTGGTCTGCTGCTACGACATTGAAAGCACTCATAAAATTGTACTCCCTTACTTTCATTTTTCACTCAGCGATTAACTCGGCGGTCATTGCCATCAGGTTGATCTTGTGTACTAGAAGAACATTCAAGAACCTGATGTAAAGTATAGTATGACGAAACTATAAATGGTTCGATAATTGTTTTTCAAGGCCTGAAAGAATAAACGAAAGTCAACTTGTAACTAATTTGGTTTTCTGTGCTTATCTTAGAGCAGGTTTTGCTTGATTTAAAACGATTGTGAGTTTGGTTAATTACTTTGGTGCCAAGGATGTCTTAGGTTGCAACCAGGCTGAACGCCGAAGCCGACAGGCAGGCAGACAGGCGCAGGCAAACTATGTGAACAAGCGAGATAAATGTTAGCTTGGTTTTATTGCTTTCTCGTTTCTCCGCATGTTACTGCCTGCGCATGTCTGCCTGCCTGTCTGAGTTGTCGTTCACTCTGTCCGCAACCTTAAATATAAGTTATGTATTTATGTTTTATTTTTAAACAAAAGACACAATTTTAGTTTTCAACGGGATTTCCCTGGGAGTAAGATGTTGAGTGAATCTAGAGCCAGTTTTGTTTCAAGGGGGGCGAAGGAGCTCCGCTCCGGGTGCACAGTCAGATGGGGTTCAAAATTGACAAAACATTTTTTTTCCAACATAAATCTATATTATAATGTACAATTTAAAATAATGTAAAATAATAAATTTTATTTTATTAGAAGCGCATAATTAAAAACCAAAGAATATATGTTTTTTCAATGCCTAGTATTGAACTTAATATATTGAATGCACTTTTTCATTGCAGATGCCAAATGGTGCAAAAATACATAAAAGCATTCCTTACAAAGCGTTCGTATAAATTAAATCAAATTTCAAATATATATATATATTAAGCTGTAGTGAAATTTTTTTTTTCTATAAAGCGAGATTGAAAAACTGAAAACTTACACAATTTTAAGCAACTTGGCCAAAGAATTCTGCTTTCCGATTAATTTTGAACTGCCTAATCTTTAAAAATAGCTTTTCATATGAATGTCTTTAAGAAATATTGCTCAGAAGAGTTTCTTGCTCATAAGATGTGAACTATATTTCTAGATCAATGGTGGTTAGTGATTAAAAATTGGCATAAAAAAAAAAGTATTTTGCATTTTTTTTTCACCCACTACCCTATGATGGTCCTACGATTACTGAAAGCAAAAAACTGATTTTTTCAGCTTATTTCTCCGTATCATGCGTACGAATGCAATGTATGGACAGTTTCTAGATAATTTAAATACAAACATTTTGATATACCGTTTGATTGTCTGAGATACCTGGTTACTGAGATATACATTTTTTGAAGAAAAAAAATCGTCGATATATTAAATTTTCTAATTTTTGTAATTTTCCAATTTTTAGCGATTTTTTTACAAGATAAGTTATTAAAATATTCTACACTATATTTTTTTCATGTATTTAGCGTCTATTGGCCACTCGTCCTTTGATAGCTACCATTTGGCTCTATTACTTAAAATGACCAAGTTAAAAATAATAAATGTCAAATATACACGGTTTTCAGGAGAAAATCCCATATATTTAATTTGATCCAAAATACAGGTTTGCGCCCATTCTACAGCATTTATGTTGAGTCAGTGTGACATTTATTTAAATTTTTAATTATTTTGTATATTAGAAAATATTGTAATTTGTTAATTAATAAAAAAACTATTTTCATTTTTAATTTTTTTGTATTTCAGTAAATGGTAAAGAAAGTACCTCTTCGGTTTTTCAAAGTTTTATGTTGGAAATTTTTATATTAAAAACGTTCAGTAAAAAGTAAAGTATTAATTTCTGTAATAACTGTTTTTGACACTTTTACGTAGAAAAATATATCTATCTTAATAAAAGTAATTTTCTGTTTGTTTGTTTGAGCTCAGTTTGAATCTAAACGTCGTAACGGATTTCGCTCCAACTTGGCAGGTATATTATTATTATATATAGGTATATTATTGACCATTAAGAGAAATGCACCTACTGAGATACTTTTTTATTCACCTTAATCGTCTACTTAAGTAAATAGAAATTATCTCGGCAGGTTATTAATATATTTTATTCAATTATTTTTAATAAATAAAATCACAAAACAGAAATTATTTCAACTGTACCGTTCCTTCTGCATATAATACATTTTTTTTTTCAAAAAAGACCCAACATTTTGAGATTTTCCGCTGATGGTGCTAAAGTTGTTTTTATTGTCAAAAAACATTTAAATTGAAAATAGCATTTTTGACTTCATTTCATATGGAACATCAAAAAAAGTATCTTTATGATTTTCAGGGAATTAATTTGTACGCTCATTAATATACAAGCTTTATTTCGTAAACGCTAAAATTTGCAAACCCGAATGCAACCCTTTTTCAGTATTCTCGTTTATTTAGAAAAAAAAAAGGAAACCGAGAACCAATTGCCAAATTAATTTATTTAAAATATTGAGTAATACGTGACATATCAGCTAGTCTATATTGAAAAATAAAATGCTGTTCGTTGGTTACGGCATCAATTGAGAACGGCAATTACTTGTTATTGTTTAGAAAAAATTTCGTTAAGGTTTTATGTTCACAAAGTTCTATACATGAATAAAATTAAATCATTTATAATTAATTTATTTTTTAAATAGATTAATAATAAAAAAATAAACTGGCCATTTCAGCCCTTGGAAGGACTTTGACCTAGCTTCTATTGATCAATTGTGTAGTGCGTGTTATTAAATGTTTGATCACAAATGACCGAGTACTGGACCTACGTGTTTTATGCCGACTCCGAACGGCTTATATTCTCAAGAAGCTTTACATGGCAATTTTTACTCTCTGAGGTTTGACATTGTCTGCAGAGAGGTGACGACCGAACAGAAAAATTAATTCTTTTAAAAAAACTTACTGTCTGAGCTGGAATTGAACCCGGGCTACCGCGGTTCTTTAGCTAAGGGGCCACGCACTCTACCCACTAGGCTACGGTCGCCACAGATTAGTATGGGAAATATACCTAAATACCGATTGCGCTTATATGGGAAGCGGGCGTATTAGTCATTCGATCGCAACCATTTTTTTAATACAGTAGTTATATAGTAATTCAAATATAATATAGCTCTTGTCATTGCTTTTGCGTTTCTTTCGGTAATTTGAATGTGATAAGGTATTTTAAGATCCAAGAACATTACTGTCTTGCTGTCCTTATAGTCCATTAAATGCTGGATTGTAAGCCTATGTTTTGGATCAAGATATAAGACTTACTCCTCAAAATCGTGTATGTTTGACATTTATTATTTATAACTTTATAGTCAGAGAGCCAAGTCAAAGACCATGGAAAAAATAAAGTGTAAAAAATTTTAATAACGTATCTCGTATTGTTTTTCTGCTAAAAATTGAAAAATAACAAAAAATTAAAAATGCAGTATTTCACAGACTTTTTCTTCAAAAATGTTTATCTCAATAACCAGGTTTTTCAGACAATCGAGCAGTATATCATAATGTTTGTATTTTAATTATCTAGAAACTCTCTATACAATGTAATTACGTCACTTTATTCGTACGCATCAGTTTTTGTTGTTCAGAAATCCATAGTGAGTGAACAAACTTCGCTTCAAAAATCCAAAATATTTTTTTCCAATGTCAACTTTTTATCACTAAACACTATTGATCTAGAACAACAGTTCACCTCTTATGAGCAAGAAAGACTTTTGAACAATATTTCTTAAACACATTCATATCAAAAGCTATTTTTAAAGATTTGGCGGTTCGAAATTCATCAAAAAGCAGAATCCTTTGGCCAAGTTTCTTTAAATGGTGTAAGTTTTCAGTTTTTTAATCCTGCTTTGTAGCAAAAATCACATCCCATACACTTCACTACGCCTTAGTATATATATTTGGTGAGGGGTGCAATTATCTTAAAGATTAATTGTTTATTATGTTTGGTGAGGGGTGCAATTATCTTAAAGATTAATTAAAAATTTATACATATTTTATATAGAATACTAATTGGATTGATGACACAATTGTGTCATATTAAATATAGTTTTGCTATATGAATGCTTCTATGTAACTAAATAGAAACTAAAAGTATGTAATGGTATTTTGGAAGTGGTCAGTAAAGTATGCAATCTAAATCATAAATCAGAGAGTGTCTGGATAGGTTTCATTCAGAACTTCAAAGTATGCAATCTAAATCTTAAATCAGAAAGTGTCTGGATAGGTTTCATTCAGAACAAAATCAATACAAGAAACTCAAAACGTTTTTGAAGCAATCCTTGAAATGTTGCCATGTGAAATGTAAATTCGGCATGCAAAATAACTATTCTTATAAAGCAAGTTTCTAAAAATAAATAAATAAAATAAAATAAATAAAAAAATAAATATCATGTCCTGCCATCAAGCTTGCTAACTGCAGATTTTAATAGAAAGATTGATCAAAGTCCATGATGAGGCCAATGAAAAAGAGTTAACGATTCAAATACCAAAGCTAAGTAGACACCTAATAGCTGCACCTAATAGAAACACATATAAACTGGACCTGGAATGGGTATTCGATGAATCGTTGCCGAATCTAACACTTGTCTTAAAATTGTTTTTAACGATTTGCGTATCTAGTGGTTCATGAAAGTAGCTATTCAAATTTAAATTAATAAAAAATTATAATCAATCTACAATAGCGCAGTATAAACTTACAGACCTCTCAATGTTATCTGTATTAAGCCGCAGATGTTAGAGAGGAACATTGATTTTGATGAAGTTATCAAAAAGTTCGTATGTTATCGAAAATGTAAGCACGAAAGAAGAAATTTGAAAACTTAATAATAACATAAAGTTTGATTTTATGAAGGAATATCACTAAATATTTTTTTTATATTTTTTTAGTCACCGAATCGATATATTCAAAAGTGCAAAAGTGAAATATACTCGATGCAGCTTAAAAACCAATTATAATAATAAAAAATTACAAGAAAACGAGTTAAATCGGCTAAGCTGATAGTTGAGCTATCACGAAATATTTTAAATACTTACCACCATTTTTGATTCTGTGGAAAATTAAATGTTTTTTCAGCATAATTTTAGATCCGGACCCGGACCCGGACCCGAACCCGAATAATAATTTCGTATTTTTATTCGGGCTTCCTAAGCCCAAAAAAATGCAAAAAATTATCGCTGTCAATTAGTTTAGGAGATAAATTTTACGAAAACTTAAAATATCAGTTTCATTTTATGAAAATGAAGTGATTTTTTATTGTTAAAGACATGAATCCGTACAACCAGAGTGTTCTGCTTTAGTTTGTTATGCCATATCAACTCTTACTAGAAATTTAGAAAATTTTTCTAAGCACTTTCTAGGCACTATCTTCAACCATCATACATTAATTCATACTTTTACATTAATTTACAGAAATCCTAACTATTCACTTCATTTCTTAGTTTTTTTCTAAGAATTTTGATTTTTTTAATGATTAATTTCTCCATTATTTCTTGCAACAGTCCCAATGAAGTAAACATTTCACTTTAATATGAATACTGGAATAGGATAATACAGAATACACAGAAGTACACTTGAAGCTATTTATTTTACTTAAATATTGTTTTCGTTTTTATTTTGACACTCATATTATTTTGATTAAAAAATGAAAACGTTACAAATATGTGAAAACGACACTTAAAAAGTTGTCGCATAAAATCGATAGGTAAAAGCGATTGTCAGTTTGATCATCACCTGGTAATCACGTATAGCATTAGTCAATCAACTATCTCCTTAGCCGATTCCACCCCAATATATGTATATATTTACAAATATTCTTTTTTGTGTAGAGATTTTAGATATGGAATTATTATAAATCTAATAAGTATAATAAGTATAATAAGTACAAAGAGCTTAGTAACTGTTTTTATCATTCGTACTGTTTATATAATAGAAGATCAGGCCACTTTATAACATTAATCATATGATATAATTTATTTTATAGTATTCATAACAATGCGTTTATACAATATGTAATAACAATTTCTAAATAGTAACCACAATAAGCATATAGTAACCAAAATAAGTATAAAAAAACCATGAAAATGTCTAGTTTTTAAAAAAGCTTTTTATATTTGCGTAGTAATAAGGTAACATTATATTAAGTAAAAACAATAATAACAATCGACGATTTTAATATATAAACAAAAATATGTGCTGGCGTTACGTTACAAAACACGGAAGTGATTTTTTACTTGGATAACAAAATTTGCAAGACTCTCTGAATTGGACAAGATTTTTTGTATACAACTCTTTTAAGAAGGGTTTAAAATAAAATAAATTTTTGCAAGTGATCAAATTTAAAAATCTTCTGTGGCTTTTTTTTATTTGGCTTTTTGATCTGATTTCCGTTACTGGCGTTACGTTACTTAAATTTCCATTGTTTTTTAATTGGGTAATTAAGTAATTAGGTATGTGGTTAAGTAATTATGTAATTTAGTAATTTAAAAACAAATTTAATATATTGTCCTTTCCTTACCTCAACCATTTTTTTATTATCTCTAGCTAAAACAAAAAACCTTACGAAACATTTACTAAACATTAACGAAAAAGAAAAAATGCATTTTTAAAACAGTCCAGGCGATTTGATCATCATGGTAAATGAATTTATGTATAAATTGCTTTAATTAACAAAAATTTTCTCTAAGATAATATCATCAAATAATAAGTTTTTAATAAGTTTTTATTGTTCGGTCACGGTAGACTTTTCTGTGGAAATGCCCATATATGTTAAGGCGAATTTACACATTTCACTCAAAACGATGATAGTGAACGTTGAACGATGACAGTGAATACATTTTTAATTTACATTATTCAAAGTGTAAATTTTAAATTTGATGGATGATTCGGTGTTGAATGTCAAAATATATTCGTTGGCTGATTGATTTTATTGACGTTTAAAAAAATTAATTAATTAAAAGCTATTCAGCAATTAAATAAAAAATATATAAACTTTCTGCTTGAAATTATTTTAACCTTTCAGTTGTGTTTAAGTACGATTGACACATCAGTTCGGTTTGCTTTCACTTTCATCAAAAGTAGGAAGACCTTCTACTTCTTTCACTGTTCAATGTGGATGACAATCATCTTCATTTTAAAGATGAAACTCAATTTACATTTTACAAATCAGATGATTCATCCAAAGTGAACGATGATAGTGAATCGTCTAAATTCACATTTATGCATACCAGAAGTTAAAAAGACTCTGCGCTGGTTATGAAACCAACAACTCGAACATGCATAATTCGGTCTTACGACACGCTCATACACAGTTGGCTTCAATGTTGCAAGTATGTTCGACACAACAATCTTGTTACTACTAATATTATTTTTCATTCGGAAATAGAACGAAAGCATTAATAAATACTACGAATGTAATGAAAAAAAATTACGAAGTTATTCGTACGAGAAATTCACGAATATTATTAATATTGTGTATACAATCATTCGTAAAATGCATTAATACTAATTGTATTTTTGCTCACGAATATCATAAGTATATAAAAGAAATACAGGGTCTTCCAGACTTAGAGGACAATAACGCGGGGGGCGGTTCCTCGTGATGAGACGAGCAAAAAATCGTATGGGTGGGGATGGTCGCTAATGGCTCCCTAGGGAGGTAGGAGGGGAAAACAAAAATAAAAAGTGTCATTACGTTTTAGTCCATAAGTAACATTACCAAAATTAAAAACTTTTTGAAAAGGAAATTTCTTTTCAGTATAAGCACAAAGTTTTGCCATGAAGTCACAACTAAAAAAGTTATGAGCACCTAAATTAAAAAATTGATTTTTTCTTAAAAAATTCAAATTTAAAGGCAATTTACTCGAAAACAACCTAGGTTTTAATTATTTTTTATGACGTTGTATTTTTTTCTTGGTCAATTCTCTATTAATCCACTTTACATTGTTTAATTCTCAGAGCAGTCATTTATCGTAAGAAAACGAGTTTCGGATATAACCACTTTTTTCCTCACTGGAGCTCCTGGACCAACGTATAATGATAAGGATGCAAACGCTCACGACGCAGCATTCGGTGAACATGGGATTTCGATGTTGGAACTCTGTTTGGAATCCTACGCGTACTAATCGTGGGATCATTGTGCACTATTCGTTTGGTTTCGTCATCAACCTGCTGGTTCTTAACCTATTAAATGTGTCATTAAAAACTCTAACTGAGGGAAGTTCCCTGTTGAGAAACACAGCCTCGTATTATCTTCTGGCCTGGATTGCACTGCATTTGCAAAACCGTAACAAAAAACAATATCTACGTACTCTGAGTAGGAGAACATTATAACTCTACGATCGGTGAAAGACTGTATCGATTCAGTCATGAAAATCTTTCAACAATGAAAATTAGCAATCAACTTTCAAACTTTCTTTTTAAATTTCCGTTAAATTTAACTGTTTTACTACACTCTAAAAAGTTTTTACTGAAATTTACTATAATAGTTGTAGGCAACAGGTTAGCTACCATAACAGTAGTAAACTTACGCACCCTTATTTAATTCAACATTTTGTTTGTTTATTGATATGTAGTAAAATTCAACAAATAGTGTGTAATTTTTATAAAAATATATAGTAATATTAAAGCAATAATATTGATATTGTAGCAAAATTAAACATCAATTATTTAATTTTACTATAATATATGTAGTACTATTTTAAAATTACTACCCTTATGTTAGCAAAATTCAACAAGTTTTATTTAGTTTTAATACAAAAAATGTAGTATTTACAACCCAGTAGCGGACGGAATATATTCCGAATATATGAAGCATCCATTACCTTGTAATGATCACTACTTCCGACTATATTACCTTACTATGCATAAAAGGCCTTACATTTAACATTGAATGAGACAGGAGGTAAGTGATCGCCTCCCTTCAGCATTACCTAGAAGTTATGGAGTAACATACTACTTGTATTCAGTTATAAAAATCACTGCATTACTTTTCCTTGTATGCTACATTACAGGTAATGAGGTATGAGTTAATTACTTCTGCTATATGCAGAAGCATTACTTTTTGAAAAAAGTAATGCTTCCTTACCTGGTAATTTATTCTGTGTTAGTTCTATGGTAGCCACTGGCAAATCCGCTGCTGGGAAATTCCTGCTGTTATTCAAGTGAATACAGTTTTTTAAACATTCTTTATAACATATGTGCATATTAAAACATATTTTAATATAACTTGTAACTTAATAGTTTTGGCAGTAATGCACAGATATATCATATTTTAATTTTTTATAATTATAATTCTGAAATAAATTGGTACTTGAAATACCAAAACGCAGAACAGACACTTGCATACAGAATTTCTTCTCAATGAGTATCCTAAAGAGGTAGACAAATGAAACCAAGGCATTATTTGTTTATTTTAACGGTCTTTATTTATTTATTAACATGTTGTTTTTATTTAACTTCTAACAACTTAACACTTAAAAAACTTTTACCGAAAGAAAAACGTATCCTTACGAAACTTTTTTTAATTAAATCCAGATAATTTTTAAAGAGTGATCTTCACTCACGGACAAGCCGACTCGAATGAGCATGTGTTGAAAATATCTATTCAACTTTAATTCAATTTATGTAGTAGTATAAAGCTTTGCAATTGATATTGCAGCAAAGTTCACCTCTTGTTGTTTAATTTTGGTAAGAATTGTGTTTAATGGTACAAATTCAAAGATCTGAAATTAATAGGAAAATTACACATTAGTTGGAATTTCAACAAAAAATAAAGCGGAAAGAGTGAAAAAAAGAAAAAATAGCTGCTCTGATAATAAGACAATGTAAGGCGGATTAATATATAATTGACCAAGGAAAAAAACAACTTCATTAAAAATAATTGAACATTTGGCTGTTTTTCGAGAAAATTGCCTTTAAATTTGAATTTTTTAAAAAAAACTAGTTTTTTAATTTAGGTGCTCATAACTTTTGTAGTTGTGCCTTCATGGCACCTACATAACCTTTGCTTATATTGAAAAGAAAATTTAATTTCCTTTTCAAAAAGTTATTAAGTTTGGTAATCGGTCTGGTGGTATGTTACTTATGGATTAAAACGCAATGACACCTATTATTTTTGTTTTTCCCTCCTACCTCCCTAGGGGATCATTAGCGACAACCCCCACCCATACGATTTTTTGCTCGTCTCATCACGAGGAACCACCCTCCGCATTGTTGTCCTTTAAGTCTGGGACACCCTGTATATTCATAGATACTACATCATGTATTAGAAAAATTTTACAAATGAATTTGAAATGATATCACAATACAAATACTTTGTATATTGTACGAATATTTGTAAAATGTATGAATATTTTGTTTACTAATATCATTCGTAGAAATTTTATTAATAAAGTTTTTAAGTGTAAAAACATTTTAAAATCCAGTTATTTCATTTAACTAGTTTTTATCCATTTTTGTGTTTTTTTAAAAATATATTAAGTACTTAAAAACAATTTTATATATTTTTAAAGTGTATTTTTAAGCCCAACTAATTTTATATTTATATCTTAAATAAACGTCTCTTAAAAAAAAATTTTTAAAAGCCTTCTTTAAGTACAAAATATAATGAGCCGTTAAGATATGAAAATAATATGAAACCTTCTTCACGCCTTCTATGGTTTATACCAACGAACTGTTGGAGCCTAGATTGATTCGTGATAAAGAAGTAAACAAAGAGCACAACAAACAAGTCTTTGCAGAATCAATGCAGTCGCTTTTTTGAACCTTTGCTTTTTGCAAAGTAGTAGAAAAACATTGCTTTGAAGGCGACATACAGCACATAATTCTGTTTTAATTTAACAGAAGGTGTTCGTATAAGCTTATCAAAGTGGATGGTACTGCAGAAACAACAGAAGACTACTGATGAGTTGATGTAGCTATCAATGAAACTGCTGTCAAGTCTGCTTGGTGGTTTGTTCTGCAAAGAACTTATTGTTGTTGCAACCTGTTGCTTCATGAACTTAATTGGCATTAAGATAAAAAATATAATTTTTTTAGAATTATATTGTAATGAAAATATGCCATCATTAACTTTTTATGTAATTTTTAAAGTTTCGTAGTTAATTCTTAGCCCGCCAATGGTCTGTGAGGCCGGGTGTTAAAAAATTCGAATAACTTTATTCTCCGTTATTGTTTTTTGTATCAATTTCGAGTAGAATTAAAATAAAGGGCTTAAATTGATTAAATATCTTTGTTTTACTGTCAAAAAGCATACATTTAAAAAAAAACATGAACTATTAGTTACACGTTTCAAAAAATATTTACTTGAAAACCCTGGTGCGTGAGACCGGCGTCACCATTAATAAATGTCAAATTTTTGTCACCATTGGCGGGTTAAAAAGGAGTACTTTTTGTTTTAATCCCGAAACGGGGACTGAAAACTAGAGACAAAAAAATATTTTAATTCTTATTACATGAATTTAATTGCGAACTTTAGATCTAGTTCTAGTTTTTAAGAAGGCAACAATAACAACTCTGTATTGAGTCAATCACTAAGCTAATTAGACTGTCTGTTTCGAAAATCGCTACATTTCCTCTTCAGTAGCCTTAGAGAGATTAAGTTGTGATCAATCAACTCACTGTTAAAGACGTATATGATTTCACGCATGTTTAAACAAATTCGTAAGAATTTTACGTTTAAATCGGAAACTTTATCTTATGACATTTTAAAGCAGTAAGCTATTTATAGACCATAGCCATCAACTCTACCAAGGTTGCCATCTGTTCTAGTTGCTTCTTATTTATTTCAATATGTATTGGTGTTCGACAATCTGTCGAAATCCACCATAGAATTGAAACGAGTTTTGGCTTTGCTAGAAGCTAGTATTTTAACTGAAAGATGGATATTTTCACAGCCAAATGTTCAATTACTCATTACTTTGCTTATTGCATGATTTTAAATATTTTTCATACATTTTTGAACAATACTTATATACGAAATAGACACTTTTTAAGAAGTATGTTAGATATTTTAAATGAAAATCCATGTAAAAGTTCTGAGTGTACATTTGGAGCTAAATATGGCTTTAGAAACAACATATATGATTTAAAAACTTTTGCATTTTCAATAACATAAACACGCTATCAGCACAATGCCACAAGTACACAAAACTTATATAACTTCAACACTTCATATCAATTTATGAAACAACATCCAATTTTTCTTTATGCTCCCGTTTCTGATTTCATTTTCTATCAAATAATTTCTGTCAAATTAACTGCGCGTAACTTAGTTTCTGCCACTACTTCCCAAACAAAATCAACAGAAGCAAACAGAAGGGGATTCCATTTGCTTTAGCAGCCCAATAAACGATTACGTTTGTTGATCCTTGGGGGATTCGAGGATGCTTATATGTATGTCATCAGAACAAAGATTTCTTTATTTCGAGCTAAATTTTTGTGGGTTTATCATATTTTTCAATTCCAATTTCATTTGCAAACATTTTTCACAGCACGTTCCTTGTTGTTGTTTTTGGTTTTTGAGTTTTCTGCCCTTATGCTAGTATTTCCCTTTGGATTTGGCAGCGCCAGAAAAGTTTGAATGCTATCTTGTCAGTTTGAAGAGTTTTCTTAGCTTCTTATTTTGGGTTTTGCATTAGTTTGTGTGCTTGTGAGTTAATCTTTCTCTCCAAGCAGTCCACAACTGAAAATGAAGAAAAAGTGGTAATGGTTTTTGCGGGTTGAGTTTTTTAGACTGATTTTATTCGTATCCTCTACAAAGTTTCTTTGGAATGATGTTAAAGTTTTTTCTTATGTTAATCGTAAAAAGTTTTCACATAGGCAGTTTTTCCGCAGCATGTTTGTTTATTTTTTCTATCAAAACAACAAAAGCTTAAAAGTTTTCACATGAAGTTCTCTTTGTTGTTGTTGTTGTTTTTGTTTATTTTATCATCATCTTCGGCAATTTCCATTAAGTGCAAACAATCTTTTTTCACTTGTTTCTCCATGAGTTCGGGTCTGTTTTTCCTGGCTCATATTTATGATATTTTCTTTCTGCTTTTTTTTATGCTATTTTCTATCTTTTCTATTTCATTGTCTCGGTTGCGATTTTGACTTCATTAAAGTGGGCGTGTTGTTTGCTGGGTTGTAACTTTATTTAGAATTCTTCGGAAATCCTTCAGAAAATTTGTTGAGAATTCAATAAAGTATTTTAATGCTTTGAGTTTTCTGCTCTTGTCATTAGTGTAGAAGTTGAAAAACTTTGCCATTTTTAATTGAGTCAACATTTTAATGGAATTAGTTTACATTTTTCAGTTGCTAGTTTTCGTATTTTTTTTTTAATGCTAATTTTTATGACGTTTAGAGAAAACTTCGAAACTTTTCTAATTAAAATGCTTTCATCAGAATTCAATGTTATTAAATTGATTCAAAATATTTATTTTATATATTTTGTTAATACAACGTGTATTAAGTTTTTTTTTTTTAAACCAATCCTGAGAATGCTTATCTGAATTGTTCTTTTTTGTTCAAGAAGAGAATAAAAAAGAAATGTGTGAATAAAGTTGTGGTTTGACTTTCAACAAAAATTTTTGGTTTTAAATGTTTTTGCACTGAGAACGATATTTATTCCATACAAAATCATGTGAGAAATAATTTTTTTGACATTTTTTGTTCTTTAAATGAGTACATATTATTATTTTTTTTTTTGTTAATGGAGCAAATTATTGTAAATTTTTTCATATATACTATTATAAATACTATTTCATATATACTTCTATATTTACTTTGTTTTTGAGCATAGTGACAATTAAGTTCAGGAATAACCGGTTGCAAAAATAACAAAGTTCTTTACAGAAAAAAGCACAAGCAGACTAAACAGCTATTTCGTTAGTCACATCATTCTTCTATGGTTCATGCAATTCACACACTTTGAAAAGCTTATAGGCACAACCTTTACTTAATCAAAGGGAATTATATGTGCTTCTTGCCTTTCAAAGACGTATTTTTTCACATTTTGAAAAAGCAATAAAAGATTTGTTTTAGCGCTCATTGTTAGCTTCTTTATCACGATTAGCTCCAAAAATTTGTTGATATAAACCTAGAAGTATTAGTAAGTTTTGAAAACAGGTTAAAAACAGAATTTTTTTCTTATTTTCTAAGATCAAGCTCGAGCCAGTGCAACATGATAAATTAATGATTTCATATTTTGTTACCATTTTTTATATTTATAATTCTTAAAAAAAAATATTTTTCAAGAATTATATTTTTGAGATTAGAGCAAATTAAGAAAACTTAAAGCAAGCAATGTCACATTAAACTAGTAAGGAATTATCTTCGACTGGGCAGAAGTTAGAGTTGGGACACGGGCGAATTAGAGTATATTGATTTTTATTCGACTTTAACAAATTTAATACGGGCAAAATTTGAAGAGACAAGATTAATTTTTGTGAGATTTAAAGAAATTTAACAGTTTTGGTAACCTCACTTTGTTAGGGAGGTAGCCGTGTTTTTCATTCGATTTTTCCAAATTTAATACTTAAAGTACATACATATAAATTGTTTTAGCTTATGTGCAAAATTTTTAGTCATTATGTTAATTTTTGTGGAATTGAAAGAGATTTTACCGTTTTGGTTAACTCATTTCGTATGGGAGGTAGGCGGATTTTCATTCGACTTTTAAAAACTTCATATTTAAAGTGCATCTTAAAGGTTAAAGCTTGAAATTTGAAGTGATTAGATTAATTTTTGTTGAGTTTAAAGATATTTTACCGTTTTGACTAAGTCGCTTTGTATGGGAGGTAGAAGTAATTTCCATCAGATTTTTACAAATTTCATACTCATTAATTGTTAAAACTAGTGTGTAAAATTTTAAGTCGATTAGTTTTTGTGGAATTTAAAGAGATTTTACCGTTTTGCTTTAGTAGCTTTGTCTGGGATGTAGGCGTGGTTTTCCTCCGATTTGGCTCATTTTTGAACTTGACCTCCATTTTTGAATAAAAAGATTATGTGTTGAATTTCGTTACGATAGCTGTAAAATTACGTCTGTTATCGTGATCACAGACAGACAGACATGACTAAATCGAATCAGGAGGTGATGCTCATATATAAACTTTTCTATACCGGCCGTGATCACAGACAGACAGACGGACAGACGGACAGACATGGCTAAATGGACATGGCTAAACCGACTCAGGAGGTGATGCTTATCAAGAATATATATACTTTTCTATACCAGCCACGCCTCCTTATCGGCCTTAAATCGGGGTTTAAGCATAGTAACAAGATTTGACGTCTTTAATTTATAACAAAATTTATGATTTTTATAAAATTATTTTGTTTATATTTTATCAGTTAGTAGCCTGTTTTCAGCTTCAAGTAAAGCATAATTTTCTTATAAAAAAAATTAAAATGATTAGAAATTAATTTTTTTTTTAGATTACTTAAAAGTGATCGTAAGAAAACTTTTTGTTGATACTAAATTTTTAATGAAAATCAAACACGGAAACATTTTTACAAAGTAGAGTATAAACTACATTCCCGGTTTACCCCATTCTTCGAAATTAAAATATGGTTTAGTTCCTAAATGCATTTATGCAACGCATCAGTGTTTGTTATTTTGCGCAATTTTCGTAACTAAACTTAGCACCAACTCAAAATAAAACACATTAATGCATAGCATAAATGCATTTAGGAACTCAGCCTATGCTTTAACTCATTCCGTTCTAGTGACAGTGAAGAACTATAAACGATTAATGCACCAAAGTTCAAAGTGGCATGCTGCCTTTATACTATGTAGTTCTGGAATCATTTAGTAGAAGATTAAGTACGCTAGGATGCGTACGGAACTGAAGGATATAACCGATCATATAAAAACATTTGTTTACATGAATAAACAAGTGCTTTACATGCACGTAAATATCCTTAAATTATTTCATGGTCACGTCAGGCCCAGGTTAGCGTTTATAAGAATAGTTTTTATATGTATTTTGAATAAATTTTTAATATATTTATCTTGTTACCTAGTTAATACGAAATGAAAACAACACGTGACCAAAATACATGCTGATGCAGTCTGCATCCAATATCTGCAATGTCTTCAAATTGTCCTCCAAATGAAAACAAAACGAATTAAGAAATTCACTTTGACAATCAGCAGTCAAGAGGCATAAAAAATGGTATAATCTCGAACCGATCTGTCTAAATGATTCAAGTACCAAATAAGTAAAAAAATGAACGAGCTTTTTTCAAAACCTCATGTGTAAAAAAGAAATGGAGTGTCCAACGAAAGGGAATACTTCCTCCACTCTATGGAACGTTTCCTGCTTAATTCTGGAAATATTTCCATTTCTTAAAGGGTTGATATAAGCTCGATACGAGTATTAGTGTACAACGCTCTCTTTTGAAAATGATCCGAGTACCAAATAAGTGAAGAAATGACAGAGTACTAATATTTTTTGAACCAAGAATCAGTTTGAAACTCAGTTCTTCTTAGTAGACCTCGGACTAGCCAAATTTGATACTCGTCATTGCTTCTTTGCAATTTGTGAGCAAATTTGTAAGAAGTTTCTTGCAGATTTATATACCTTGGATATTTTACTCCGAAGATGTTATTAATAAATTCAGGGTAAAGTACTGAAGAGTTTATGTAATATTTACTCGTGCAGGAATCGGATTAAATATAATGCAGAGTACAGTACCCATACCTCATGGATAGATCCATATTTTAATAATATTAGAAGGAAGGTTAAACTGGAAGTTAAATACTTGAGAGCACAAAAAGGAACAATACTGCTATACATCGGTTATAAGCCTGTACGGTCAAAAATCTTAAACTAAATTATAATACACTCTGTATTGCGTATATTATGACCACACCGAAACTGTTAAAACAATTTAATCGACGCCAAATGTTAAAATATAGCCCCTTATGGGACTCAATCTTAATACATGCTTGTATTAAAATATTTTTGACAGAAATAAAAGTAACAACCTGAGCCTGAGGGGCTCGAACCTACCACGATTAATATTTAAAAAAAATAATAATGCATGTGAATTTTATTACTTTTAGTAGAATATTATTCTACATTTAATAAAAAAATTCTAACATCTGTGTGTGTATAAGCCCAATAACATTCTTAATAGATAAAATTCAATTTATAAAAATAATAATATAAAAAATAAGCCGATAGTTAAACGCATCAGAAAGCGTAGAGTCGATTTATTGTTCATACGATGTCGCTTCGAAAAGGGGAAAAAATCTGATTGAAGATCTAAGAAGCTCAGCACTAAGGGCCGTTTTATTCACTCTCAGTTAAAATCCCTAATGTGGATTAAATTTAACTGGCAGTTAAAAATAACTTTTGATTTTTTCAACCACAGTTACATCGAACTGGCAGTTAAAAAATGTCAGTTATATTTTAATTTCAATTAAAAATTACCCAGGGAAATTTAAGTTTATTGTCAACACAAATGACAGTTTGTCATTGGTTTTTGCTTATTGTGCGTTTTAAATATAATGTACCTTTAGAGTGTGTAGCCATAAGAAACACCTTTTTTTTACCTAGTATTATTAATTTTTATGATTCAAACATATTGAAGAATTATTCATAAGGACATAAAAAAAAATATTTTTGTCTTGTTAGCTGTTGTTCGTTTAAAAATTGTTGCAATTAGCTTCTCGTCTCCAGATTTACAAAGCATTTGAAAGTAAAAAAATCAAAGTGCATTCTTGAGTTAAGGGTTGTAGTTGAGAACTCAACTTACGCAAATAAAAAGACAATAAAAAATAAAAAAATGGCATGCGCTGAAAAAAATGTACAAAAAACCCCTTTTTTTACCGAAACTTTCAGCCATACAAAAAAAAAATGAAAGTTTTTTTTTTGCTTTTTATATGTCTAGTGCTTAACAGAGTCTACAAGGATCACAATGAGTCAAGATTCATTGAAATCAATCAAGTAAACTCCAGATTTCTTAGAAGCCGATTTGAAAAACCTTGTTTCGAGAAAAACGCGATTAAAGATTTAAAGGTTCTTGAATATCACGCGACATACGAATATAATATATGTTATAACTTTTTTCTATTTGATATTTCTTTCTAAAATTTTGTATACGTATTTTTAATACCTTACAGAACCATATTCTAACGAAAAACAAAAATTGATTTTTAATTTTTTACACACTATAATAGTACCTTAAACATTTTTTCACTGACGATATAATTTAAAATGAATCTATCGAATTAAGCTCTCAGAGACATTGCATAAAGCTGTAATATTAAATAATGTAAATAATATTAAATAATTAATAGATATATATTTTCTCTTAATTATAATAATTTTATGAAAAGTAAGTAAAATAAAAAATTAACTGTTTATAACTGTACTGTTCTTGTTGCTAAGTACATCTCTAGCTAGCATAACCAGATATTATTTTCTTCTGGCTTCAAGTGATTTAAGATCGATTAGAAGACACCGTTGCCTATATGATGGCCAAAAACCAACATTCCAAACGGTTTTCTTAAAGTCAAATGTGGTAAATCTTCCTTGGTATTGCCTCGATTCTGTTAATAATAACCGCATATAACGAACTCCATATATTACATGCGTACTCTAGTGTTGATCGTACTAGGGATACAAATAAGGATTTAAGTACATAAAGGTCTTGGAACTCACTAGTGTTACGCTACGTTAGATAGTAAATTACCTAGTATATTGTAATTGTGGGTTAAAGGACATGGTGATTTTCCACTAACAAATCCATGCTGTTGCATTTGGATATATTTAAGTGCAAACAGTTTTTTGTGCACCAGTTTGACAAAGAGAAAATGTCTTTTTGCAACAAAATGCAATCTTGATTCTTCCTGATTATTCTAAAGATCTTTAAATTGTCAGCATAAAAGAGACAGTACGAGTTATTAAATACATCCGGGAGGTCATTAATGAATAATATGAGCAACAAGGGACCTATGTGACTTCCTTGTGGAACACCAGAAAAATTATGTATAATTCTGGACACTGTTGATCCGATTTTGACAAACTGCTTACGGTTACATAAGTAATTTCGAAACCATTTTAGTAAATTTGAATGAATTTTATTTTTTTTTAAAAGAACATTATGCTGAGCTTTATCAAAAGCTTTGGAAAAGTCAGTGTATATAGAATCCACCTGACCACCACTCTCCATACCTTTAAGACAATAGCTAGCAAAAAGCGATAAGTTAGTAACTGTAGATTTTCCACTAACAAATCCATGCTGTTCATCTGAGATAACGTTTCTTACTTTCCAATATACCATCCTCTTCACAATGGACTCGAAAACTTTAGGAATCAATTTCAGTTTTGAAATTGGTCTGTACTCACCTGATAAAAGAGACATATTAAAAAATCTTAGTTAGCGGTTTTGCTAAATGAATACACATTTTATTTAAAAAAAAGTAGTTATGTTGTCTGGTGAAATGTATTACTTTCCTCTGATGCAGCTAATTGTTCTTTAACTTCATCGATACGTAGCTGTATGACACCAAATAAAAGAACTTTGACCGATCTTCTATTGATCAATTGTGTTGTTCGTGCTATTAAATGATTGAACACAAATGATCGAGAACTGGACCTACGAGTTTAATGCCGACTCTGAACGGCTTATGTGCTCCAGAAGCTTTACATGGCAGTATTTACTCTGAAGTTTGCCATTGTCTGCAGAGAGGTGACAACAGAACAAAAAATTTATTCAATTGAAAAAACATTTGCACATTGAACAGCTACGCAATTGCAAGAGAGACTCTTTTAATTATGTTCGAGACTGAAGATATGCCACTTGCATGGAACCTAGCGCGTAGAATCGCAGAGGAATCAGCAACTGAGCGATGGGACGTATATATCGAGATCTAGCGAAACAAGGATTAAACTTAAGAAATAGAGTTCAATAGAGACATATTCCTTAAATCGAAATTTACCTGTTTTGGATATAGACAAGAGATGATTTAATCTTTTGCAGCAGTTGAAAAACGACACACGAAAACGATAGACGAAGCCTTCGTTATCCCATTTGTTCAAATCAATACGCTCATGCATTTTGTATTGTCCTCGCTCAACTAATAACATCCTTTCATCTTCGTCCAGATCAAACAAAATAAGTATATCGTTGAAAGTATCGCGACGTCGATTTAACTCGAGTAGTTCGTAATTCATTTCAAAAAAATCAACAATTTAAATAAAAATCAAAATGAAATGATTTGGACTGAAAAATTTAATTCCTCAATTAAAAGTCGCTAACTGATTGATTTTCCCAAGTTAGCTAATTCCGTAATTAAACCTAACTGCTAGTTAGCTAACTGGAGAAACTTCAAAAAAATTGGCTAACTGAGAGTGAAAAAACACAATATCATGAATTTCCCTTTTTAATTGCAGATTAAAATTTAACTGAGAGTGAATAAATTGGCCCTAAGAAGCAATGCAGTGTTTGGAGGCGGTACTCGAGTAATAAATGGAGAGAGGGAGCTGCGAGCGAGCGTTTTCAGTCCCTGCTTTGATCGCACTTTCCTTACTTTAGTATCGCACATCTTTTTAAAGAAGACATATATTGTCCCTGCTAAAAAAGATTGATGAATTCAGTACAGCTTGAATTAGTTCTATATTTTTTTTTAATATTCGCACAAAATAAATGATTTTAGTTTTGTGTGATGTAAAACATACATTCATACTTTTTTTCTACTCGGTAAAAAAGTTACAATTTTTCATCAGAAATTACTTAAGAGCTGGATAGAGAGAGACCTTAAAATTTATTTTTTTTTTAATATTTTCTGTTAAGATTTTAACATATTAACAATAAAAAAAGACACGTTAGATCGTTTTTAATGAAATTTTAAATATTTTGATAAGCTTTTTTAGTTTGATTTAAGTTTTAAACAAAATTTATAATTTTTTTAGGGGTCTAGCTATGCTTTTTTTAATTTTAAAATAAAAAGTTTTTTGCCTTAGTTATATATAATCCAAATAAAGAAATAATATTCTATTTTAAAATTCTAAAAAATTAATATTTTTTCGAGTATATTTGGGCTCAAGGCCAAATACTTTCATTAGAAATAGAATTATAAAATAAAACAACAGATGCGTCGCTGGACTCACGAGAGAAGCAAAGCTATTTGTAATTTTATACGTTTCATAATTTAATTGTTTTTTTATTAAAAAAATTTTTAAATTGAAAAATTTTAAATACCTAATGTTAACTAAAAAAATAATTTCCCACCAGTAAATTTTATTACCTTACATTATTATTTTACATTAATTTTTAATTATTTTTGTAAATGTTAATAAAAATATTGGGTTTTAATATTTAAAATATCAGACGTATATTAAATAGATGTAATGTCATCGATATTTCTAGCAAATATTACATCAATAGTTGTCCTAATCTTGTTGCGCAAATATTTGGATCGAGTGTCATTCGCAAATTATATTTATCAAAACAGCATTGTTTAAGGCTTAGAATTTTTACGAAACTGGTTTTTCATATTTCAAAAGTATAGTCTTTCTGACGTTAATGTCCAATTATAATAGAAGTAACGTAATGTGATCTAATGTCAGTTGAGCAGTGCGTTCTTTCACTTATTGTTTGAAACAATGCTTTCTTATACAAGTGGTTTTAATAAACGTAATATAACGTGACGGGACGTATAAATCCGTGGATTTTAGATTTCTACGTTACCTTACATTACGTCTTGTCAAAAAGCAACTGAACATTGTATTTTCACTTCTACAGCCGTTTTAGTAGGTGTCGAGCCACAGTGTTTCGTCTACATTCATTCTCTTTATACGCATTTATTTCGAAACTACTTTTTTCGGCATGGTGTTGTAGAAAAAACCAAAACTATAAAGCAGAATCATCTGAAATTTAAAATTGATATTCATAACAACGGTGGCTATCGCTGGAACTAGAATCAAAATTTTAATTAAAAAACATCGTATATTTTACACTTAATAACCGGTAGAAAACAAGCTGTTAAAGAACTTAATTTTCAAAAGCGCGTCATTCTGTCAAATTTTTAATATCTTTTTTTTCTAGTGCCAGCCATAGCTGCACTCATATTGATTAATAATAACAGTCAAAATCTACAACACCGCCCATGCCCCTTTTCCTATAGAGCGTCTCATAGACCGCTATTTTGAACAAGATCGACAATTTTTTAAATTAAAAAATATTTTTTTTATGATGAATGAGAGTAACATTACACCTTAAAAGTTTAAATATCGTTGTTCAATATTTTAACTTTTTAAAACACATTCAAACTGGCATCGTATAGTTTGCCAAGTTTTGAGTTCTTAAGGAGTTACCTCGCACAATTCGATTAGAGATATTAAAATAGCTGTTTTTAAGGATGTTAAAATAGCTGTTTTAACGAAAAGAACCCATTCAAGTAAGTGATGAAAGGTAAAAGGATATCCTTGCAATGAATTCATACTTGCCTGAATATTACGAAGAGTTCTATGAATCAATCTGCAGTTAAATTAAGAGAAAGATTAAGTTTGTGGTCGAAAGCAAACAAATATTTTTTGTTGAAGGTCTTAAAATATTTTCTTTTCAGTTCTTCAAATGAATTTTTGTTTTTGTTATTAAGGGTTTTTCGTAAATAAATGTTTAAATTCTATCATTTACAATTCGTTTACCGAAAAGGATCCAATCAAATAAGTCTTCTTATTTGGGTATTCTGTAATTGCTCGAATAAAGTTTTAAAAGCCATCGCACTCTATGCTTTGCAACGTGGAATAAAGTTTTAACAACCAATGGGTTTTGAATATTTAACGTTTTTCCATTTATTCATTAAAAAAACTTAATTTACTAACCAAATATCATTATTAAATAATTTTTTTTTAATAAAATAGTTTACTAACCTAAGTTTTTCCATAATATATTAAAAATAAGTATCTAGAAATTGTCTGCTGCATTTAAAACGTGTTTCACCTATTGTGAACAATTTACTTTTTGTCGCTTAAGACGTTATTCGTGGCTATGCTTCAATTGCCAATTACAATTCCTGCAATGGAATTGACAATTTTTTCCAATTCTGTTCCGAAGAATTGAGGAGTTCAATTACCAATTACAATTCCTGTAATGGAACTGACGATATTTTTCAATTCCATTCCTGAGGAATTTAGATGTCCAATTACCAATTACAATTCATGTAATGTAATTGAGAAGTATTTCCTATTACATTCTTGAGGAATTCAGATGTACAATTACCAATTCCTAACTTAAATTAAAAATAAATCATTGCAACCCAGCTGAAATACATGAAAATGGTTTTGAAAATCGAAATTTTGATAAATAATTTCAATAATTTCGCTAAATTACTTTAGAAACATCTTGAAAATATGCTGTTTAAATTTTGGAATGAAATTCGAAGCCGATTCAAAGTGGAAAGCTTTCAAAGTTTGAAAGCTGCAGACGGCTTTCATTAACCCCAAAACGTTGAATATGTTGTTCTAAAACTCCGCATTTTTAAAAATGGCGTGCATGATAACTCAAAAAAATTTCAACCAATCAATTCAAAATTTTGCTCATTTATACTTTGCAATATTTGCAAAAATATGCCAAGGCGTGATTTTTAAAAAAAAACATTTGTATTAAAAAAATTCAAGTTGTTTTTTTTTAGTTTACGATTTTCTTTGTTTCTAACGCCATTTTCTGGCTCCGGCAAATTCAAGAAAATGTATTCAAACTTTAACATAAGTCACTTCAATAATTTACTCTTGAGAAATGTTTATTTTTGATTCTTGATTTCATGTATTTAGAGATCAGCGGCAGTTGAGAACTGTTTAAGATGTTATTTCAACAGTTTCTAGAGCTTTCAAAGTGACTTGACTATCCCATAGTATATGGAAGATATTTTATTTACCTAAAGCTAAGTCAGATTTAGCAAACATCTTTGAGATGTCATTAGCTGAAAATAATTCTTTATATGCTTTCCCTCTTTCCATGACTGTGGCTGTTTTATATCTAAAAAAATGAATCAAGTATACATATAATTTTAGTATTCAACTTTGTGTAAGAAATAGCCTCATTTCAGAAGTCAAGATCTGAGATTTATCATTTTTATCAATTACAGAATGTTTAAGACGTTCTAGAAAAGAAGCTTTTACAGAAAAAATACCTATATATTTAACATATCTACATTGTTCAAATATTTTTTATAAAGACATGTATTTTTTATGAATTTAATTAATAAAACTAATTTTTGCCATATGTTTTTGATTTTTTTGAAAGAATTGTTTGATGACATCGTACGTGTGGCTGACGGAAAGTGCTATCAAAAAAATACGTAGTAACTTTTTTGTGTGTAATTGATTTTCTCCATTTTTTATTTTATAGATAGAAGCTATAATTTAACAAAAATGAAGAATTGGGATAATGAAACAAGAATTCGTAATCTCATTCAAAGAGATTATAAGCACACATTGTGTAGCTGCTACCATACAAGCCAATTCTATAGTTTTGACAAAGAGCTTATCTACTTAAATAGGTATCCGCCGAAAGTTACTACAGACAAGCATGCATGAAGATTTAAACTTATTCCCATTTAAACTTGAACTAACAAGCAAAATGAATGCAGCAGACTTCGCTTGGAATTTTACAAGAAGATCATTCAAATGGCGGAGGGGACGAAAACATCTTGAACTGCATTTTTATGTCCGACGTGGACAATTTTCATAAAAACGCCAATGTTAACAAACAAAATTGTAGAATATGGAGTAATTCTTACCCACAGATACTACATGAGATGAAATTGCAACCTCTTCGCGTCACAGTGTGGTGTGAAGTTTCATCAAGCTTCAATGTCAGGCCTTACTTTAAAAAAAACGTTCTAAATTTTACGTTAACTGGAGACCGTTACTTAAAAATGTTGAAAGAATTTTTCTTTCAAGAACAACGCCAAAAGAACATACAGTGAAAATTCCCAATAAGCTGGTTTCAAGAAACTGACCTTACAGTGCCTGATTTTTTTAGTGAGGCCATTACAAACAGAAAGATGGCCAAAAAACCAACAAATTTGAATGGTTTAAAGTAATCCACTCGAATGATACTTGAGCCAGTTCCCGCTGCTACCCTCCATGTAGTAATGAATAACTTTTTGTTAAGATGACGCACTTATGAGGCCATTTAAATTCAGTTATTTTTAAAACCAATTAACTTAAGGGACGTTTTAGGCTAAATCAGTTAAAATTAAGGTATATTTTAGAAGGTGTTTTCTAAAAAAGTGTATTATTATACCAAAAATTTCATTTGCATGTTTATTTTACATCATCAGTATAAGTACTAATGTTGATGTGCTTAAAAATGGTAAGAAACAGGCCACATCGTAGCTCAGCTCCATTTACTTAAAAAAAAGCAATCGAAAACAAACCCTTGAATGCTTAACTTTTACCAAAATTTAATGAAAATATGGAAAAATAAAAAGTTATGAAGTGTGGAAACAAAATAAAATATTTTTTTACCATTCCATATTGTATCGTGTAAAAATCAAACAAAAATGCTAACTTTGATAAAATATGCATACATGCATAATTACGTAACAACAGATTAAAATTGGTCGATTAGTTTGCTTGCAGTCCTGTTTTGAAAGAGTATGTTTTGAGAAAATTGCATTTAAGGTTACTCTAGTTTATTAAAGGTACTCTTTAGCAACAGGTCTTAAGCGCTGTAGAATTTTATAAGCAGCATTGATTTACGTATTTTTGAATAGTTAGATGTACAACAATAATCAATTATAATAATTTGATTTTCAAGAAATTTTTTGCCTAAGACCTCCCTTAATAAAAATGTATTATTTTTCAAACGAATAAATAAGGAAAAAATGATGACATGAATAAAAGTTATTTGTGTTTCTTAATGTTGTTCTAGAAAACTTGGGTAAAGTTTTAATAAGAGAAAATATTCTTAAAGATAAGACGAAAATATATCTAATAATTTAACCCTGGAGTACTAACGTTTTATATTTTTTATATTTTTTTATTATAAAAGTATTTTTCAAAAATAAATTTTTAAATTAAAAATATTAACAAGACAGCAAAACTTTTGTATTATTTTAACTTAAAACATATCAGATTAGCAATATGTAAAACTTTTTTTAACGATTGATATCCAAAAGTTGATTGAAATCATATAAGTCGATTCAACTAATAATTAGTATTTACGTATAAGAAATAAAGTAAGTACTCCAGGATTAAATGTTTCAAAAAATGTAAACGCTCAAGATTTGAGCAATTAAAATCATAGAAAATATATTTTAAAATTATGGATAGTAACAGTTTAAAATTTGAAACTAGAAACATACGATTTTTCTGTTTGGATGTTACCATTTATTCTTATTGAACAATTTGCATCTATTTATTTGACTTAAAAATAATGCATTTTTTTATGTTTATAAAGCCTGACGATTTTTTAAATATATTTGTATACCAGAGTCTAATCCGCAGTACGTTCAAGACCTTGATATTGTAATCTATTGCAAAACGGAAAGCATACTTTCCCCAGCTGTTTTAAATGTACTTATTCAAGTGACGCGGAGTGTATACCTTCGTTGATCAAATCAATTTGAAATGACAAGAATATATAACTTTAAAAACTTTTCAAAAATAATAATATATTAATTTACTATACTCGATTTATTGCTTCCAATTATAACTTGGTCAATTATAATAATGAAACATGCATTCTAATCTATCTAAAGGAATACATAAATATTTCAATAACTTGTTTGGGAATGCTTTTTATAACTATAATGCTCTTTACAACTATAAAATAAATAGGTAATATCAATCAAAACACACAGATGCTCTCCCAGAATAATTATTTTTTACAACATTTTATATATGCTAAATATAATTAATTATGCGTCTCAACAAACCCAATACTATATACAGTCGTTAAATAAAAAAAATTAAAACATCAATAGAACGTTTGTAAATATAAGAAATCGTGTGCGTAGCTGGAGCATCATGTGTGGCATTCAACGAATCTAATTAAAAGTTCTCATAAGAAAAAATCAACATTTGGCTTAATAAAAGCGTAAGAACGCAACTAAATTTATATAGGGTATATACAGCAATGCCTAGCTAGCTAGTTGAATTTGAAATACAGCCAAAGTTGAAACCAACAGCCAAAACGTGGTTGTGTGGCAAGCCAAAATAATTTCACAATTCGAAATATTGTGTGGCATTTACGCCAAGGCAAACGCAAAATAAAACTATAAAAATTCCAATGCATACAAAAAAATTTACTCGTCTCTAGCTAACAAATTACTGCAACGCACCACTATACATAAGTATTAGAGAAAATAAATAATAAAAAAAATATTTGCAAACAACATAAAATATCTATGTAAAAATTAACAATCCTCAAATACCGACGTGTCAACGCGTTGAATAAAAATATTTGAAACTTAACTCAAAAAATTAAAAAAAATTTTGCGAATAAATAAGCAAAACTTAATTGGTCAAATGCACTTGGACTGCAAATCACACTTATTTGTTGTTACAAACATTGCGGCAATTTTTGCATTGTTCTTCATTGCCTACGTTGTTCTTCTGCCGCTACTCCCAGACATACGCTGCTATATGAAGTTGCTCAAATAATGATGGTGCAATAAATTGCCCATCTAAAGTGATGAGCAGATTTACATGCAACACACTTACTTCGGCCCAGTAAGGCGTAGCTAGTTTACGGTTATGATGAGTTAATTAAAACGTGCGTCCATATGCGTCATGATGTGCATCGAGAGAGTGCCTCTGAGTCGAGTGTCATTTCCTAGTTAGTAACTTTTAATGTCTTAACTGTCACTTGACAAAAGGTGACACTTGCCAGGTGACAACCGAGTCGTTTAGTTTTCCAAGTAAGTGACTGGCAGTTAGATTAGCTGGACAGAGCGTTGATAAAGCCAATAAAAAATGTTTTGTAAATGGTCATTCTACTATTTTTAGTCAATGTTAATTGCTTTTTCCAACTGTCATCGAATGGAATGAAAATCTAATCCTGCCATGTCTCTGAGCTCATGTTGTCGCATTGTAATGAGATATACTTATTGTTTATAACGCTTAAATAAAAAGATTATTTTTATTGTTTTTGTCGTATAATATGCTGAAAAAAATAATATATTTTAAAATTGACAACAATGCGGTTTTTTCCATTAAAAATTTTTAAATAAATACTTATTTAAATTTTAAAAATTTTTGTGTTTTTGATAATAAGTTGATTTAGCTATTTTCCAAACGCAACTTTAAGCAATTTGCTTGAGAAACACTGAAAAGAATTGTTATTAATATTAAATAGTGCTTATTGTTCTTAGATTTTTATGCTAAAAAAAAGTAATATGGTTATTGTAAACATAATAGAAAATGATAGTAATATCGCTAGAAAATTCAAAACTTCAAAATTTTGTTTCCCTCAGCTATTCAAAAAATTTGAATTGAATTACCCATTTAAATAGGAATAAGTGGAAAAAAAAACAAAAAAATCATATATGTGGCATTATTCTAATGGAATTTGTAAAAAAAAACTTGTAATAGAAAATCCTTTTTATCCACTTCGTCACCTGAATACTTATTTGTCGTCTATGAATTTTTGTCATTTTAGAGTTACAGCGCTATTCTGGCAAATTAACAAATTGTTAACCAGTATTTTGAATATTTCTATATATTTGTTGTAATTTCTTTATTTCAAAACAAAATTTGAAGCTCAAAAATAAAAAAATTTTGATAAAAATTGTCAACTGCTTTTCAGTTATTGTCAATTTCATTAACAAATTTTGTTTTTTGAGCTTTAAATTTTGTATTGAAAACAACAAACACATAGAAATATTCAAAATACTGGTTAACAATTTGTTAATTTGCCAGAATAGGGCTGTTAGAGTACAATTACTTATACACAAAATTAAATCTTCCGTTTGCTCTTCTTAGAGTTGCAAAATCACTTTCAGTTTAAGAGATAGCTATCAGTGGTTAGATTGGCGTTTACCCAAAAAGTTTACTAAGATTTAATTGCTCATGTGTCGTATACGATTAAATATCAAGCTTTGCTGCATATTTTAGAGCAGTTGGAAACTGTATTAGACTGAAATTCTGATGCAAATCAAAGTGGTAGCAGATACGATTCGCCAACAAAGTCTAGGTACCACACTTTTTTTATGCAAATTTATGTCTTATTAATAAGATTATTTTACAGTGGGCCTGCTACTGACACTAGCATTGACCAAACCGAATTTTTGTCTGACGCTATGTGAGCAGATCAGTTGGGTCTGTTCCGGTGAAGTGATGATTCACCCAAGAGCGCTGGCCTTTCGCTGCCAATCTTGGTAAGTCGAGCTATTTGCATATAACTTTCGGGCAATTTGTGCTCGGGTTTATATGCAAACGGAGAAAAACAAAGTAAGAAGAAAACACCAGTGATTAGTTAGCTTAGGTTATATGTACAATATTTATTTCTTACGTTTTATTTGTTAGGCTACAATAGGAGAAAATTACAATGGCTGCTTCTTACTGCATGAAGTACATACACAGGAGCGTTAAAGAAAACTATATTTATGTTGAGGGCAATCAATAAGTGATTGCTTGCTGATAATCAATAAGTGATTATTTAATTAAAATTAGTGGCAATATTTAATTTAATATTTAATTCAACGCGGGTTTACAAAATGAAGCGTATTACTTTTGGAAATCAATTTGTGATCACAAGTCAAAAAAGCAAAACTCACTCGTCGGAGAAGCCGATCGAGCGACTCGTTCGTGTATCGAGAATCGATACTGGAACGAGTCGATAAAGTAGTAAGTTAATCTATTACTTTCTTTAACCTTTAGGGTTGCGGCCTAAACACTATGCATTTTTTTAAACTTTAAGGAACTTCTACTTCCTCTTTTGTTAAATTAACAAAGATTCGAAGTAAGGAACTATTATTACTGTTAAAATGTTCATAAATATATGAAAAAAAATAATGCTTTTAAGTACTTTATTACATCATTAAAGACCATTGCAACATATTTAATTAGGTTGTAACAAATTTTTCGAGTTTTGTTTGTGTACTGCGTCGTAAGCTTTTGAAAACAAAGTCAACTTTTGTTTAATGCTTTTTTGTGGTATACTCAGTTTCTTGTCATATACGCGCCTAAACTAACGATCGTTGTTTTAGGCTCATATACACGAAAGTGTGAAAATTTTAAAACACAATAAGCTTTTTAGATCAAGTACAATCACACAGCAGAATAGAGAGCCTGTTTCGGAAATCGCTATTAGAAGTCTTGAGTGACCGACCTACTGTTAAAATCTTATATGATTTGGCCCTTGTTCGAACAAATTCAAAGAAACTTTAACGTGCTCAACGGCCATTTAATCATATGACAAGTAATATTTTATTTATTAATAGTTTCAGGAAAATTATTTTTTGTAGATCAATATCTAAGTATTAACTTTAAAGATTGATTACAAACGAAAGTATTCTACAGTAATAAAAAAGGACGTCCGCAGGATTTGTTCTAGAGGGGAAGGCAAAGGCATAAAGGAGTATAAAATACACATAAAGAAAATGTAACCTATATAATTATATTTTCTGAGATTTTTGGTACTAATTTTGTTATCATGCACATAAGAAAATTGTATATATTTAAAAATTGGGTAAAAATATTTTATGCCGATAAAAGATTTATCTTGTATCTTGCCTTAAAAATCTTCCAATTTAATTTTTTTTCATGTAATTTCAAAATTTTTTTCTCAACAAATATTCTTAGTATTTTTAATAATGTGATGTCTCCTTTATTCTTAAATAAAATCGCGTTGATTACTATTTAGACACCAAGTTTTCTTCTTTTCAAAAAAGAGTACAAAAATTACCCAATATTTTTTTTAAAAACCACCAAGATTTTTAGACCATTTTTTAGTTTTGGAGGCCTATAATTCATAAACCAATTGCAAGTGGCCTAAAATTTATCGGATTTAGATTTACGAGGTAAAAAAATATATAATCCGCAAAAATTAAGAATTAGAGTTGTTGCTATTCTCGAAATGTTCCTCGGATGGACATCAATTGACTTATTTCTTTTTTCAACAATTTTAGATCAAGCACTAAGAATTTAAGAATGACTTTTTCGTTTTTGAATTAGAAGCTTTGCTCTTGCCTAGATCGCTGCTATTTCCTCAAATTTAAATGCTGCAAGATTGTTAGCAATTTTACGAAGAATTAAAAAATTATCCAAACTGGATCATCTCTATGACAGAAAAACTTTTTTTAAGCCGACTTTTAGGAAAACATTTAGTTTTTAAAATTTATTGAACTTTGTTTTCTTCTTGTGTTTAATTACTTTAAAACATAGATTTGCTTATAGTCCAAGTTTATACGCGTTATTGGCTTAAACGCCTCTTACCATCTGTTGCTCCGAAGAATGATCTTCGAATAATAGGAATCAATTATCATTACTCAATTTGTCGTACGAATAACTTCGTAATTTCTTCTATTATATTCGTAGTATTTACTAATGGCTTTGTACTTTGTATAAGTTGAGTTTAAAAAATATACAACCGAAGTCTTTCAGCCTGGTTTATGAACACTCACCGAATATAAGGAAATGTATGATTGCAAGGTAGCAGTAGTCTGCTAAAAGAGTACGTGGCCCGTAACTAAAAAACCGTACTTCAAAACCCAGCTCAGACAGTATTTTTTTTATGTTATTAGTAAATGTAACAAATGTATTCGTACAATATACATTTGTTTTTGTATGAATACGAACAAAATATTTGTAATATATACCAAACTATGTCCAATTTACGAATCCTATTCGTGACTGAAAACTACGAATAAAATTCGTAGAATGGATGCAGTTATTAGTTATTACACAAAATTTTGTACGAACTAAAACTTTTGTCACGTTTTACCCTTACATGTTAAGCATCAAACAACCTTTTCTTTTATTGATTACAGATTTACCAGGGTCTTCCACTACTCATAGGCTAACAGGAAACCATGTCATAATAAAGACCTAAGCGAGGGAGAGAAGCTAATACAAGCAGCAAGTGGGAAAAGGCACGGAAGCCAATGCTAGTTTAGTTTTAGAATATTATCTTTTTTTTATTTTCTTTTTATCTTTTTTTTTATTAGTATTAGAATTTATATTATCCCTTTAGTATTGATTAACTAGAGTGGTAGAATAAAATAATAAACTAAATTCAATAAGATAAAAAGATAAGATAATAATTTAACATAAGATAAACATGCGTATCATTTATATAGAGATTAGACCTTACCAAGGTCATTATACTGTAGTATGACTCATTTCTTTTTTACTCCTTTTTTTGGCACGTTAATAGGACTGCAATGGTGAGGAGAGTACGTATAGGAGAGACCGCAGCATCACGCGACGTTGCTGGCGAATCATAACGTCAGATTGAGCGTCTGTTGCCACCGTTTGAGAGAGATGTTGCAGCAACATGAGGCTGAGCCACCACCAGCCAACTAACTATAAAAGCGCCATCTGAAGGGAAACTGGATCAGTTATTACCAATTACCGAGAGGAGAAGATGCATTCAGCTCAGTCTGTTCCAAATAGTGTTAGCTTTAGAGTAGTGGAAGTAACAACTTCAAATTAGCGAAAAATAACGATGTAGAGTAAATCAGCGGTTAAGAGAATCGACGTCAAAACAGACAGTGGGCCGAAACTGATGCTCATCCAAGCAAAAAGAAAGAACGTCGACAGAGGCAGCAGCAGAGATCATCGATTATACAGGCATAGTACAGACGTCGTCTGTGACATAACGACTGTGGAAGTTGCAACACCATGCAGAACGTATCCTTTTGATCTATTTACTAGATGAGTATTTTTTTATTTCTTAAATTTTAGTGCAAGGAATTAGCTAAAACTCACCTAACTCACGGGCATACGTTCATTGGCTAGATGAGTTACCGCTTAACGTTAATTTTTAATCATACCTTGAATCTTCAATTCGGACTACGGCCTGGACTGGGATTAAATTGTCGTTTCGACTCAACCAGTTCCCGCAATAACTTCTTCCCATATTTCACATTCCCTCCTATATATTCACTGCTATTGCCACCGTGCATGAATTACGTACGTCATTCAAATAAACTGAGCAATTAAAAGTTAACCCATTATTATTAATCAATAATTTAAAGTATGACCTGCGGTTAAAAACTTATTGTTTTAAATTTTTTTTTTATAAAAGTCTTCTAAAATCTTCAAACATAATGCTTTAAAAGAATTTTCTTAAATTCGAATTATTTTTGTAATTACAGAGCTATATATGTATATATACACTCGGGCCGAAGTGCAGTAATAAAACTTTAAATGCGATTTTCTAGAAATCACTTTTTTCAAACTAGGGTGTCGTTTTTCTTGAGAACCAAAGATAAAGATGCGTCGGGCGGCGTTATGTAGAGAATCATGTCAGGCAGTGCCTGAATAAGGATAATTGGGATAACTTTACTACTGGTGGAGGGGTGGAACAAAAACCCCTAAAAAACAGATAATTTTTTAACTTTTTTTAAAAATCGCGTCATTTTGTTAATTTTTTGTATTGGAAATATCCTAGATGACGTCTACTTTCACGTAAAAAACCTAAAGTTGATAAATTTAAAAACGACTGAGCTACAGCAATTTTCAGAAACGTTATTTTTGTGGGCTTGAACCGCAGGTCATACCTTAAGTTTACCATTACTAACTTGAATATATTATTTGGAATCATAAGTTACACTCAGAAAAAATTTCCAGAAAATCTAGAAAAATAGCACCCAATCGTTAGAAAATCATGTAAGGCCATGGCCAGTTCTCTAAAAATTAAGTATATATTTTTCGTTAAATTGACACCAGGAGTGCGAAAAGGTTAAGGAAAATTATCCAATAATTTAATAATGATATAGCTTAATTGAAGAAACTTAGCGCAATTGTGTTGAAAACTTATTAAATCTTAATAAGTTTTTCTACCGTTTATTTATCATCGGCTTTAATTAAAAGAAGTATTTTCTGTTAAAAAAAGAAATTTTCTACCGTTTATTAATCAACGGCTATAACTACGAGAAACATTTTCTCTGAAAATAAGAAATTTTCTACAGTTTTTTAATCATCGGCTATAACTAAGAAAAACATTTTCTCTGAAAATTAGATATTCGTTATCAAATCCCTGGAAAAATTTTGCAAGTTTTTGAAAAACAGAAACTTTTTTTTGCTATTTTAATCAGCACCCTGTGAGAATTATGATTTTTATACTGATAAAAAACTGCTAACATTATTATCAACATAAAGTTAAATTAAAAAATTACCACTATCCGGGGAATTGAACCTCGGCCGCGTGAGTGTAAGTGCATAAGATTATCCATAAAACCATCGTTGAGATAATTGAACTTGAATGTTTTAACAAAAACTATTTTAACTACAACAGACAAATCTTCAAAGTTTTACTTATCAACTTGGGCTTGGATATAGAATATATTTGAATAGAATACGATCGTAAAATTAATTATCTAAAAAGTTGCAAAATTTAGAAGATAAAGATGACATTGGCCCTTTTAGCATAAAGTAATGTTTTAATTTTATGTTTTTATTGTGACATTGGCCGTCATAATAAGAACAATACCAAATAGAAAACCATTGTATTTTACTTTTTTATTATTTTGTTGCAAAGTTTATTGTAATTAAAGGATATAAAAACAAGAAATAGTAGTCAAGTAATGCAATAATAGCATATTATTGTGTTAATTCACATTCCTCTTCCATACCTTCATCTGCCAGGTAATCCACAATGTTGTCACTTGCAGTTATTTGTTCCATGAAATGATTGTAGTATGTGCGATTCGTATTGGTAATGTATGGCAAAAGTGCCTTTAAGTCATTCAATTTTTCTGTACTTAAAGGAACAGGTTGCTTGTTGAGTGGTTGAAGCTTGGGAAGATTTCCGTGTCGTGTTTTCTTGTGATTTCTGCATATGTCAAGAGATTTAAACTCGCCCTCAAAGGAATGTTTATACAAGATACTTGGAGAGTTTGTTGAATACTGCATCCATTTAATTCGTAACCACTGAACTTGTTCATTTATAGTGTTATTTTTCCGATGTACATAATGAGTAGTTAAACATGATTTAAAATTTAAAAATTGTGTTTGGTCCAATTCTATTACTTTTATAGGGGGTGTTCTTGGTACCAAACGTATTAAATTTGCCCAATCTCGAGGCAACTCTATATCAGCTGTAGTATGTTTTTTGGTTTTTTCTATTGCCGCATGAATGCTATCCGCTTCCATATGTGTATGGCCCGCCTCAAGAAATTTGTGGTTAACTGTTAACTGTTTACCCTCAGCTTTCAATTCACTTACAGTTATCAGTAACATTGTTGAAAAATAAATATTTCGGTTTTGTCCTCCGCAGGAGTCGCTGTACATAGTAACTGTCCCAAGTAACAATATTAGCCATATATTCATTCTTGCAGAGCTTATAGTGCTATCTTATATAGCAGCAAGCTTCAACTATAGCTTTAGTCGCGCTACTAAAGCTCTTGCAGAGAATATATAAGGCTACATTCTTGAGTTTAAAAGCACTATTTTTACTTTATATGAGGAGTAGAAGTAGCTGTAAACTTTTAAAAGAGTCCCTGTCAAACCCAAATAAGAGCTCTTGCAAAGCTCTTTTTTATTATTCGTTTAAGTATGTATGTGTTAAAAATAAACTCAATAAATATATAAAATTTGACAAGTGTTTGTGATGATAAGAATGACAAATAAATTAAAGAAATAATAAAGTGATTATTATATCAGACTCATGTTCGTGTATTCGTTATATGCTGCGAATTTCGGTGCGCTTTTGAATTTATCGGAAACGTGAATGTAGTACTTCGAAAAACTACAACGGGCTTAACAAATAATTAAAATTAAGAAGTGTTAATTATTTAAAAATAGTTGGAAAATTTTTAACATTCTTTAAGATCAACTAAAAATGATTTAAGTACTTTATTCTTAAATATATGTATCATAGAAATCATCAATTTCGTTTTACATATTATTGTAAGCACTAATATTTAGCTTGCTTCAACTCCGAAGATTTTCTATTTTTTATAAGATCGCCATTTTTTTCAAAGAAGCTCTTTATCAGATTTTTTAGTCACTTGTTATTCCCAAAAAATTTATTGCATTAATTTACAGTATTTTATATCTATTCGCTTTAAAAATGCAATACAAAAATACACATAAAAGCAAATATTATACTCAATCTACGAGTTTTAAAACTGCTGTATAGTAATTTTTATTACTTTAAAAGATCCTTTACAGAGCAAGTAGTAAATTTTAGAGTTCTGCTCTTTTGCAGATTTGATAAAATCCTTTACAGAGCTGTATAAAGTATTAAAGCTCAAAATGGTAAAAAAATCATACTTAGAGCATTTTCTTTAAAATTAAAAGCAACTAGCAGCAAACAAAGCTGCGGTAAAGCTTTAACCGCACATTATACACCTATAGAACACTTTTAGGACTCACTCGCACCTAGTTGCTCCAACAATGTTACTTGGGGTATGTATATTACTATTTTTGGAAAGATTGTGTAAGTAATGGTAGATACATGAAGCGATTTCCTGTCCACCGCGGCCAGCCACTGTTTCATTCCATACGTAGCATATAGAAGATGATTTTCTTCCCATCGTTTGGTAGATGGTAAGGTTAAATGTCCACAGTTGACGTTTATAAAAACTTAATCCACTTCTAAGGTAAGGAGTTGGCAAGCATTTCTGCAAGTCGAATGAAATAGTAACATTACCTGGATTATTCTGGCATTCCTCCTTATCTTTTCTTTTTGATTCGTAGGCCGACTCAGCCAAATGTAAGTGCTTGTTTTTTCTTCTTCGATTGATGTTCGTTCTATCTCGTTTTGGCAACATTTTAACTGCATTGCAAACTTATCGCATTTTGCACATGTATCATTTTTAGGCTTGTGAAACGATAAGTTAAACTCCTCAACAAATATTTGTCTGTATAGGGAGACTTTTCTCGGTTCAATATTTTTGTCTGTGCAATAATTTACGTACAGTCGGTACATTTCAGAAATCGACAGATCTGATGACATATACTTCTTCTGAGTGTGGGTGCGCGAGTAGTGACTCTCATAAGCTGGAAAGAGGTTTATGTGTTCTCTTATCAGGACTTTATCTATTTCCGGAACTCTAGGATGATTTTGATGTTTCCCTCGATTATCTTCAGAACATATTTTGCTATCGCTAAATCGTTTCTTTTCTACAATTACTCTAGCTTTTTTCAATGTTATATCAAATGTATTTAAAAACATGGTTTGACAGACTTGAATTTTCTCACCGTTGGTTGTTGTGAGAAAATACTTTCTACTAAAGTTTCGTCTACTATTATTCTGGTCACTCTGCCTCAATTGTTGGGCATGTTTTTCATGTTCCTGTATGGAATTTGCCACTAACTGATTTTGTCCAGAGCTCGACAACTTATAAAAACTTGTAAAAACAAGTTGGCGCTCCTCAGGGGTTATTTTTTCATAACACTTTTGTTTGCATGTGCACGCAGCTTTCACTTGTTTGGCTGGTATTATTTTATTTCCAGACACTGCCGTATATGCCTTACCTTGAGTTTTCAATGACTTTCTTATATTTCGGGTCCAATTAGAAGAATTTCGCTTTCGTTTTCTTGTATCATCATCCTTATTTTGTTTCTTTCTTCCTCTGCGTGAGTTGTTTGGTTGGTTTTCGTCAGTGTCCGAATGATTGTCTATCGGTACATATTCATCACCACTTTCTTCAAACGGTTCAAAATCACTTGAATTTGTACATTCCGTGGCTTCAACATCCATGACTGATGCTGATTTCGGAAAATAACGATAAAAGGTTGTATAGTTATTAATATTAAAGTTTCACTTCATGCTTTAATTTATCACCTACCATCTTCATCAGTTTTACACATTTGTAAAATCCTCATTGTTCTTGAATTATGCATTATCTGATTAATTTCACAATCAGTTAAAAAAACTTACAGTACAGGAGAAAGACAGAAGGCAGAAGAACGATAACAGAATAATAACAAAACATAATGGTCGTTGCCATATTTTTTTTTAAAAATACAATATTTGTACTAAAAAATAACAAAGATTATGACAGTAAACTAGAGGCCTACTAAAAGCTGAAGCAAAAAGAGCAAATATTGATTGAGCGAATATAAAATTTTTTTTATTTAATAATATTTTAAAAAAATTTATGAATAAAAATTTATAATCTTAGTGATTGCTAAAAGGGCCAAAGTAGACATTGGCCCTTTTAGCATTAAGTTTTATAGATGAGTTCATAAGGACATTGGCCAGCTTTACGCTTATTTAACCCCTTCTGGGTAAAATTTAAGATTGACTGTTTTATAATTATGAAAGAGAGCAAAAAAAGAAATCTAATGCAATGATTAACTCAAAACAGCAAAATATTGACATTGGCCCTTTTAGCACCAAGCCACAGAAATAGTCGTCGCTTAATTTGCTTCATTAAGAATTGTTCGCTTTGTACGTAATTTTAAATAATTTTTTTAAAAATATAAGAAATGCATCCTTAAAATAAATCACTTGTGGTCTAGAAAAATAGAAAACCTAGCATGTATTTCTATGAAGTATCCAAGTATTGTAACTTATATTTCTCCAAATTTAAGAAATCATGCTCTAGAATGTTGCAAGCGGACTTGATATCAATACAGTTTTTCATAAAATTATTTCTGCTTTTATTCAATTTTTGGAAATTAAACTTTTATCATACCTTCATCTCTTATATTTAAGTTAAAACTTGTCTTCAAAACTTAGAAGCTTTTTTGTTAACATTGCAATGAAATTAAGACGTGAGGTCGTTAAATCATGTAAAAATTCTCTAAATAAAGGAGAAATCTCAATAGAATATAGAAAAACCCATTCCTATGAATTAAAGCCACAGTTTCATAATTTAAGGAAAGCAGATTTTTGTAAGTGTACCCAAATAGTCTTAGATTTATTAGTCATAGATATTTACTCGGAAACGTAGGTTAAGAGATCATTGAACAATAAAGCTATTGTGATGTGTAGCAAGCGGGTGTTTTGACTTGGTGCCATAATTAAATAAATAATTGTTAAGAACCCTGGTGTCGGCAAACGACTCCCCAGCATGGAAGGTTCCTTACAATTTATTGAGTGTAATAATACGTATTGATAAGTGCCTATGAAACAGGGGTAAATGAAATGGTATCGTTACTTATTACTGCTATGGGTACAATATACTATTGAAAAATGCATGCATGGTTGTGCTCAGCTTCATTTATAAATAAATAACTATACCTTAAAAAAATAATTTTTGAGTTCTCTTCAAAATATGTTAACATTTATGTTGAAAATACCGTCATATCATCATACCGTCATAAAATCAAAAAAACAGTAAGTTACAATAACGTAAGTAAGTAATAAGTAAGTTACGATTGATTATTGATGCACCTTATCAAAATACATGTTCCTGCTAAATTTTATGCTCCTACTACTAAAAACAACGTTTTTATTAAAAAAGATCTAAAATCCCTAAGTTTGAGCGCAAGATACAATTACAATTACAATTTATAAAGTTTTTTGACTCTGTCGTAAAATTTTTTAATTGTAGCTTACAGATTTTGATTAAATATTACAATATTTAAAAAATTTGTCCTAAGGGGCACTTTCGTGGGGAAAGGGTGGTGGGCACCCTGTGGACGCCTATGGTATTAAAACT
Organism: Dichetophora obliterata; assembly: GCA_963920525.1. Taxonomy (NCBI): domain Eukaryota; kingdom Metazoa; phylum Arthropoda; class Insecta; order Diptera; family Sciomyzidae; genus Dichetophora; species Dichetophora obliterata. Next base: position 150,646,322 of record OY986435.1, on the reverse strand, counting down.
AATTTTCAGTTTGTTTGACCTTTATAAAAATTTAAACAGCTCAACGGATTTCGTTCAAACTAGGTATACATATTAAGTGCAAGATTAAAATGTAACATACTTAGTTTTTGCCACGCCTCCTCCGAAATTTTTAAACTAACTGTAATTTGGAAATTATTATAATTTTTACTATCAAAGTCGTTTGTGTATTTAATTTTAAAAAATTTTCGTAATTTTGACTTAAAAAATATTCAAGATTGTAGAAATTCTTAGTACAACGACTTTTTCATAAAACATCGTTACCTAAGAATGAAAAAAAAAGACATGAAAATAAAAGTTTGGTGTTTCGAGGCAAATATCTCCGCTGTCCATTTATATATTTCATTCAAATTTTTTTTTGTTCAAACGTTTAATAAAAGCACTACAAAAATAGTTTCAACTGTACCGTTTGGTCAGTGTATATATTAGAGTGGCCATAACTAGTATGGTAAAATTTAAAACTGCCCACTTGATCCCTCGCTCCCCCTACGATTATGAGGTTGGTGAAGAAAAAGTTTCATGCCAATTTTCACCATATGGTCTCGAACAAAAACACGACCCTTTCGGCGTTTGAAATTGGACAAAATGGCAAAAAATCACGATTTTTCCGTTTTGAGACACTCTTACCCGTTATAAAAAGCACAATTGCCACAACCAACCCAGGAATATAGTTTAACACTAAATTACCTTTCGAGAAAGTTTAGATTCGCCAAAACCGGATCAGTCGTTGAAAATTTATGATTTTATTAAACATAGAAACTCAGAAATACCCAAAAATATGCAACTTAGTATTTCATCCAATTTACAGCATTTCAAAAACAAATATTACTGCTTTGACTGCTTTGAAAGTGGTCCATAAAAACTAATTGATAACTAAATTTTCTTTCCAACCAGTTTTAAACATTTAAAACTGAGCTTTGGTGGGCTGCTGAGCCATATCATGTCATGTTGGATCAACCAACCCCTAAAAAAATTTAAAAAAAACTCAGTTACCGCAACTTTTTTTTAAACTTTTGATCTAGTTTGCTTTGACGCCTGTGTTGTTTTTGAACTGCTCTTTTTATATAAAGCTATTGTTTGTCGGAATAAAGGTATTTGAATTTTTGCAAACACGGGGCATTGATACAAGTATATAAGGTACATGCACTGGTGTACATTTATTTAATTTAATTCGTTTCTCATTAAGTTCAAAACTACCAACGTTGGCAAAGCAATTTTTTGATTCGATTATGGCAACATTTACAGTTTTTAAAGCCCAAGTCTTTCATTCAAACAGGTACTTATTGGTTTTTTTTTTCGTTTTATTGCATTCCGTTTTTAAATAGTTCTTATAATTATATTATTTATGCAGCAACTGAATATTATGGTGGAATTAAATATAACGGTGCAAAAAAAAAGTTGCGTGCTCCTATATATTTGGTTGGAAAAGAATACTCAAAAATTTTTGGATCTAAGCTACCGTAAAAAAAACAAGTTCTATGCATTGGCGTCGGAAGCGGGGGGGCAAGGTGGGCAGTTGCCCCCCACTTTTTTAGCTAGATAAACAATTTAAAAGGAAAAGTTATTCAAAATATCAGTTTTTTTACAACGATAATATTTTTGTATCATATATTTTCCTCTTCTTTCTCTCTTCTTCATGTTTCATGTGAAGAAATTTTGGTGAACTTTTTTGCACCACCATTTGTACTGCCCCCCCAGATGAAATTCGCTTCCGACGCGCTTGGTTCTATGTAACTTTTTTTTAATACAAGAACGTTAAAACTTAATGCTCGAGATAGCAGTAGCTTGGTAATTGATGAAGTATTAATTTTTTAGCGAAAGGCTCGAATTCCCACTCGCGACAACCATATTTCCATAGATAATTGTGAAAAATTGTACATGGAATCGAAAAATTTGCAGAAGAACGCTAAACGACAAACAGAAAACCAGAAAAGTAAAGAAAAGGAATTTAGTGATAAACTTGATGATCTCTTTGACATCGCACACGCAGATGCATTGACCATTATCAATATAGAAGAAGATCGAAAGTTTTTAATTGTGCAATGAGAAAAGGGTCGCGCAGGTTGCATGATCGCTGTTGATGTGAAATTTTTCCAGCAACACTAACGCAAATTATTACGCGAAGAAGAGGAAAAAAATAGAAAGAAAAAACACGAAAAAGAAAGCAATAACAGAGGTGAACTTCGGTTTAGTGTTTACAATTTGGAATCAGTTGGAATCAAGTTATGTTTCGGCTTTTAATATTTTGTTTTACAGAAACAAATGTGGTCTCAACATCCAGTAGTGAAGAGGAAGTAATTCACACAGAAGAAAAAATTACCAGGTTGAGGAATTGGTTGTTCCTGGATCATCTAGGCAAAAACGAGAAAAATAGCAACCGATGCGTTTTTTAAACCGAATAAATTAGTTTAAAAGAAATTTACGACTTTGTTACCAAAAATACTCTGACATTTTTCAGTCGTTTCGGAATATCAATAGGATTTCTTAATCATGATCCGAGTTCTTGGGCATCAAGAGATGATTGCAACTGCGGTGCTAAAATTGCATATAATCTTCAAGTTGTCAATGACATTGCAGAACGAGGCGTTAATCTAATTAAAGATTTCAACAGCATTCTGGCCAATGCAGAAGAAGACGAACAATTTCTTCTCCAAACAGTAATGGAGTATCGACGAAACTTTCCGACGCATACAAAATCTGCGTTGTTATAATAACTACAACTATTTGTTATTTTTAATTAACATATTCTTTACGTTACAAAAAATGAAAAAGCTATTTATTCTCATTTAAATAAATGCAAATAAATTCTCATCGATATGAAGTAAAATTGAAAAAAAAAATATTTTATTTGCTTGAAGACATTACAGCTTCCTTAACAATAATGCTATTTAGATGTGTTAAAACTTGTTGGAAAGGTAATTTATCAAGGTTAGTTATCATTTAGTTTTTATAGACCACTTTGACTTCAAATCAGATTTAATATTATTTTTTTTAACGTTGTAAAGTGAATAAAACGTATTTTTGGGTTTTTCTAGGTTTCTATGATTAAAAAAATCATAACTTTTCGATAACTGATCCGATTTTGGCAAATCTATATTTTCTGGAAAGGCAATTTAGTGTTTAACTTCATTCCTGGGTTAGTTGTGGCAATTGTGCTTTTTATAAAGGGTAAGGGTCTCTCAAAACGAAAAAATCGTGATTTTTTGCCATTTTGTCCAATTTCAAACGCCGAGAGGGTCGTGTCTTTGTTCGAAACCATATAGTATAAATTTGCAGAAAATTTTTTCTTCAGCAACCACACAATCGTAGGGGGAGCGAGAGACTAAATTTCGCTCTTTAAAAATAACGGCCACCCTAGTATAGGGTCCGCCATCTACCGTTTTTTTTTTCAACTAGTGCTTATTTCGTGAATGGTAACAAATAGCTCATGTTTGATTTGACAGATAATTAGTTTTGTCCTTCCGCTAAACGAATATGGTTGTGCATACGCTTGAACAACGCTGGAAAATATTGCGACATTACTTTGAAAATCATGGTAATGTTGCAGAATGTGTGCGAAAATTGCGAACGGATTTTGGAAGAAGAGAAGCACCGTCAGCTCCGTATGTTCGTTATCTTGTGAAAAAAGTGAAAGAAGCTGGCATCCTCACCGATAAACCAAAGCGTGAAAAGCCAAAAGCAGTGCGTACACCCGAGAATATTGCTGCTGTGGCAGAAAGTGTGCGTGAAGCGCCATCAACATCAATTCACCGTCGTTCTCAACAATTGAACATTTCGGAGACATAATTGAGGCGAATTTTGCATAAAGACCTTGATATGACGCCATACAAAGTCCAATTGGTTCAGGAGTTGAAGCCAACTGACCATCCAATGCGTTTACGCTTCGCTAAGTGGGCCTGCGATCGTCTTACAGAAGATGCCGATTTTGCCAAAAAAATCATCTTTTCAGATGAAGATCATTTTGATCTTGGCGGGTATGTAAACAAGTAAAATTGTCGCATTTGGGGCACAGAAAACCCGCACGCATGCAATGAAAAGCCGCTGCATCCAAAAAGAGTCACTGTTTGGTGCGTATTTTGGTCCAGAGGCATAATTGGACCATTTTTCTTCGAAAATGAGCAAGGAGTGGCCGTTACAGTCAATGGCAATCGTTATCGGGCCATGTTGAACGAATTTTTGTTCAGAAAAATTGAAGAGGAGGATATTGGCAACATTTGGTTTTAACAGGACGGCGCTACGTGCCACACAGCCGAAGCTACACTGGATGTTTTGCGCCCTGTTTTTGAAGATCGCATTATCAGCCGCAGAGCTGATGTCATTTGGCCACCTCGGAGCTCCGATTTGACACCGTTGGACTATTATTTGTGGGGTGCTCTCAAAGATAAGTGTTACGCCGACAAGCCAGAGGCAATTGACGCTTTAAAGGACAATATTCGTGAAGCCATTGGTGAAATACAGATGCACACAATCGGTAATGTGCTTAAAAATTAGACCGATCGTGTAGGCTACTGCATGGCCAGCCGAGGCAGTCATTTGAATGAATTTAAGGGACATAATCCCAAATTTTAAATTTCAAATTTAGAATTATATCCTCAAAAAACTGGAAATAATCCCAAAAATTGGATTTGGACATCCAAAAAAAAGAGAGTACATATTCCCAAAATTAGTTTTTAATTATATTCTCTTTTGAAGCGGTCACAATCCCAAATTAAAGTTTTGCCTTCTTCTTTGTAATAATGTTTATATTAAGGCCGCGTTTATAGTAGTGGACGCTTATTGCTAGCCGAGCCAAAAACACATTGGAGCAATAAAGAACGCCAGTCATGCATCTCTTTTACCCTAATGCATTTTTGAGTTTTAGTTCGGCTCGGCTTAGCAATAAGCATCCACTATAAACGCTCCGTAAGATATTATCGAGCTAGAATCGGTATTTTAACAGCTTGAAATGAAACTAATTAAGTAAGGTAATATTCCTAAATTAACAACTTCCAGTACAAAGGCAACTATTTCGTCATAAACAAATTTATTTGCCCTTGTACGGAATGGTTGTCACTTGAATTTTTCAAAGAACTATTTACTAATTTACCTAAATGATCGAAGAAGAAAGCGCCGGCGCTATGAAAAATCGCCCAAAAATAAAATGAAAAATTGCGTTGGACTTACTGAGGGTTCGAATAACTAAGCAGCGGCCGAAGACAGTCTATTAAAAAGAGAATTATGTCCACTTACTGAGGGTTGTAATTCCTAAGCAGAGGCCGAAGGCTGCCTATTATGAAAGGAACTATGTCCGGAAGTACTGTTTACAGCGAAGGCAGTGTTGGACTTATCGAGGGTTGTAATCCCTAAGAAGCGGCCGAAGGCCGCCTGTTAAAAGAGGATTATGTCCAAAAGTACTGTAGACAGCGAAGCCAGTCATGGACTTACTGAGGGCTGTAATAGGGATTACAGCAGCCGAAGGCCACCTATTAAGAAAGGAACTATATCCAGAATTACTGTAGACAGCGATAGTTCTATTTTTAATTGGCGGCCTTCGGCCGCTTCTTAGAGATTACAACGCTCAGTAAGTCCAACACCGGCTTTGCTGTCTTCAGTACTTCTGGAAATAATCATCTATTTTATAGACGGCCCTCGGGCGCTGCTTAGGGATTACAGCCCTCAGTTAGTCCAACACAGGCTTCGCTGTCTACAGCACTTCTGGATATAGTTATCTTTTTAATAGGCTGCCTTCGGCCGCTGCTTAGGGATCACAACCCTCTGTGAGTCCAACACTACCTTCGCTGTCTACAATAATAATAGCTTAAGTCGACTTAAGACAGATCTCAGTTATTGATGCAGCTGTGTTCCTCGCATATAGAACTATAAACACACCAAATCTGAAGCTTCTAGCATGAGCTCAGCCAAAGATATGACACAAAAATAAAGGACCCTTCCATGTAACTTATATGGCGATTGAAAACTTTGAAGCAAGATTTCTCGAAACTTTGAAATTAGATTTAAACTGTTATTGCATATCGACACAGATATCAGTATTTGTTGAAACCACTTGGGATTACTACCTCTTAAAAGCGGACATAGCCCCAAGGGGTCAGAATCCCCATTTGGGATTATGTCCTCTTTTAAAGCGGTCATAATCCCAAATTTCAAATTATGTCTTTTGGGGCAATGTCCCGGCACCGAATATATGTTTTATGATTTTGTCAAAAAAGGTCCAAAATATTGACTTTTTACTCAGAAAATGACTCGAAAATTATTTTTGTTGTAAAAATTATATCAATTAAAAATTGCACATCTGACTATTTTTCATATGACATAACATTTATTAGCAAAAATTTTTCTGAGAAACCGAGAGATGTTTCTCTTTGGCTGGAAATTCTGCGTCCAAAATTAGGTCAAGCCTGGGGGATGACACCTTAGATTCCTTAGTATTTTAAAAAATAAATATTCAAAGTCAATCAGCCTAACAGTTAAAAGACTTTAGTCATCTCAAAAAAATTTACGTTTTTTATATTAGAATTATTGTGTCAGAAAATATGAATTTAATGATTTTTACTAAAGATTTATATAATGTACATATAAATATTCTCATCCTTTTTATATATAAAGAAATAAAATAAATTAGCTTTTTATAAAAAATTTAAGTTAACTGTGTTTTTATTTTTAATTCCTTTAACCATTTTTTTATTAAAAAAATATCATATCTTTCATACCTTCTACACGAATTCTTTTGTTGTTAAAAATTGGTTTTTGTCTGTTTTTTGAATTCCGTGATCCTGGGAATCCGAGAAATTGATTTTGAGTCCCAAAATTGTAAGCCCTAGTTTCAATATTATTTGAGATACAGTATTTTTATATTAATGTCGCGCCCCTTTTCTCAAGCACGCCCACTTTCTTGGCCGTAATTTTTCAAATTTGTGCCTACCCTGCACTAAATTTCAGTAACCTAGTGTCAATATTATTCGAGATAGTGTTTTTTTTAATTTTCCACGCCCCTTTGTATAATAACGCCTACTTTCTTGACCTTAGTTTTTTATAATTCTGCCTACCCCTGTGCAAAATTTCAGTATCCTAGTTTCAATATTATTCGAGATACAGTGTTTTAATAATAATGATACGCCCTTTTCTCGAATAACGGCCATTTTCTTAACCACAATTTGTAATAACAGTACCCTAGTGTCTATTTTATTGGAGAAACAGTGTTTTTCTTATTTTGCCACATCCCTTTTTTTCAATAACGCCCACTTTGTTGACCTTAGTTTTTCATAATTTTGCCTACCCTGTACTAAATTTAAGTACCCGAGTGTCAATATTATTCTAGATAGAGTTTTCGAAATTTTGCAACGCCCTTTTCTATAATAACGAACACTTTTTGACCGTATTTTAACATAATTCTGTGCTAAATTTCAGTATCATAGTGTCAATATTATTCGAGATTCACTGGTTTTCTAATGTTACCACGCCTCTTTGGCGAATAACCCTCCACTTTCTTGACCGTAGTTTGTAATAATTTGCCCACCCTTGTACTAAATTTTAATACCCTGTTGTTAATATTATTCAAGATACAATATTATTCGTCTGCTCCTTTTATGTCTGCTCGATACACTCAAAAAAATCTGTTTCCCTTAAATTAAGAAACTGTCGCTTCAGTTCATAGGCATGGGTTTTTCTATATTCTATTGAGATTTCTCCTTAGTGTAGAGAATTTTTACATGATTTAACGACCTCACGTCTTGATTTCGTTGCAATGTTATCAAAACAGCTCCTTAGTTTTGAAGACAAGTTTTTACTTAAATATTAGAAATGAAGGTATGATAAAAGCTAAATTTCCAACAATTTTATGTAAGCAGAAATAATTTGAGGAAAAACTGTATTGATATCAAGTCTGCTCCTAACACTTTACAGCATGATTTCTTAAATTTGGAGAAGCATAAGTTACAAAACTTTGATATTTTATAGAAATACATGTAAGTTTTTGTTTTTTTGTACACCATAAGTGGTTTATTTTAAGGATGCATGTCTTATATTTCTAGAAAAAATGCTTTAAAATTACTTACAAAGTGAACGATTCTTAATGAAGCAAATTAAGCGACGATTGTTGAACAACTGCGATGGTCGAATGGATAATCTGATGCACTTATACTCACGCGGCCGAGGTTCAATTCTCCAGATAGTAGTAATTTTTCAATTTAACTCTTTTTTGATAATAATAATGTTAGCAGTTTTTATCAGCATAAAAATCATAATTCTCACAGGGTGCTGTTTAAAATCTTAAAAAAGGTTTTTTTTGCAAAATTTACAAAATTTTTCCAGGAATTTGATGAAAATTTTCTTGTTTTCAGAGAAAATTATTTATCTTTACTTACAGCCGCTGATTAATAAAAGGTAGAAAATTTCTTATTTTCTGAGAAAATGTTCCTCGTACTTATAGTCACTAATTAATAAACGGCAGAATATTTCTTATTTTATGAGAAAATGTTTCTCTTAATTATAGCCGATGATAAGTAAACGGTAGAGAAACTTACTAAAATGTAACTAGATTTCAACACAATTGCGATAAGAATCTTCAATTTAACGAAATAGTTTGTAAATGATTGGATAATTTTACTAAAATATTTCCCACTTCTGGTGTCAATTTAACGGAAAATATATTCTTCATTTTTAGAAAATCGGCCATGGCGCTAAATGAAGCCCGATTTTCTAACGATTGGGTGCTATTTTTCTAGATTTTCTGGAAATTTTTTTCTGAGTGTACTCACACGCATACACACAGCAATCATACGGTTACGCACTACCCGCAATCTGTTTAAAGGAACTTCGTTCCAAAATGAGTTTGTTGATATCTGAAATGAAAGAATAGAAGTAAATGCATAATTTTGACCACTATTTTAGAAGTCTATTTTTAAATCCTTTTTCAAGTGTTCACATATTTGAGATGAGCCTTATGCTCTGCAAGTCTAAATGAGCCAATAACAACAAAAACTCTGACTCATTTTATGCGCAACAATCAGCGGTGATCATCAGACACGGCATTGCTTTGGTGTCGCTGCTGCAACAACTCTTTTTGTTACCGGGTTCACCACGCAGTTCTGTTTTCATTGAATGGAGTTTAATACATATTTGAATGATATTCCTACACTGGCTATGTTCCTCCAACAATCGGGTTGATGGAGGGTGAAGGGCATCGGAAAGACAGTGAGTTGTGTTGCAACAAGTCAGCCAGGTTAAGCTCTTCAAGATTCTCCATTTAGGCCAATTTCGGAATGAAGAATTTTGCTTTTTCTCGTCGTTATCGTCTTCATTCGTCTCGTCGTCGTTGATTGTAAAGTGTGCGCAAAGTGCTCGTTAAGTCAATAAATTTACATGCAAAGATGTCGGATGGTCATATCGGCGTTGCCAGACGATCGGACGTTTGTTCAAAGTCCGCATGGGTTACGGTTAGAATTACGTGATGGCTTAATCGATTCTACTTTTGTGCTGTTTTGTTATTGTTGCATTATGTACTGGCTCTGTTTTTGTCATAGAATCAATTCGAATGGTCAGCGGCTGGTTAATCTTCTTGTTTTGTACTTTTTGGCCAGGATGTTGAGTAGAGTTACTTAGGTGCTATGCTTTGGGCGAGCGCAGCCTCTGCAGAGTGTGGCAGCATGTTGAAGGTATTTGCAACAAAAACAACAACATGATGCTTGCATGCGATGGTTGCATCTTTGGGTCGTTTACAATAATCGACAGATCATGTTTAGCATGCCAAACATTGCGTCGAACAAAATTGATGCAAAGGTATAAAAGAATCAAAAAACTCAGCTTGGCCAAGTTAGGAGGATCGTCATGGACAACGAAGTTATTGCAAATAATAAAAAAAAATTACATCTAAAACGTGAACAATTCCAACGCCCCGCCGGGAATGTATTTACGCAAATTGATAAGATATTTCTTTTGGCAGATGTGCTAAGGTATGGAGTACGAATTGTTGTGTGATTGTGGTAAAAGTGCCTTTGCTGTGATGGGGTATGTGTTAATTACCGTAGACTCATTCTGTTGCCTCGAACATGATGACATATTTTTTAATTTAAAAAATGTTCCAACTACATTTTGTAGCACAAAAAAATCGGTTTTCGAACGTTTCCATCTTTAGCAGCTGAAAATTTCTCCTATGCTTCAGGGGCAAACCTAAATAATCCAGCGTGTCATGCCAATTCAAAGCGTTTCTTTAATTTGGCTGTACAAGCGCTGAAAGGCGTGATTGGCATAAGAGATTTAATTATTTTTATAAATTAGTTTTATTTTTTAAATTTTCGCGCATGCGCCAGATTCCATGCTTGGTTCACAGTTCTGGTATTTGCTGCAACGTCCAACGAGTGTTCCATGCAACACGTAGTCTCTGTGCCGTGCGTGTGAGGTGCGTGCTTGACTAGACAGCGAAATGCTAACATTCATACACATACGTAAATATCTTCATTGATTTGAAACAGATGTCACAAGCATTCGTCGCTTAGACGTTGGTTATGCAGTAACGTTTTGAGAAGCAGTTAGTTTCGTTCATCAAGTTCCTCTTAGAGGGAAATTGCTTTAAGCCAAATGCCCATTCATTAAAATTTTCAATATCTTCCATATTTGGCAGACAACAACACTAGGAGTTGACAAACCAGTTGTGGTTAGTCAGTCGTTCGCTTGATCTCCTAAAGGTGCTGCTGAAACGCATGTGATCGATGATCACATGTCGAATGAAGTAAAAGAAAAATATATGGTAAATGACTTTCTTGCCAATGAATTACCACCCAGCTAGCACAAAAAGGTGTAAAAGTGTCAAAAAAAGTCGCCAATATAGGTATAAATCGTAATTGTAACGTAATTACAATTGAAAAAGCAGATATTTTATGCTTGTTTTGTAACAAGTTAGGTTGCAATTATACGAAAAATGTGTTATAATAATGTTATAGTTATGTTGTTGGTGCAAACTTAAGTTGCACGCTACAAGATGAAACATACTTTAAACATCTAAAAAGATTTTATTGTGTTATTCTTACGTTACAATTCAGGTAAAATAACGTAAATAAAGCAAATATTTTGTTTAATGAAGTTATTTTTTGTTATAATGACAAATTTTTTGACAAGGAAGGAGTACTAATGACAGAAATATTCCTGATTGAAAAAAAAGGTTTTTAAAAAGTTTTAAAATGTTTTGCATACACAAGTTCCTTAATAAAATTTTCATTAAAAAAGTGATAATTTTTTGGAGTGTATTTAAAAGTCAAAGACGAATTGGAATGTAATAAAATGATGTGAAAATAAATTGAAAATATGATGATCGACATTTTGTCGATAAATGTTTGTGTTTTACCTCTCGAAAACTCACCCGCCAGCCAAAAAGTAAAAAATTTTAAATTAATTTGGAAATAAAAAATATTTCGAGTTTTTAATTTCCGCGTAATAATGTTTAATATGTAGTTAAATATATTTTTTTAAGTTCTTAGTGTCATATTGCACTGAAAATTCTATAAGAAAATAATAAATACCAAAGAAAATCGTTTTTAAATTTATTCCAATCAAAATTCATAGTGTAGAAAAAAAAATCAAATATGGCGAGTATGAAGTTTTTAGATACTTTTTTCAATGTTCTTGCAACTGAATAATAACCTCAATACATAGTTCTTGGAGCTAACTAAATATCAAAAGTTACAAATATTTTTTTAGCCCTGGATAACCAATGTTAGTTGTTTCGACTAATACTACTCTCTTTTTTCGAAATGATGAAAGAAGTAGCTTATGAAAATATGTTAGAAATTTAAAAAAACCAAAGGCCAATAATATTAATGTTTTTTGATTTCAAGTAAAATTTACATAGCTTTTTATTTTCAATATCTTTTAATGTATTTTACTTATGTACCACCAGCTCCTCAAAAAGATGTTTTGGATTATGTTAGTCGAATCGACTAACATTGGCTATAACGTATTAGAAATATGACTAGTTATTCAGGGTTAAAGTTATTGCAATTGAATAATAACCTTAAGGAAGCATTTTCTTACAACCATTTTATTCAAAACTTCTTGCAACTGAATTATAACTCCAACACACCGTTCATGTAACTAACTACATTTTATAAGTTTCAGTTTTTTCTGAAGTTTTTGCAACAGAATAATAACCTCAATACATCGTTCTTATATCAAGAAAAATGTTATAAGTTACAATTATGTTTTTTAAACTTGCATCAACTGAATAATAATAACCTTGATACAGCACAAGTTTGCAATGACTATTTTCAAAGTTCTTGCAACTGAATAAAAACTTAAATTCAATGTTATTTTTCCTAACTTCATTTTCTGAGTTATAATAATGTTTCTTAAAGTTGAAGCAACTAAATAATAACCTCAATACAGCATAAGGTTGCATTGACTATTTCCAATGTTCTTGTAACTGACTAAGAACCTTATTTTAACCTTCTTGCGACAAAATAAATTCTCATAATTCACAATTATTCATCGCCATTCAACGAAAAATTTGTTTTATTTGGTAGCCTCGTTGAACACGGAAATAAAACAAAAATGGTAGTAGAAGCCTACACAAATAAATTGACAAGCAACACAGAATTTTTTGTGAACAATAAAATTTATATTTTGCTTATGGCATTTTAGTGCATCATAGCAGAATTGGAAAAATTTAGTTTAAGTAATTTCCCTATAACTTAAAAAAAAAACGTCTTCAAACCGAAGTTTTGAACATTAACTTTTTGTGATATTGATATTACTTAATATAAACATAAAGCAACTTAGTCTCATCTAAGTTGCTAACTCGTTACTGTATTTGTTATAATTACAATACACAAACATTTTTTATAGGTGCTACAAAAAGAAATGTTGTAATAGTATTAATTAAAAGTTTATGAAACATTTTTACAAGTGCATTTATTCGTAACATAATTAACACCGTAGTTTAACTTATTTGCAACAAAACCAATGATTTGCTACAAACTACTTATTTGAAACTTTAACGCAACCCATTTGTGACTAAATTTGTTTAAAAAAACTGGTATACCACCGAATTATAACATATTTTTGTTACAAATTGAAATCTATGCTAGCTGGGCACTCTTGGCACTTATAAACGTAGGTTTAGGGTTTTTTTCAGTGTTTTTGGAGTTTTTTTACGTATGTTTCATTTATTGCTCCGTAATAATTCAAGTGCCCACTCTAAATCTATACCAGTATTAAGAAAAAGGTTTCGGCTTTCTTTGGAATCTTTGTTGGAAATCTTTATTTTTCGCAATCAAAAAATGATGTGATTAAGTCTTAGTAAACATCATTGGAAAGCTAAAGTAAATGCGCACGTTTCTTCTGTGGACAAATTTTTCTATCTTCTTCAGTTATTGCAGTATAAGAGATTAAAAAAAGGTCCTTTTTTTAAAACCGTAATATAAAAAAATTATTTTCTCGTGAAATTATTTTTTTTTAAAAAATACTTATCAAATATTTTATACTAATGAACTATAATAAATAACTTTTATTGAAAAAAAAAAATTTTGGTGGAAAATTTTGTATGGAATGCCCCATATACAGTTTTTGGTTTTGTCTGTCTTCTATATGCTTCAAGCTTTGAAACTTTTATCATAATTTTTAAGAATTGAAAAAATGGGTTTTTTTTATTCAACTTTGAAAGTTAATTGTGTTTCTTTTTTAAATAATAATGTTTCTTTTTTAAATAATAATGTATTCAATATGTCTTGTAAATATGCAATTCAATTTAATTTTGTTTGTAAATAGCTTACAATAAATTTTAGTTTAAAACGCTCTTTTGTAACTAATCTTCAAATTTCGGTTAACTCTTAAGACAAGAAATCCAAATAAATCCAGACTTACATATATGAAAATATGCGCTGCTTCATGGGCGTTCACAAAATGGGGAAAGGGGAGCAACTGCCTAGGAAGTGAAAATTTTTTATATATCTTATTATTAAAACAAAAAAGCCGTAAGTTTAAATTAAAAACTTTAAAGAGAGAAGCAAAAAACTTTCTAAATTGTAAGTTTCGCTTAAGCGTAATTTTTAGTTGTAGAAGTGAAAAATTTTGCGAAATATGTATTTTGATTGATTGATAGGTAATCAATCAAAAAGTCGATTCTGAATTTTTTGTAACTTACGGATTTTTTGATTGCATATGTTGATTATGTAATAAATATATTTTGAAGAGAATAGAAAAATACTATTCTTAGGTTAATTTATAATTAAAGCTGAGCTAAGCCATGCATTTTTAAATAGTATGTTGTACCCGTTCCTGTAAAGCCGTATTCATAATACGCGTTTTTGTCGCGATTGCGACACCGCTCTCACGTTTTTTCTCAAATGTGACTGAAAAAGACTGAATTTTGTATGTATATTAATACATTTATTTATATAATGTATTAATTCATTTAATTACACGCAAAATTCAGTATTTTTCAGCAGCGTTTGCGAAAAAAAATTGAGGGCGGTGACGGGAAGTTACGGTACCATTTCATTTACTCTTGTTTCACAGACACTTTTCAGTACGTATTCTTAAATTAAAAAAATTTTTTACGAACATTATAAGTAATTTTCAGCAACAAATAGAATTCGTAGAATGGACGTAGTTTGGTTCACATTACGAATATTTTATTCGTATTCGTATAAAAGTAAATGTATAGTGCACGAATACATTTGTTACACTTCGAAAAAAAAACCTTCTGGTTCAGCTTGGGTTTGAGGGGTTCTTTTGCCACGTACTCTTCCGACAGGCTACGGTCACCTTACAATCACACATTTCCTTATAATCGGTAATTGTTCGACAAACCAGTCTGAACGATTTCAGTTGTAAATTTTTTAAACTCAATTAAAACTTCGTACATTCTACAAATTATGCGTACAGTCAACCTACGAATGAATTTTTAAATTCATACTAAATACTGCGAATATAATGAAAGAAATTACGAAGTTATTCCTACGAGAAATTGACCATTAATCCCTTATTAGTCGAAGATCATTCTTCGTAGCAACAGATGGCAAGGCGCATTTAATTCAATAACGGATATAAGCTTTGACAATAAGCAAGTTAATGTTTTAAAGTCATTGTAAACAAGCAGAAGACAAAGTAAATAATTTTATAAAAAAATTAATGTTTTCCCAAAAGTCGGCTTGTTTTTATATCATAAAGATGATCCAATTAGGACCTTTTTTTATAAATTCTTAAGCAAAATAAAATGACAAACAATCCTGCAGCATTGAAATTTAAGAAAGTTGCAGCGATCTGCGAGAGAAAAGCTTAAAATTCAAAAGCGAAAGAAAAAATTTATCATTAGAATTTGTAATAGTCAAAAGTTTTTTAAGACGTCCACGTAAATAGGTAACTCGATTTGAAACATCCATTTTACACTTCTTAAAATTCACGTTATTTAGCGGCGCCCACCCAGTTTGAGAATTTTCTGGATATTTTTCCCCGTCACGTGCTTATATTAAATCAGGATGCAGAATCAAGCGATGCAGGAAGGTTCTGGTATATGCTAAGAAAATTTAGGAAACCCAAAACCCATCTAATATACATGTATCTCTTTATATATATATTCATAGGTTATGAATTAAAAATAAATAAACTTTTTAAATCATTCAGATAATAGGTATGCTTACCTACTCGATTGTAGGAACTTGCAAGCTGCTTGAACGGCAAAAAAATATCTCCCTTAGCATGCGGGGAACATTTTAAGAATAGTGACAACTCAAATATTTAATTTTTGCGGATGATATGGATTTTGACCTCATAAATCTAAATCTGAATAATTCCAGTCCGCTCGAAATTGGTTTAGGAGTTAAAGGCTTCCAAAGTTAAAAAGTCGCCTAAAAATTAAATTTGTTTTTTTCAGTTTTCCAACAAAAAAATATTGTTAATATTAGGAAATTTTGGTATTCATACTTAAAAAGTTGAAAACTTGGGAGCTAAATAGTATTTAATGCAATTTCATTTAAGGATATAGGCCTCACATTATTTAATTTATTTAATTATTAAGAATATATGCTTTAGCAAAAAATTATTGAAATGTATTACATAACAAAAAATAAAATTAAATTTTAAAATGTTTCAGACATGATACGAGAAAGATTTTTACACCATCTTTAATATATATTAGATTTTCTTATGTGCACAAGCATTTATAAGTCGATGTAGTGTGAGTATCATGATTACAAAATTAGTACCAAAAATCGTAGTAAATAGCTTTATATAGGTCAGCGATGCCCACAAAAATTATTTAACGGGTGCAAAAACAACAGTTAAAACAACCACAACAACAAAAGCAACCACATAAAACAATTTTAAATCTAGATGCAATGAGGAATTACCAATAACACGAGTGCTGGCAGAGTCCGCTACTGCGAACTTATATGTACACTGTAAAAATAATGAATCAAGTAATTCCAAATATTTCTGTTTTTTTGCTAGTCAGAATACATTTTGATTTACCCAGCTTTAACCGCGTGGATGTTTTCAGATAATCTTCTTTTATTTTATATTTTATAGTTTTTTTATTTTTGCTTTTTATGTTTTTTGCTTCTTTTTTATGTTTTTGATTATGAATTTTTTATTATTATACATTTTTTCATATTTTAATCTTATAATAATTTTTATTTGCTTTAACCTTAATTTTTTATATTTTTTTATTATCTTACTGTTTTATTATTAACTAAACTGTTCTTAATTAAGATTATAATCTTTTTGATCTTTTATTATTTATGAAAAAATAGGCAAACTCCTAGTTTTCCGTAAATTCTTTTCTTGCCTTTTTCCAAGGGTATAAAAAACTCCTATACAAATAATTTATTCTGATGCAATATAAAAAGTACCACCTGCAAATATTCAATAGCTTTTTCTCAATGTGTATTCTCACAACGAAAAATATAAAGAATACGACGCATGCTGTTAACGTCTACAACTCGAATGCCAAAAACAGCAAAAATCAGCCGCGATCGATGGTGCCAAAGAAGAAAAACAACAACATGCAAACGCAGAACAGCTGTCGATGGTTTTAAAGAACAAAAACAATAACATTAAGAAGCGAGGCTGAAATTGTAAACTAAATTCGGCGAATTACAACAATCATGAAAACATTGAAGTTGTTGTAAAAGAGTGGAAAGAGTTAGGTGCTGGGCATCGCTGATATATGTTACATTTTGTTTATGCTCATTCTAGATTCCTTTATGCTTTTGCCATCCCCCCTTAAACAAATTCTACGGATGCCCATGCGCTCATATATTGACTTTCATGGAAGATAAGTTTTTTCTCGGAAGTTCGCGATGTAGAAAAAAGTACTCAATTTTATACAAAAATACATTGAATTTCTCGATATTCTCAATATATGAAGACCTATGATATAAATCTGTTTGACTTTACCGCTAGCAGCAATTACAAGAACCAATGCAGAGCTTTTAACAAATTTTAAAAAAATTTGGACTGGCATTAATTCTCAGCAGCTAATTGATGCAGAAAATTTTGGAAAATTCGCTGTAGCAACGCAGATTTTACATCGTCTAAGTCAATATAAAAATTAAATGGATAATGGAAGGTCATAACTTCAAATCTCCATAAAAATTTTTTGCCATGTGAAGCAGAGAACAGCTTGAGTGCATTCAAATGGCGTTTCGATTGTCTCGTCAATAAACGTTTTCTTATCGCATTCTCATCGTTTTCAGATTTTGTATGAGGTGTTAACTTCGTTTTGACAGTTGCGGCAGTCTCCCTCTGCGGAATGCGTATAAAAAAAATAAACTGGCCATTTCAGCCCTTGGAAGGACTTTGACCTAGCTTCTATTGATCAATTGTGTTGTGCGTGTTATTAAATGTTTGATCACAAATGATCGAGAACTGGACCTACGTGTTTTATGCCGACTCCGAACGGATTATGTTCTCAAGAAGCTTTACATGGCAATTTTTACTCTCTGAGGTTTGCCATTGTCTGCAGAGAGGTGACGACCGAACAGAAAAATTAATTGAATTGAAAAAACTTTCTGTCTGATCTGGAGTTGAACCCGGGCTGCCGCGGTTCTTTAGCTTAGGGGGCACGCACTCTACCCACTAGGCTACGGTCGCCACCCGAAATGCATATACCTTCTCTAATTCTGCCATGGCACCGAATGTGCTTCCTGCATTTAAATTAATGCGCAAATGCATGTTACCAATCGCTGTTGATACGAATGCCAAGAGTGTGAGCGCTAGCGATTACGAACGTCTGCGATACAAGAATGTCAAGCAAGGCAAGACATGAGGAACAATCGCTAAAAGCAAGGAAAATCCATGCTTTTATGCTCATTCGCACAAAGGAAAAATATTAGCTGCAGTGTTGCATTTTTTTATTCTGCGAATGTTGTTACCAGACACAAAAATTGCAATATTATAAAATAAGATTTTAATTAGAGTTATTATTGCACAAGTTGGCGAAAAAATATGTCAACAATCAACTTCTATGCTAACTCGACTGCGAGGTGGATAGCAGGAATTGAAAACGATTAATGTGAAAATTACTTTTATTAATATAGCCAATGGTATAAAAAAATGTGTTTGAAGCGATAACCTTTGATTGGAAAGGGATATTGGGGTTACATTTTCATGTAAATTATTTTTGAGACATTTAATATAAAAACAACATTTTGGTATAAATAAATTTGCCCAAAAAAATCATAGGGCAAAAGAAAGACAAAAACAGTTTAATAATTTTTGCGCAAAACTAGACGATTTTTTGCAAAAAAATGCTATGTCATATAAAAGGTAGTCAGGAATTTTATATAATAGTATAGATGATTCCCCAAATATTTAAAATCACCTCAAAAATCAAGGCTTTTGTAAAAGTATTGGCTGGTTTGGTAGTTTAAAAAATATAAACGGTCAGAAATAATACAATAAATAGTTATGAAAATAATAATAGATATGAAAAAAATATTTCAATAAGCATCGACAAATGTTTAATTTTTGCATTCAGATTAATGAAAATGCTGTTTTTCGTACATTTATTAATTATTTAATTACTTATTAATTATTTTTAATTACATAGAAAAAAATTCAATTATTTCAAATGCTATTCTCACTTTCCAGATTATATAAAATAAGCACATACTGAAAAATATTGTAAGAAATTATAAAACAAAACACAACTTGTGCAGATATTTTAATTTTAAGTTTTGTATAAATCTCATGAATTAAATTGCGAGCATTAGATCAAGTAAGTTTTGTAATAATATTTTGAAATAAAATATATCAAAATGAAAAAAAGCACTATCTTTTATTTTTTATTTATTTTATTTATTTATTTTATTTATTTAAAAATATTGTCTTTTGCACGCCGCATTTTTAGAATAAATAACAACAATATAACACCTATAT
This sequence comes from Dichetophora obliterata, assembly GCA_963920525.1. NCBI lineage: Eukaryota > Metazoa > Arthropoda > Insecta > Diptera > Sciomyzidae > Dichetophora > Dichetophora obliterata. Next base: position 150,626,939 of record OY986435.1, on the reverse strand, counting down.
ACTAAACTATTTAAAATTTTATAACTAATTATATTCATTAATGACAGAAATTCTCAACTCATAAAATGATACCAATAATTTTTTATTACAGAAAATGTTAACATTCAAGAATTAATTATCATGTGCATGTCACAGATATTTAAAACTATTGAAAATATTTTTAAAAGATGTGACATTAATATAAATTGACTAATCAAATGATCGACCTGCGGTGAAAAAATGCTAGAGCTAGAATAAGAGGTTGTGTTAGAGCTTAGACTAAAAATTAAGTTATGTGAAGTAAAGAAAAATATTTGAGTATCAATTGCTTAAAGGCTAATCTATTGGAGACTAATTTTATATGGTTAGGCAGTGAGTTCCACAGCCTTATTGCGCTAACGAAAAACAGTCTACTTGAGGCTGTATAATTAAAACACGGTATAAAGAGATTCAGATTTCTACTTGATCTGCAGAACTGAAGTCTTGCAAAGAGATATCGTGGACAATGCGAGTATATTATTTTATGCAAGAAAATGCAGTTACTTGCTTCGAAAAGATTGTTCAGACTACGGCCAGGTAATCGAATGGAAAATGAGGAGACATGGTCATGCATCTGCAGACCATAGACAAAACGAGCAGCATTATTCAAGGCATCTAACAGTTTATGTGAGGATTTTGAGTCCAGCTTGCTATACACAACTTCTGAGTATGTAATTATTGGCATTAAAATCTGATGGACAAGCGTACGTTTTGTTTCGGTGGGAACAAACGGTGCAGTCATTCTTAAGTTTCTTAATACATAATAGACCTTACTTACACACATATTAATCTGATCCTCGCAGGAAAGAGATGAATTCAGGATAAAACCTAGATTTTTTACCTTTCTTACAACTTTTAACTCAGTGTTATTTAGAATAATCGAAGGAGACTCAAGATTGAAGAAAGGTGTTTTGGTAATTGGCAAGACACATGATTTCAAGGGGTTTAGTGCAAGCAAATTCTCCCTAGCCCATTCCACTACTAATTTTAAATCATCATTTACTCTTGCGCACAAATCCTCAACAAGCCCTGTGGGTCTTGATATATATAACTGTAAGTCATCAGCATAAGCATGCATGGATACATTCTCACATTTCACAAAAATGTCATTGATGAACATGGCAAACAAGAGTGGTCCCAAGACTGATCCTTGAGGGACACCGCAAGAGATTTGCTTATACGCAGATAAGTTGTTGCCTAGGCTGACTCTTTGGGACCTTCCATTTAAGTAACTACTTAAAAGGCGAACTGATGGCTCAGAAAATCCAAACTGCAATTCAAGTTTTTTGCATAAGATACTATGGTTTACAGTGTCGAAAGCCTTAGAGAAATCGAGAAGGCAAAGCAAGGTTAGATCACCATTATCGAAGGGAGCTCTAATGTCATCCAAGACATTAACTATAGCTGTTGAACAACTATGACCTTTACGGAAACCTGACTGAAAATCAGACATAAGGCCCAGAAATAGGATATCTTCACTTATTTGCTCCGCCATAAGAGCCTCGACTACACAACATAACCTAAAATTTTAGCCATGTTAAATTTGACAAGTTAACAGTTGTACAACATTTTTTGTATTAATAAATTGTCCTGGAATTGAGTATATTAATATTAGTAAATCAGATAACAGTAAAAAAATTTTGTTGTCTTGTGTATATAATCCTCATAAATGTCTTTCTGTAGATCCCTTGTTTACTGATTTGTTAAATTTTAATTTAAACCATGATACAATTTTGATGTGCGGTGATTTTAATGTAAATCTTATATCAAATGATTCACATCAGCAAATGATGATTGACAAAATATCTTCGGCAGGTCTATCTGTTGTAAATGCAACTGAACCGACTCGTTTTTGCAATAATGCTACTCCTAGTCTTTTAGATTACTGCATTGTGTCTGACCCTTCTCTCGTTTTATTTTTTGATCAATTATTTTTTGTCTCAGATCATGACTTAATTTTTTGCTCCTTAGATATCAACCTGTCTCGTAATGCCTCTCCTTCTTCTTTATCATTTTATGATTATAAAAATATTAACTATCCGTCTTTATTTCATGAATTGTCTTTAATATCGTTTAATGAGTGCTGGTATCATGGCACAGCAGTTGATAAACTTTTTTCTCTTACAACCCCTGTTAAAATCCTTTTTGAAAAATATGTTCCTCTGCGCACAAAAGCTATAAAAAAACTCATCTTGCCCTTGGTTTACAGAGAATATCTTGTATGCAATAAAGAAAAGAAACAAACTACACAAACTCTGGAGAAGATTACCTTCTTCTGCCAATTGGGAAAATTATAAGGTGGTTAGGAATGAAACAGTCCACTTAACCAGGCAGTCTAAGACCCGCTATTTCACAGCCAAGCTTAATCCTTCGCTTCCCACTAAAACTTTATGGAGTAATATACGTACCCTTGGAGTGAAGAAAAAAAATTCCTCATTATGTAATATCGACCCGGACTTACTAAATGATTTTTTGTTGACAATAGTGTTCCTACAAATAATAATATGAATTCACTTAGTACTTTTAATTTTCCACATTTGTTTGAGTTTACCCCTGTTAGTGAACTTGAGGTTGGGAATTGTGTGATGCAAATAAAGTCCAATGCTATGGGTGAAGATGGTATTCCCATCAGATTTATAAAGATCATATTGCCTCATATAATAAGTCCTCTAACGCATATTATTAACCATTGCTTCACTTCTTCTTCATTTCCTGGTATCTGGAAAATTGTAACTGTCTTTCCAGTTGCAAAAAAATCTGACCCTGCTGGTCCAAATGATTTTAGGCCAATAAGTATTTTATCTCCTTTATCTAAGGTTTGTGAAAAGCTTATAAGCATTCAAATCAATAAGTTTCTTTCTGCAAAAAATCTTTTGTCGCCTTATCAATCTGGTTTTCGGGTGGGGCATGGGTGTGGTTCAGCAGTTGTTAAAGTACTCGATGATTTACGTCCTAAGTTTGATGCTGGATTATTGTCGCTACTTTGCCTGCTAGATTTTTTCAAAGGCTTTTGATAAAGTAAGTCACTCTTATTTATGTTATAAACTTAAGTATCTTTTTGGGTTTTCATCAAGTGCTGTGAATTTTATTTCTTGTTATTTGTCGTACAGATCACAGAGAGTTAAAGTTGGTCAATTCTTCTTCTCACCGGCCATAAGCCGGTCTTAAGTGGTGTTCCACAAGGCTCCATTCTTGGACCTCTTCTCTTCACAATCTTTATTAATGACCTCTTTACTGTATGCAATCACGTTTCCTTACATGCTTACGCTGACGACATACAACTTTATCTTTCTAGTAGAATTGAAAATTTAGATGAACTCTCAAGAAAATTTAATGTTGATCTATGTAGGATACATCAATGGGCGTGTAGTAATGGTCTTCAACTTAATGCTGCAAAATCTTATGTCTTACCTATCTGCAAAAATAAAACTTCTCTTGCTGCTTTCCCTGACTTATTTATTGGTACTAGCAAGCTTAATGTTGTGTCAAAAATTGTTAACCTTGGTTTTTGTCTTAATTCGTTCCTTTCTTGTACTGATCATGTTAATAATGTTGTCCAAAAAGTTTATTATATCCTACGTAACTTAAGAATGTCCGCCAACTCATGCACTATTGAATTAAAAAAATTACTACTCAAGCAACTTGTCATGCCCGTTATAACTTACTCTGAGATAGTATACAGTAAACTTGATTCTTCCTCTCAGCTGAAACTAAATATTGCTTTTAACTATGCCACGCGTTTTGTATATGGGTTGAACAAGTTTGATCATCTTTCCGGCTTTAGAAATGCAATACTTGGTTGTAGCTTGATAGAGTATTTGAATGCTAGAAACTTCATCTACCTCCATAAAATTATTCACACTAAAACTCCTTATTATCTTTATGAAAAATTACAGTTTAGTATATCCAGAAGATGTAACTTGCTTATTATCTCTAGACACGGCTCTCTTAATAGTTCAAATCTTTTTTTTAATTAATGCTGTAAGGCTGCCCGCTGAGTAAACGCTGAAGCAGGCAGGCAGACAGGCAGGCGCAGACAGCAACCCGCTCCACAAATAAATACCGCAGAGTGAATGCGAGAAGCAGATCAGGTCAGTGCGACATAGTTTGTTATTGTTTTGTTTTTTTCGCATTTATTTTGTTATGAAACCTTCTCCAGCTTAATAAACATTATTTAAATTCACACAAAAACTTGCTGAATGTAGTCAGTGAATTCAGCTTTACCAACAACAACAGCAACGCAAAACACACACTTGCGCATCAATGATTCAAGATTGATTTATAAGTTTTGTTATTGTTATTAAATGTGTCTTTATAATTTTTTTTTTATTGAAAGCATTGCAGTACCAAACAACACAAAGCAAAGAACAAGTTTATACTTTTGTTATTTGTTTTTAGTTTCCTCGAAATTTGTGTTGAGTGCAGAAAAGCGGGCATAAATATGCTTATCTTGCGTGCAGCAATAAGAATCTATTGTTGATATTTTTTCACTTTGCTTGTTTTGTTTGGGAAACCTATACATTTATTTAATTCTTATTACTTATTGATTTACTTACTTAAAAAATTAATAAAAAATGTATTTTAATTTCCAATGCAGCAATTTATATTGTTATGGGAAGAAACAAATCTTTCAGAATTCATTCTATTGCATGTGTCAACAAAAACAAAACACAACTTTCACTCTATCATGTGCGCCGACTCAGCCGCTGCTGTTGTTTGTATATGTGTTTCAACGAATCTATTCTGTTGTTGCTGTTTTTTGTTTTTACTATTTTTTTCACTCAAAAGATGATGAAAACAAAATCAAAACAGTCCACAGTTTTGTTCGGATTCCAAATGGTAGTTTCTAAATGGATGGAAACTACAAATGGTAGTTTCATAAATCCATAATTTTCGTTATTTCAGTTATGCAAAATTTACCACCAACAACAACAACATAGATGCACAATAACAAAAACAATCTTCACACTCGTTGCTATGTTGTGTTTACATGGTGTTGTTTTTGTGTGTTTATCATAACATATACACGTTCGCTGATGCTTATTATGCTTGTATGTGTGTGTTTCGTCCAACGAAAAAATAATAAACATAAAATGCTTCTAAAATAAATTCTTCCTTGATAAAACTGCGTTTAAAAAAATTGTATATCTTTAATTTTAACAAAACTTAGACAAACACGCAAAATCAGCTGCGAGAAACCAGGACAAAACACTTTTCTCGCTGTACCTGCTTTGGTCTGCCTGCCGTCACTATGTGGACTTCGAGCAGATTTATATGAAACTGTATGAAGTCACTTTTCTCGCAGTGGTGCCTGCCTGCCTGCCTGCCTGCCTGTCTGCCTGCCTTCCTGCCTCGGCGGGCAACCTTAGGCTGCCCGCTGAGTAAGTGCCGAAGCAGACAGGCAGGCAGACAGGCACAGGAAAACTATGTGAACAAGAGAGAAAAAAGTTATTTCTATCTCGTTTCTTCGCAGGGCCTGCCTGCCTGCTTCGGCGTTTACTATGCGGGCAGCCTAAGACTGTGGAATGCGTTGCCGGTTTAAGGGAAATAACTAGGGTAGAAACTTTTAGGCAATCTGTTTTTTCTCATTTTTCTGCTACTTAATTTCTGTTTTCTTTCCTTTTTTATATTCTATCTATCTTATATTATTCTATTTTATAATTTAGTTCTAAGTTAATTTATATATGCAAAAATGTGTTAAAAATAAATTTATTTGTCTTAATGTTAGCTATAAGTCAGTTAGTCTGTTTTGCATTCTATTAAATTATATATTTTTCTTAGTACATTAGCATCACAAAATCTTGCGCTAATTTAGGTTGTTGTTATGTATGCACAATATTGTTTATTATTAAGCATCCATTATACTGTAAAAGAACTAAGTTCTTATTTGTATTCATTTTCTCTATAATAATAAATAAAAAAAAATAATAAATAAAAATACCTGCTCGTTTTGAAAAATCCATACATTTGGGTTGAATACTCATTTTCTGGGCTTTTTTTTATAAAATTGTTTATTAAATCCTTGCAGCACACGTCGCTTCTTTACAACAGTTGTCAGAAGGATCTCTTTCTAACTTACACAACTTAGCTCTGCTCGTGACATTTTCTAAACGTGCACTTTCTCACATTCATAAAAAAAAGTTAATGACAAGTTCCTGTTGGTTTTCATCAAACATTTTTTAATTGTGTTGGAGCTTTGGTTACGTTTGTCTTGAAGGGATTAAGAATTTTCATTGAAAGCAAAACATTGTTGTTATTTTACCGACAAACTTTCAATAATAGTTTGTTTACTAATTTAGGTCGCTTTCAAGATTAACTTTTATGCACTCTTGGTCCAAATTTTAGCTCAAGTTACTTTAAAAATTTACTTTCATAAAACTTGCTACTGGCAATACTGATTGCTCCACAGTAGGGAAAAGAAAACAATAAACTAAAAGGAAACAAACAGCACAAAGAAGAACGCGCTGCTAGAGAAGGTCAGAGAAGTATGGAAACAACAAAAATTCATGCAGCAGCTGACACTCGAGCTTTAAGCGAGGCATCTGAATGATCTCGTGGCTGCCTTTGCATCAATTCGCAATCGTGACAAAGTGTGCTTTGCAGCAATCGTTGTTTACGAACTCGAGCGGTATATATGCATTTTTTCTTGTGTGCGATTACGGCTGACGACGATTGTTACTCGAGTGGCAATAACTGACGAATGGTCTCATGCAAATCTCTGATGTGAAGGACTTTTTTTCCAATTGGTGAGCTATCAGAGGAAGATCAAGAAGTGAAAAATAAAGACTTAAAAAAGTACAGACAATGCTAATAATTTCATCGGAGCCTTTAATAACGTCACTCCGAAAAAAATTAAAAAACAAAAGTTTTCTGAAGATAATCTAGACGATATCCAAGATCTCTTAATTGAAAAGTAAAAAACCGGCAAAAGCGTTTCATATATAATATTAATGAAGCCAACAATTCTTAAATAAAGACAGTTTTTATCTGTGCAAGGCAAAACTGTTATTTTTATGAAGCAAAACTTAAAAAGTTCACTAATTTTTTAATTAAAATTTATTAAATCATACCAGAAATATAAATTTAGCCTAACTAAATAACTTTTTATTGCAAGAAAACTGCAAGTAAGATCATATTAAAAAATAAAAATAAAAAATGTGTTTCGAACCAACCCGAAAAGTAACCCCAGAAATTTTTAACATTATTTCTGTATAGCGCAATCAATTTTAAGTAACATAGAAAAGCCGGGTTAAAAAATCTTAAACCGTTCAAAGGTTACAGAATTTATATCGATAAAAGTGCCTAAAAAGTGCACTGTGCATCGTCTAAGTCAAAATAATATTTCTGCAAATGTATTTCAGTGTCAAAAATGCATGACTTTTAATATATATGCAACACTTGTGAAATACATTTTATAAATAGGAATTAAAAGAATTGAATTTAAGTGAACTCTTTCATTGTCATGTTTTTTTTTAAATTCATTAAGTGTAAGATTCTATTTTAGAAGTGTAAATTTCTGTAATTTCTTATCAACAGCTGATTATCTGAACAGCCACCTTTTTGAGGCAAATTTTAGTATATTATGCAATTCAGTCCCAAAATATTGTTCAAATTGTCTGAATTCATGCTTACCGTTGATACTTTTCCAACAATGGTGATTAAATGCTTTTATTAATTTATCAATTTCTTTTGGTAAAGATTTTGATGCAGTTTCTGAAACTAAATTCAAGTTATAGCAAATGCATCCATGAAATGAGGACTGATACTTTTAAACTTTTCCTGAACACAGTTCGATGCACTACTCATCATTACTAAACAACTATCAGCAGTAAAACCAGTTTTATTAATTTTAGGAATAGAAAAGTAACAGAAATTTTTCAAAATCATGTCAAAAATTACTTGGGATATACAATCTGGAATAAGAACTCGTTCCAAAAATCTTTCAATACATTTTGTATCATAAGTTCTAACAATCAAAACAAAACTTTTGATTTTTTTTTCACTATTAAGGAAAAGTAATTTCTTTTGCCATATGTCTGAATTATTTTTACATATTCAGGTGATATGATTGTATTTACAATAATAATAATAAACTGGCCATTTCAGCCCGTGCGTGCTCTCAAATTTTAGAACACTTATGAGTTTTATGTCGATTCCGAACGGCTTATGTTCTCAAAAAGCTTTACAAGACAGTTTTACTCTCTGAGTTTTCCAATTGTCTGCAGAGAGGTGATGCGCAAACTGAAATATGAATTCAATTGTAAAAACATTCTGTCTGAGCTGGGAATTTAACCGGGGCACCGCGGGTCAGCTTACGGGCCACGCACTTTACTTAGTAGGCTACGGCCGCCAGAATATTTATAGTTATTTCTATCTATTTATATATATATTTATTTTAGTTTTTTTTAATGTTTGAATCAATTATCTTATCTTTAAGTAGAAAACTTAGGTGGTTCAATGTTGAGAAGGGCAAGTGTTGTTCCGCAACAAATGTACGTAACATTATCTCCAGCTTCTGCGGGTTGTTGAACGCGATTTTGTGGCTTTTACACGAAGCATGTTGTGGCACCTACATTTGAAACGTTACAAAGCGTGCACTTCTTTCCATTAAGAAAGCTAAATTTCCAGCCTTATATACAGTTGCAAAAAAAACTTGGATAAACCCATTACCGCTCACCACCAAAACCCGTTAGCTTAGTTTTTGAAATTTTCAGCATAAATTTGTATTAATATTAGACGGAAAACTCTGAAGTTTAAAAAAAATTCAAGGGTTTGCGTATGGTGAAGATTATTATTATAAACGCATTAGGAGTCTGTAAGTAGAGAAATAAAATAAAAAAAAAATTATAAAATGAAAAACTTGAAAAATTTTAAAATGAGAAATTGGAAAGTTTGGAAGTTTTCTTTTTTGGAAAAAGAATGCTTTTGGCCTTTTCACACTGTTGGAAGTAGAAGCTTTACAGTGGCTGAGGATTTTTGAGGATTTTTTTGAAAATGCTTTCATCGCGTATGATATATTTATTATACGTTGTCATTTATAGGTTAAGACAATTATGATTTTAAATTTCAGGGTAATGTTTTTGTTGAAGGATAAAAAGGATTAATATATATTAAGTGTATACATACTGTATACATGTGTATACACACATATATTTTTGAAATATGATATATAAAGGTTACTTCGTTACTACTTTATGAAAGGTTATATATTCAATATAATCTAGCCATATAAAAACTCAAAACATAAAATAAGATCATATATCATTGATAAAAGAAATGAGGAAATAAATACAGTGAAAAGGATTGATTTTCATCAAGCAAGTTATGTCTTGTGCAAAAAATTATTTTTTTGTTATTAATAAGCAACAATTATTATTTAGATAAATATATTACAAATTATTTTTCAACCTAAAGAATATATTTTCAATGTTTTGTTTTAAGCTCAATAAAAAGTCTAAAAACTCCCTAGAAAGTCAGTGAATTGATGAACGTCGAAAGTAGCAAAAGCAGGAAAGAAAACTTTATTCTCAAAACATGTTTTTTCTCGCGCTGTATTCTATATAACTGTATTCTGTAAATTAAAAGTAATTAAAACTTTAAAAGTAATTAAAACTAAAAAAGTAATTAACCCATTACCGCCGGTTACAAGATCCCGTTGAGCAGGCGCGTACTTATTCCAACTTTTTTTTTAATTAAAATATATTTTTTCGGGCTAGTGAATTTAAAACTTCTTCCGTTGTTACTTCCACATCCCTGTGAACATTTAGAAGAGCTAACCCATTGGGCCTTTCTTCTCTAGTTTTACTAATCATGTACGTTTTAAGCCTTCATAGTGACGGAAACGAGGGTTCGCTTGAAGCGACTGAAAACGGCAACGTTGTACAAGTCTTCAGGAATCGGCTTATTGATGGATTACAACGTATGTATATATAGACTTTCCAGGTCGATTTGTTTGATTCAAGCAGTGCCTACAAATATGGGGTACAAAATATTTGTCAAAACTTTGCGTTTTTACAAAAGCAATATAGCGTTTTGAGCGTTTTGACTATAAAGTAATGTATACACTGAAAAAAATCATTACGTTTTTAAATTCAACACAATGCCTTTAATATCAATGCATAATTTTTCATACAAATTTAAAAAAAATGTTTCACGCAATTTTTTAACCCATATATTTTATAAAAAAATTTGCATAAAACATATTTCGTCAAAGTAGGAAGAAATTGTTTTCAATATGTCGCCCATTTCACATTAAAGTGTAATATCAGTTGGATTGAAAATCTCCGATTTGGCTGAAATTTTGTGCTTAGATTAGTTAATTGTTTAGAAAACCAAAGCCGGAGTTTGAGGTTTTGAGATTTCTTCGCGGACTCATAGCCATGCGAATGCTAAAATAGGGTATATTTTGAGACAACGTAGCTTAGACAATTTAAATGCTATTTTCGTTAACAGGGTATCATTGGTAATTTTATTTTGAGGGAAAAATATTAAACTTTTGAAAAAATTGCAGTTACATGACCCATTATTAATTTCAAAGTTTAATACCAGCAACAGGCGCTGTAATTTTTTTCATTTTTATTATTTTAATTTTTTTTTTACGTTCCATTTCCTTTCCAAAGATATAAAATTAAAGTGTTTTCTTAAAGGGTTCAGAAGTTATGGCGTAAAAACTTTTTCAACGAATTCAACTAGAATTGATATGTATTGTGAAAAGACTTCAATATATAGAGACTTATACATTTTTTTACGTAAATAATATAAAAAATTTTCCAAAGTACATATTTTGTTTGTTTTTAATGCATCTTCTCTTTGCTAGGTGGCATAAAAAAAGTAGTCTTTTTCAGCTGGTGTCAAGATATTTTGATCAAAATGTATAGAAAACAAAAAAATCAAAGTGCATATTAATAAGATAATCCCCCGCTACGGGGGTCAAAAGCGTCGAAAATGACAGCATTTATTGTGTCAAACTTAATAATTCCAGTAAAGGTTGTAGCTACAAATACCCTCATTAAAATGCACTGTGATTTTTTTGATTCCGACAAATTGGGACCAAAATAGCTTGACACCGGCTGAAAAGGACTGCTTTTTTATGCCAACTATCGAGAAGAAGATATTTCGAATATTTTTAAATATTATTTACACTAAAAATAGAAACTTAGTTTAAAATTAAACAAAAAAATTTTAAATAGAAATTTAACACTTTTGAGTTTCTACAAAACAAAATTTAAAATAATCGTATTCAATTTTCAACTTTAAGCTCATTTATTTTTTTTTAAATTTTCTTTTATTATTTCTTTACAATAACAAAAAAAACTTCACTATCTGAGACTGAATTTAAAAATAATGTGCAGTAGAATCTCTGACAATAATTGCCAGACAAGTGAGACAAAGCTGAGAAAAACACCGATTTTACATTTGATTGTGTGAACATATTTTTTAAATTGGTTTAACAAATAATGAACATTGTATGAAATAAAAAATAAGTTTATTATATTAATATTTAAAAGATTTCAATATTTTAAGCCGCATTAAAATACAAAATTCGAGAGGTTTCAGGTGTCGCTAATTACGAATTTGACGTACAAAACTCGAAAAAATTAAGAAATGGCATCGAAAAATGGCTTAATTTTATTGTTTTTAATTAAAGAACAGTATTTTGAAATTATGTTTTTGAATATTTGTTTTCAATTCTAAAGTTTTTATTTTTAACTTTTTTGAACTATTAATGTTTACTATAAAAGTATATTCAAAAACATTGTTTTGAAAAAAAAAACAACTTTTGTTTAAAATTGAACTGTAAAAACATTGAATCTAACTTAAATAAAATTGCTTCAAGCTTTATTTTAAATACAAATTCATTTATTATAAACACAGTTTCATTAAATTTGTACACATATTCCTTCAGTGTACTTAAAAAAGAATTTAATTCTATAAACACTCAAATATGCTTCCCTTTAATTAAGAATCTGTTGCTTTAATTCATAGGCATGGGTTTTTCTATATTCTATAGAGGTTTTTTCCTTAATATAGAGAATTTTTACATGACTTAACGACCTCACGTCTTGATGTCGTTGCAACGTTATCAAAGCAGCTTTTTAGTTTTGAAGACAAGTTTTTACTTAAATATAAGAAATGAAGGTATGATAGAAGTTAAATTTCCAACAATTTTATACACGCAGAAATAATTTGAAGAAAAACTGTATTAATATCAAGTCCGCTTGCAACATTCTACAGCATGATTTCTTAAATTTCGAAAAATATGTTACAGAACTTGGATATTTCATAGAAATACATGTAATTTTTTCTTTTTTTTGGACAACACAAGCGATTTATTTTAAGGATACTTTTCTTATATTTCTAGAAAAAATGCTTTAAAATTATTTAAAAAGTGAACGGTTCTTAATGAAGCAAATTAAGTGACGATCGTTTAACAACTGCGATGGTCGAATGGATAAGCCCATGACTTGTATTCACGCGGCCGAGGTTGAAGTCTCCGGATAATGGTCATTTTTCAATTTAATTTAATGTTAATAACAATAATGTTTGCAATTTTTTTTGTCAGCACTAAAATCATAATTCTCACAGAATGTATTTTAAATCTTAAAAAATGTGTTTTTTTTTTGCAAAAATTCCAAATACTTTTCCAAGGATTCGATGAAAAATTACTTATTTTCAGAGAAAATGTTTCTTGTAATAATAAAAAAAAACTGGCCATTTCAGTCCTTGCACGGACTTTGACCTAGCTTTTATTGATCAATTGTGTTGTGCGTGTGATTAGGTGTTTGATCACAAATGATCGAGAACTGGACCTACGTGTTTTATGCCGACTTCGAACGGCTTATGTTGTCAAGTAGCTTAACATGGCAATTTTTACTCTCTGAGGCTTGCAATTGTCTGCAGAGAGGTGACGACCGAACAGAAAAATTAATTCAATTGAAAAAACTTTCTGTCTGAGCTGGAATTGAACCCAAGCTACCGCGGTTCTTTAGCTTAGGGGCCACACACTCTACCCACTAGGCTACGGCCGCCACATTTCGTAATTATAGCCTATGATTAATAAACGGTAGAAAATTTTATATTTTAAGAGAAAATGTTTCTCTTAGCTATAGCCGATGATAAATAAACGGTAGATAAACTTACTAAAATGTAATGAGAAAAATGATTGGATAATTTTCCTAAAATATTTCTCACTTCTGGTGTCAATTTAACAAAAAATATATACTTAATGTTGAGAAAATCGGCCATTGCGCTAAATTAAGCCCGATTTTCTAACGATTGGGAGCTATTTTTCTAGATTTTTTGAAAATTTTTTCTTTATGTGTATAATAGTATATCACAATAAATTTTTTAAATTGAATCTTTTTATTTTTGATCTACTTTGATCAATATCTTTGTCGTGACTATAAACACACAATGGCTGCCATGTTGTGCTGAATTTTTCTCTCGAAGTTCGTTAAAATTCGATCATTTCGGGGGTTATAATCCTCAAATCCCCCTTGCGTACGTGCCTGCCGTTGAGAAAACATGATGTAATTTTGTATATAGTTTCATTTTTGGCTAATTAAGACAAATGCAGATATTAAATTTTTGCTAGAATGTTGAACAGGCTACTTTAGCGACAATTCTTTAAAATGTAAAATCGGCGGAAGCACTTCATATTTAAAACGCTTAAACGGGTTTATACACAAAAAAAAATTTAGCTTAGAAATTATATACACTTTTCAATACCTTTTAGGTACTAGTTCCTTTATTTATTGCAGATTTATAACAATAGTTTGAAGCAACTTTAGAAAATTTGAGGAGAAATTCCACAAAAATACTCACTTTTGCTAATACATAATTTTGGCAGGAAAAAAAAAATATGCTTCAAAAAACTTGCCAACAAAAAATTATAAATTTTGTCTAGATATATAGATTTGTATAGATAATTTAAAAGAAAACCATCTGAAAGGAACAACACCTTTACACCTAAAAAATATTTAGGGTAAAATTACAAATAACATCTTTGTAGAAATACAAACAGAGGCTATTCGTAGAATGTACAAAAGTTTTGCATATAGAACAAATGTTTGTAGTGTTTTGAATTTGTAGCTTTGTACATTCTACAAACGCTAGTTTGTAAAAATCTATAATGTATAAATTTGTGAACTGAACGAACATTTGTTTGATAATGTACAAAGAGGTGGATTTGTTCGCATCTTTTGTAGATGAAACGAATGCGTTTGTAAAAAATACTAATTTTTCTTTGCACAAAGTACAACCGGTAATTTGTAATATGCACAAAGTCGTTCGTAAGCTGAAAAGAACAAACAGCTTTGTAAAATATAATAAATGTTTTGTACATAGTACGAAGCTTTTTTTTGGGTGTACTGTACATTATAAAGTACAACCGGTGGTAATGGGTTAAGATATCAACTTGAAATTTTGGACAGATATTCTTTAACGTATTGACGTATTAACCTTAAATATACCTTATTATACCTTAAATTTTATACTTTTTATTACTAGAAATATTGTTTTTAAGAATTTGTGTATAAAAATAAAAGAGTAATTTTTTTCTTTGTGTTCAAATTTCAATTTTGTTTTTTTTTACGTATGGGTAAATACAATGCATAATAACTTATTTTAATGAAAATCTTTTTATTAGTTGATTTCAGTTTACTACAAGGGCCTGGGTATTCCACAGCGCAAATTGAAAGAGCCAAGTTTGAGCAGATTTTTTTTTTCTTATAAAAAAATTTGTGCGTTTACTTTTGAACATCAACGTTAAAATGACATTTCATTCAGTGTAATACATTCTCTCAGTTTTTTTGTAAAAAGTTATTGAAAAACCTGTTATCTATAATGTCTTCACATCTTAAGTTAAGCAATATATGGTTATTTTAAGCAAATAGCAGCATGCAGTACAGGTCTGAGCCAAACTAGAGCCAAACAGTTTGTTTACGATCGTCTTCAATCTTTCGCATGAAACGCTCAACAGAACGATATTTAGAAGACTTATCCCAAGGTTATAAGCACAACTAGTGGGATCGCCTTTCTTGTGGATTGGGCAGAGAACTCTGAGATTCCAATCGTTCGGAATGCATTCGTGGGATCACATTCTGTACATAAGCTCGTGAATGCATTTAAATAGAGCTTCGCCTCCTTACTACAACAGCTCAGTTGTGAAGCCATCAGCTCCCGCGACTTTGTTATATTTAAGCTGTCAGAACTTCATCTTAATCGAGTAGCGGAACGTCGACGCTATCATTCGTAATTGGGGTTTCTGGGTAATCATCTCTATTATAAGAATATGTTCTTTGGAAATACAAAGACAGTAAGTAGTACGATTATGACTTATGACATTATAACATTGCAATTTTAATTTTAATAATAGATTTAGTAACTAAAAAGAATTTTAAGAATAATTGATTATAAATTATAAGAAGATATACAAATTAATAGAAAGATAAACAGTTGGAAAGAGAGAAAACAGCACAGGTACATAGAACATAGAGACAGAAGTGATATATTATTTCAATCAATTTTAACACGCGGCTTTTAAATAAGGTGTTTAAATATGGCTTGCTGAAGGTCGCCTTTTAAACTGAGAGAAGTGTTCCCTCCATAACGTCAATGTACTCTAGATATCTGTCATTTGATTCCCATTTTCATACTTGTAGGAAAAGGCCCCGGTTTTAAGACCATCGGCAAGGCGTCTTATCTTTTCGAAAATTTTTTGAACCTTATTCCTGTTGCCATACATCTCAATCTTCTCATGCTCGCGCTTTTCTGTCTCTCTTTTTTCCACCAAACGTGGAAACATGCAGTTCGTGGTTCAAACATAAAATGCTTAATTTTTTTTATGAGAATATATTTCTCCAATCCATAATAAACTCTATGATTCAAGTAGCTAAAACAAAACTTGAATTACTACAAGACAGAATTTGAACTTTAAGGGGACAGTCTGGTTCTTTTTAGCATATTTAAGAAAAACATTATTTAATGAAATATTTATTTTGGAAATCTGCTAATTGTAAACATTAAGTATAAAATGTTTTTTTGTTTTTTTAACGTAGATATGGTAGAGATAAGGCCAACTGAAGGCAACCCTGCTCAAAACTGGTTGACATGACTTCTCAACTCTAGAAATTCTGAAACAAAAAATTTAAATTTCTTATTAAAGTATAATTTTTCTAATGGCATCTAATAAAGAAAACTGGGTTGTTTAGAAATTTAATTTTTTTAAAGAACCAGACTGCCCCCTTAAGGTACTTTTTAATTTAGAGTATAAATGTATTATATATAGTTTTGAAATCATAATATAACATTGGACAGATATATCAAAAATAAAAGATTGTAAATAATTTGACCCAAGAAATCTTCATTTGATAAAGTATTAGTTATCAAAGAAGTATTTAAAAGGAATGAGAAATGTAACAAAATGATTTTGAATAACTTGCACGAAGTGAATTATCTCATCTCCAAAAAATTATTTTTAGTACTAAGCAAAATTTTAATGTTAAAAAGAGTTTTCTTCTTGAATCAAATAAGTTATTCTAACTTTATACAAATAACTGTGTAGAGTTAAGAAAAGAAATATGCTTAAATTAATCAGTTTTTTCTTAATGTCATTAATATTAATATTCTCAATGCTAGAAATTGGGAACTTTAATAAAGTCAAAAATACAACTTTTAAAGCGTAAATTACACATTTCTCTGAAGAGATATTATTTCCAGAATCCTTGGATATTGAATTCTGTTGTGTTCATGGTAAGTTTGGTTCCTTGAGCCGTTTTATTACATGCTCATATATTCCTCCCCTTTCTACCTTAGAAGTTTATAGCAAACATTTGGCTTCTATTAGTAAAGTTTGCCCAAAACTGCAATCTAATGATCATATTTTAATAACTGGAGATTTTAACCTGCCAAACGTTTCTTGGAACTGCTGTAATCAAATTTTTGGAATATTTTTACCTTCGTCTGAAAGTTCATCCGATAATTATTTTTTAAACGAGCTCTCAATCTAAGGCCTGTTCCAACTTAACTTCATCTTTAACATAAATAATCGTTTGCTTGATCTGGTGTTTTTTGATGAAAGCAATATCGGTTCTGTGTCTAAATCAGATCCTCTGGTAACACCCAAAATTTTCCAAATCCATCTGTGCAGTACTATGATTCTCAACCGCCTATTGAGTTTAACTTTAAAAAAACAAACTACGAGATTTTGAAGAATAACTTCTCCAATATTTACTGGAATGCTATTCTAAATATTAATACAAATAGTTTATCTTCTTAGAGTCTTGATGATGCGGTAAATGGGTTAAATAGAACGCTCAATGATGGTTTTCTAAAAGCTGTTCCGCAAAGGAAAGCCTCTTTGGCATCGGGTCCGGTATGGTATACAAATGAATTAAGAAAAATTAGCAACTTGAAATCTAAATACTATAAAAAATATCAAAAAACACATAACATATGCAATTTTGGATGCTATACCTCAATTAAATACAGTAGCCAACAATTATGCAAACAATCCTTTACTATCTACTTAACGAAAGTGTAATTAAACATCAAATCTGATCCTAAATTCTTCTGGAACTTTGCAAACACAAAACTTAAGATTGCTTCCTATCCTTCTTTATGAAGTATAATTCTGTTGAGTCCAATAATGATAATAGTATTTGCAATCTGTTTGCTGATTTTTCAAGACGACTTATTCATCATCGTCCTATGATTATTTAAGTTATCCCTTCAATATTCAATCTGGGGATATTTATTTTCCAATAATTGATACAAACACAGTATCAATTATCATATTTAAAAAATATTAAAACATCATATAAAAGTATTCCTGATAACATACTTCATGTGTATTAAAATACTGCTGTGAAGAATTAGTAACTCCAATCTCTTTACTATTTACTTCATAATTAAAATCCTACTATTTTCCTGCAGCCTGGAAGCATTCATTTATTATTCCGCTGCATAAATCCGGTCTTCAATTGACAGCTACCATGGCATAGAAAAATTAAGCTCTTTGCCTAAACTTTTAGAGGCAATTGTTACATCACGACTATCGCATAGCGTTAATTCTTTAATGTCTCCTTTTCAACATAAATTTCTTTCTGGAAAATCCACTGTTACTAACCTTCTCGAATTTACATCAAAAATTATAGAAAATTTTGGAAAAGGCATGCAGACTGATGTAAACTACGCTTTAATATTCATGTAAATAAAATAATAAATAGAGCAAATAGTACTTTAGGATTTATTAAACGTTGGGCAAAAGAGTTTAATGATCCATTCATAAAGAAAACCTAATTCACTTCCCTAGTGCGGCCTATCTTAGAATACGCTTCAGTTGTTTGGTGCCCACGATACGGTTGTTACATAGACGACATTGAATCAGTGCAGAAACAATTTCTTTTGTTTTGCTTAAGCTATCTTTATTGTAATACTGATTTTCACTTACCACCTTATGAATATCAGTTACTACTCTTAAATCTTCCTTCTATAAAAAATCGGAGAATTATGATAAATGCTTGTTGGATTATAAAACTTTTACATAGATATGTCAACAGTCAATATACATGAGTAAAATATATTTTAATATTCCTCTTCGTCCTAGAAGATCTTTTGTAGAACTCTACATGAACTTTTGTAAAACTAATTATTTGCAAAATGAACCTCTTAGAAGTGCTTGCACTGATTTTAGTTTTGTATCTGATGTTATATCCTTAAGTGAATCCATGGACTCAATCAAACATAAAATTATAGATTACCTGCAGTACCGTCGTTGATTATGATTAAGTTCTCTCAAACGTATATCTGATGCATCTGGTGATACTTGTAACACACTAGCTGAACCCGGTGTGCTTCGCTACCCCCTCGTTATAAAATAAAATAAAAAATAATTATATATTTACAAAAATGTATTTATTTAATTTTAATTTAATTATTACAATGCTTTAGGACATACAATATTTTTAGTTTGTCCATTAGGAGCATACACATATTATTCGGTGGGTTTTCCTACATGCGAGCATGCAACATGCGAGAAACATGGATGGACATGCGTTGAGCTCATCAGCTGGGGTTGCACCTGGAATAACCGGTAGTGTTTGGCGAAAATCACCGGCTAACAAAATAAGTGTTCCCCCAAATAATTTCCTATTGCTTCTGAAATCCTATAATGTGCGATCTAGGGATTCTAAAGATTTTTTGTGTGCCATTGTGCATTTATCCCATACTATGATCTTACACGTTCGCAGCACTTTACCCATTGATGAATTTTTCTTTATATTGCATGTGTGCTTCTCAGAGAATTGCAATTTCAGTAGTAATTTAAGTGCCGAATGCGCTGTTCTGCCACCATCCAAAAGCGATGCAGCAATGCCGGATGACGCAATGGCCAACGCAATATTGTTTTGGGATCGAAATGTAGCCAAAATCAACGAAATCAGAAACGTTTTTCCGGTCCCGCCCGGTGCATCTAATTTTGGGTTATATGGGCGAGGCCACGCTCCTTTGTACGCTCACAACTTTACATAGTCAAGAATTTACTATTTCGTAAGAATATATATTGTGAAAATTTAATGACGATCGGTCCAGTAGTTAAGACTATATTACGATATTTAATTTTCCTAAAAAGTGGCGTGGTCCCCACCCACTTTTCTCCTAGTACGTATTCCTAACTATGCCAATACCATATGTACCAAATATCATCGACGTAGGTCAAAAAATGCCCAAATTATGGTGAATAAAAATTTTTTGGGTGCCCCGCCCCTTTGTCCAATCAAAACTTCATATAGCCTATTATTCCTTCCAGAGACACAGTAACATGCTGTGAAAATATCAGGAAGATCGGTCAAAGGGTTTGGTCTCCTATATAGCACAAACAAACAAACAGACGGACATTAATTTTTATATATATAGATTGAAAGCAGATTAATTATAATTAAAGTAAAATGGGGCGAAAAAGGGGGATTTGGTAATAAAAAAATCTATGGCTACCTTACCTGTAGATGAAAAGTATATAAAACTTTAGGTAAATACATATTACAAAAAAGTATTTTGTATAGCAAACATTGTTAGTGGTATAAGTAAGTATCTGAATTAAAAAAAGGGGGTGGTGAAGTGGGCGTGGTTTATAGTAATATGGCGACGTTAACAGTATTAAGAGCAATATACTGCCAAATAAAAAATAATCCGTTGGAAGGAACAAATTTGTACAGAGAACAAAAAGTTTAAAACTTAAATTTGGAGTGAAAAGGGGCGTGAAAAGGGGCTTGGCGTAATAAATGTTTATTTCTACCTCGCCTGGAGTATAATGTGTATACAATTTGAAGTTAATCTGTTAAAAACTATATGGGAGCAATTACATAATTTTAAAAAATTGGGCGTAAAAGTGGGCGTGGTTGAAAAAAAGTCAGAGTCCCATAATGTCATAATCATGCCAGAGTCCCAGTTAAATGCTGTGAAAATTTCAGGAAGATCGGTCCAGAGGTTTGGTCTCCTATAAGGTACAAACAAACAAATAAACAAACACAAATTCAATTTTATATATAGAAAGAAGTAAAAACCAAGACAAATGTAGTCACATTCATCATGAAGATATAAGGCAATTGAAGATTCCATGTTTAGGTCCATTCAGATTATTTAGATGTTCATACACCAAAATGATCCATTTTAGGCTTAGGTCCATTTATCCATTTAGTTTGTTGTATTAATCTATATATCGCTACCTTAATATAGAAAGGCCCTAACTCATTTTTTTTTACTTAACAGGAGAAGGAAAAAACTTGATAAAAATTAAAATTTTGCAGCTGCAAAGTGGAGTTTTTTATTTAAGACTCTTACTAATTTAATGCTGTAGCAATTTTTTTTTTGTAGCAATTTCTTTTCTATAACAATTTTTATTGCAAAAATTAAAAAAAAAATCGATTTTGAAAAAGTTGAGTTAGGGCCTTTCTATATTAAGATAGCGATATATAGATTAATACAACAAACTAAATGGATAAATGGACCTAAGCCTGAAATGGATCATTTTGGTGTATGAACATCTAAATAATCTGAATGGACCTAAACATGGAATCTTCAATTGCCTTATATCTTCATGATGAATGTGACTACATTTGTCTTGGTTTTTACTTCTTGAAACACTACGTTAAATCGATTTGTAATATATTAATATGAGTGGCCCATAAGACCTACTTTGTCTTGATGTCTGCGTTCGCAACTCATTTTCTTGGTTTTATGACAATTGGTCTGATGAAGTTGACCTAGTTTGTTGAGTAACCACCCTGTCAATCTAGGATCCCACTGGCTACAGGAAGACAGAATGATATATATTAAATATATACTCATTGGAGTGGTGTTTTGTTGGGTATGAGACCTTGTTTGTTACACGACTCCGCCGATGTTCGGATATAAGAATTGTTGCTAACTTGGCCTTGTTTGTCTTGATAACGCGAAATTTATAATATTCCTAACTTGACCTTGTTTGTCTTGAAAACGCAACCCTGCTATGCTGTCTGATATTATCGATTTGACTTAACTTTTTTTTATTTTTATACTTTAATAAAATTATATACTTTAAGCAATTTATTAAAACTTTTTAGTTTGTTAATAATACTTGATTTCAATCAAAGTCATACTTTATATTTTTTAATTGTATTAAATATCTTTTTTTATAATTTTAAATTGGCTATAAAACCTGTTCAGGCTTAGCAATCCAATAAATAAATAAATAAATAAATATATATAGTTTTTATATATAAAGTTGGCACTGAAGTTGGTGTGCTTAAAAAAGGTGATAATCGGGCCACATCATAGCTCGTCTCCTGATCGTCTGCGAAAAAACAAAATGCATTCGAAATACGATCCTTGAATATACTTCATTTACCAAAGTGGAATAGATATATTGAAAACTAAGAAAGTTATAAGGCGTGAAAGAGTAAATCAAAATATTTACGTTATTTTTGATCATATTGTTGCGTGTTTAAACTTTTTCTAAAACGAAATTCGAAATCAGCGATCCCTTAACACTGATAAATGACGTTTAAAACTCTTGAAAAGACATAATATTAGGTGGCAACCCTATTATTTCAAAATTTTATAATTTGGAAATTCTGACAACGTATTCGAATTCAGCGACCCATTTTTGGTGTACCATTTTTTTTTGCCAGCCCCGAATTCATAAAACTAAAAAAGTTAAAGTGGCAACCCCATCAACCATCTTGAATTTTAAAATTCTGACTTTAGGTTCGAAATCAGCGACCCCTTAACACTGATAAATGACGTTTAAAATTCTTGAAAAGACATGATATTAGGTGGCAACCCTATTATTTCAAAATTTTATAATTTGGAAATTCTGACAACGGATTCGGATTCAGCGACCCATTTTTGGTGTAAAATTTTTTTTTGCCAGCCCCGAATTCATAAAACTACAAAAAATTAAGGTGGCAGCCCTATTCACCATCTTGAATTTTAAAATTCTGACTTTAGATTCGAAATCAGCGACCCCTTAACACTGATAAATGACGTTTAAAACTCCTGAAAAGACATATTATTAGGTTATTATTTTAATATTTTAAAATATTTTCTAATTGACGCCGAAATTTGCTACACTTGGCCAAAAACCAGTTCAATACGCTGCACAGCAACCAGAACAGCATTTGTTTTTTACGCCACACGACGGTAATGATCGATCTTAATGACCGACACAAACAAAGACAATTTTGCAAACACCACTTGTTCATGTTGGAAAAATTGTCTTTGTTTTGGTTTTGACAAAGGCCTGAATTCAAGCAAATATTAAAACGAAGAATTCATGTTGGATGATCAACAACACCATAACTACGTTACACACAAAAATGAAATGAAAATAAAATTGTGTGTTGTGTGCTTCAAATAGTGTTTATTTACATTTATGTTGGAGATATCTGTTACATGAGTGAAAATTTCTGGTTAAAAGACTTTACAAATTTTTTAAAGACGCTAATTTTTGTAAATAGGGTGCAGAATTACAGTATAAATAATTTAAAAAATAATTTTTAACGGGCAGGAGTGTAGCCCGTTTTGAAAAAGTATATTTCGAAAAAAACGCGTTTATAGTTACTCTGGTTAGTTAAAGTTACTCTGGTGAACCGGGTTTGAAGCGCTGTTCAATCTGTATTATAAGCGGGATTGATTTGATTTTTTACAAATTTTTGAATAGTTTTGCAACAAAAATCAATTTAAAAAAAAAATCCATTTTCAAAAAATTATTTTCCTAAAGATTCCTTTAATAAAATAGATTTGACATTTTACAATACTAGCATTCATAAATTTTATATTAGTCAGTCTCCATAAGTCAAGTGTACACAATCGAGAAGTGAATAGAGGTTTGAGTGTAATGTAAATTTATATCTACTGTTTTATTTCCTCTCGTGTGTTAATTTTGTTTTTTAATTTTCGCCATGACAAATGACTTTATGAGGAAATGCATACGAAAGTTATGAACTTTTAACAGCATTTTTCTTGAAAGCTTACCATCCAAATTAATATTGAATCGCAAGTTCGCCTAACTTCGCCTCAGCAACCATTTGACCCGTGATTTGAGCATAATTGCAAGAAAATGCATTGTTTTATTCCGCAAATTGCAAACAAAAAACAAAAAAATCAGCACACTGTTCATCGTCATTAATGTCACAAAAAAAAAAAAGATAACCAATATTGAGAAAGTACCGATTAAATAACGAATTAAAGGAACATATAGTAGGAGGAATAATAGGAGGAAACCAAAAATAGTGAACCTGAAAAGAAAAAGAGTAAATTAAGCAGTACTCTCTTCATTGGGCAGGTAGCTCAATGGACCTGAGCCTTTTAGATGACTGCTGAACTTTTATTTCATCGAATTCAGGAACACGACCATCCAATTCAACTTTAAAACAAAGAGGATGCTTGATTGTTGGTCTAAGATTATCAAATTCTTAGTGGAATCGGTTGAAGAGCCACTTAAGAAAATACTGGGTGGGTGAGAATTGGACGACCAAAATATGCCATCTATTATATTTCGTATTAAATTTTTAGCTGGATTTTAGGTTCGTTAAAATTATCTACGTATATTTCTTATTTATTTATTTTAATTCTTTATTAAGAATCATCTAATCTTTCTATATCTTTTTTATCAATCTAAGAGATGTTACAGTATGTAGTCACATACACTTGTTGATACCTAATTATTTCTCATTTGAATAAAAAATGTTCACTTAAACAATAGTTATGTATATTGGGTTACCCACTTAGAAACCACTTTCAGACCACCAACATTAAATTATTGCGGTTTTTTTAAATAAAAAAACAACCTCAAGTTCATCCAACAGCAACCACTTGTAGGCCATGCTGCTAGACGACAGCCTATTCAAATCATATTTAATTGGTTGTTACAATCACAATTACAATTTTCACTCAAACATTTTGAAGTTCTTATTAAACACACACAACTCCTTAGACAGGCAAATCAACAAAGAAGAGGCAGACAAATTCATATAATAAGACAGACAGAATGAAAGTCCAACCGAACTACATTGAGACAGACAGATAGAAGACGCATTTATATTCCGTGTTCGCTTATTTATTTAATTGCAAGAAGCTGCCTCAAGTGCTCGCATCCTACCCGCTATAAAAATTTATTTTCTTGCCTGCCTGTCTTAAAAGGTTTAATCGACCCACCCTGCTGCTGGTTGGAGCCCGTTGTTATATTTGCTACTTGGAGCACCTTCTTTAATCAGCATCTGCTTCTGCTGCTGCTTTTCCTGCTGTAGCCATCTTCTAGTCTGCCACGAATGCTTTATTACATTTTGTTGTTGTTGTTGTTTTTGTTTTATTACCCTTATGGTCGTATATCTCCATATCTGTGCGTATTCAGCTCACACCACTGAAGCGAAGCAGCAGCTACTGAATAAAATAGTCGCCCAACCACCCAGTCAACCCCCTTCCACTAATGCAACACAAATGTCCTGTTGTTTTTTTCTAACCATCTTGTTTTGCCTTTTCTTTTCTTTTTGTTCTCTTTTTGTTGGGGTATTTTTCGAAATTAGTTTTTGCTCTTCGAGTTTCTTTAATATATTGCCTCGCATACATATTTATGTAGCTGGCGCACATTCATCTTCAGCAAACGGAAACTTCTGGAGGGAGTTTCACGAGGTTCACTGGAATCTGCTTTTTACCCCAAAATCTAACACCAACGCATACAACGCAACACCCACTTAAGCTGTGCGATGGTGAGGGTTTGAGGTGATAGAGAAAGCAAGCAAAAATACGACTTAAAGTCTTAAGAAAGCCAAAAAGGACATAAGAAAGATGAATAGCAGGACCCATATTGAAGTCTTGTTGAAATAAACAACGCGGCAAGAATTTTAAAGTCTATCTTTAATTTGATTTTTGTAACAAAACAAAAACAATCTAAGAATGTGAAATGGGATACGAAAGAGTTATAAATGTTTTGGGTTTCAGGATATTTCGTATAGAAAAATTGTAGGTTAGATTCGGGCGAACTGAACAGCAAGGAAGGTTTCATTTTATTAATTTAAGTTCTACGGTGTATATCGCTTTCCATAGGATCTATTTTATATACCCTTAGTAGTTTTCTAGCCTAAGGGTATCACAGGGTATCTGTGTTGTTCAATTTAGTTAACCTTTCTTTATACTCTGTGTTTAAAATCTCCTTACATCTTAAAAACTTCCACTGAAATTACAATATACGGAAAATATATTTTAGACCTCAATCGCCTCATAAATTTATTTCATTAAACAAAGATTTTTTTCTTCTTTTCAAAACCATTGAATCGTTTGTTTCCGAAATATCATAAGTAAATTATTTTCAAACATTCTTTTTAAAAAACGTTTCTTTAAAGTTAGACCGACTATCAGGGTTGCTAATATTATAGCTTAAACCAGATAAATCAGGTGCTGTAATTGTTTTTTATATAAGAAAAATGGTGGTGATATTTAAATAAAATATCGTATTTTTCAAAAGAATAATACGGAAAAGTTTACAATAAAAACAAAAAACCAATTTGCTCCTTCCTTTGCAACTAAAAATTATGAAGGTTATCTGGATGAGAATAATGGAGAATATGATTACATACCATAATGCACAGAGCCTTATTTTGCGTGATAAAATCAAAAGGATCACCTAATAGTACTATTCTATTAAGTGTTCTTATAAATACACTGTTGGTAAATTTTCAACATTTGAAAAGACACAAAAAACGCCGAAACACGTAAACTTAATTTTCGATCGTAGAATTTAGTGGCTTACTCAGTTTTTCCCAAATCAGAACAAAATCTCGATATAGTCAGTTTTTTTTCATATTGACCTTCATTAAAAAAATATTCTATTTTTTAACAATAACTTTTTATTTTCATTTCAAAAAAACCTCCAACGTAAAAATCGAGTTAGTCTTGTTGAATCTATGATTTTTCTTTTTCTTTCAATTTTCCTTTTTCTTTCATTTTGACGAAATTTGAATGTTGAACGTAAAAACTTTAAAAAATCTAAAAATTTTTTAACTCAAGTGAGTGTTTTTATTTCATAAGTAGATTAAATTCTAAAAGCTTAAGCAAAATTGGAGGTAGTCAAAATTGTTGGTCTCCAAAAATAAGGAAAATATAGCTAAAAATGGATCTAAAAGTAACTAAATTTCAATCGAAATTCGAGATTTTCATCTAATTGGGAAAAACTGAGTATGACACTAAATTCTAGCACCAAAAAATAAGTTTATATATCTCTGCATTTTCGTTTGTCTTTTTGACGTTAAACAATAGGAAACTTTCTTAAGAACTACTTCATATAATATACACTAACGGTAAAAAAAAGCCGACCTAATAATTTAATAACAAATATTCTTTCTCTTGAATTATAACACAGTGTGCCGAAATCGACAAAAAAAACACCACCAAACTTTATATAAATTCTTAAAGAAGGATATGTTGAGAGTATATCGCACATAATTTGACCTCTCTCTCAATGTCATCATAATTTATTTTTAAAGTTGAAGTGTTCGAATTTTTTTGTGCCCGACATTCATTGAATTTTTACAGCCATTTTCCTTGTTGGAAATAAAAAATGAATTAATTTCTTTTCCGTAGAATTTTGTACAAAATAAGGCTATATAAAAAGAAATCCAATAAAATAAAAAATGAAGAGTGTAGCGAAGCAAATTCTTGTACTTTTCTTAAACTTAAAAAAAAATTGTGTTTCTATAAATTTTTATGAAATAATATTTCATTTATACTATTTTGTTTAACAAAAATTATTTACTCATAAAAATACTTTTCCCTTGAACTTAAGAACATCGAAATCAGTTAAGAATTCTCTTAATGTCATTAATTTTAACGATATTTTTTTGTTCGTCAAAAACTGATTCCTATGTATATGCTTGCTCCCATACAAAACGCACCCGTCAAATCTTTTGCAAACTCTTATTTCCAGCAAAATTCCATTTAAAAAAAAATAATTTTTTTTTTTCAACGAGGCAAATTCTGTAAAAATACAACGAATGTCGTCATAACAAAAAAATTCGAACACTTCATTTTTAAAAAAAAAATTAAAAAAAAAATTATGACGACAATGAGAGGTCAATTTATGTGCGATGGACTCTCAAGATATTCGACGAAGAGTTTCAAAAAAGTTTGTTTGTGTTTGTTTTGGTCGATTTCATCATACTGTGTTATAATTCAAGAAAAAAAAATATTTGAAATTAAATTATTAAGTCGGCTTTTTTTTTAACCGTGAGTGTAGATATTAATTAAACTTTACTAAATTATATGTATTTTTATATTTTAAGGAATATTTCACGTGATGGATTCTACACTTTGTTCTTTAGCCTGCTCGCTGTAGTAAAACAAGCTTAATATTTTGGATGCACAGGAAGATTTTATGGATCAAGTTAAAACATAAAATGATTTCGTACCAAGACTGTGGAATTTAAATAAATAGTTTTATGAACGCAAAGTAAGGCTTTAACCAAGAATTGTCGTCGTTGCAGCACATATACGAGCACGATTTTAGTTAGGTTTAAAAACACTGGCTTACAAATAATAAGAAATTGCTTGCGATTTAAATGCCACTGTCGTCCGTTTCTTATGTGAAAGTCCAAAAATGTTTCCAAATTTGGTGTTATGTCTATTGTTTTCTCATTTCGTTTTCGAGATATTGCTCGCTTTTACATAAGAAATGGACAGTGGCATTCAAATCGGCTGTAAGCCAGTGTAATTATTTAATTATTCCATGCTTAAGCCTAGTACTCTGTTCGTTTGTGTGAAATTTCGCTGGCAACATCTTTTTATTTGTTGCGTGAAATTTCTGACCTAAAGTTTGTTGCGAGCAATTCCTATAGCAACGTTTCTCAGAGAGACTCAGAAAATAAGTTGGGAGATTCATATGATCTCTCTCTCTTTTCACTTGAAAATAAATAGGCAGTACCATGGCAGAATTATCCAGGTATTGTTGACAACTGCTTATTTTCTCCTCAAAAGGAAAACATAGCCTGTCAAAAATAGCTGTTACTGAAAGAAAGCAAGTGCCGAAAACTAAAATCATAAAAATCAAATAAACAAATAAAAATTTAAAATCAAGAAAGTTGTAAAAAAATGGTGTGTGATTTGTGCGAAAAGTTTTTCAGTTCGTAATCAGTTCGTATTCAGTTAAATTCTTTATTCATTGTCTCAAAAGGAAGCTCGTTACCAGAGGTGAATTGATGCCTGTTACATTCTTTTGAGCATTGTGTACAAACTTTCTAGCTTCTCAGCTGTTGGTTCATATTCTTCATCATCCGACACACATGAATAGCTCCAGATTCTTTGACAACTAATCGACCGCTGTCTCCACTATAGCTGTACAGCTGTCCGCTTAAGCATAGTCACTCAAACTCGCCGTAAAATAAGATAAAATGTAATAAAAGTATCTTGTCACAAAACATATTCTTTACCTTCCAAAAATACACCACTTTTAATGAATATTAATTTTATTTGGAGCATACGCATCTGCAGCTATTGAAGTTGTTCTATTTTTTTTTCACTTCAACATTTTTAGCATTGGTTATTTTTTCACTTATTGACAATGGCCGATTGAAAGCGCTCTCTTTTTGAGTAATTTTTTGACAGCTAATGTTTTCCATACAAACTGTCAACACAACCTGTGCAATTCTGCTATGGGCAGTACAATTAAATTGTCGGGAAAAATGTAGCTCAGAAACATGTTGTGATAATTTCACGCAGCAGAACAGAGTACTGCTCTGACGAACATGTTGTGAAAATTTCCACGCTTGTTTCGCAGCTGTCACATTTTGTATGGAGATTTGAGTGGAATTTCACATGAAACTGAACAGAGTACTATGTTTGAACAAGTCAACAACTCACAATGAAGTAAATTAGTTTGAACTAACAATATTTTTTATCATTAAAATATCAAACTTCTTGCAAACACTTGGTAAAATTATGTGAATAAAATTAGTATACAGATAGTCCTTTGATTTTACAATTTTTTTTTAAGTTTGTAGAATTATATATTATCCCGAAACACCCTGTCGTTGCCATATTACAACGCAAGCACAAACACTTAAAATGTGCTTATTTTAGTTTAAACCAGGATTTGGGTTTAAATTTCTGACCTAAAGTTTGTTGCGAGCAATTCCTATGGCAACGTTTCTCAGAGAGACTCAGAAAATAAGTTGGGAGATTCATATGATCTCTCTCTCTTTTCACTTGAAAATAAATAGGCAGTACCATGGCAGAATTATCCAGGTATTGTTGACAACTGCTTATTTTCTCCTCAAAAGGAAAACATAGCCTTTCAAAAATAGCTGTTACTGAAAGAAAGCAAGCGCCGAAAACTAAAATCATAAAAATCAAATAAACAAATAAAAATTTAAAATCAAGAAAGTTGTAAAAAAAATGGTGTGTGATTTGTGCGAAAAGTTGTTCAGTTCGTAATCAGTTCGTATTCAGTTAAATTCTATTCATTGTCTCAAAAGGAAGCTCAAAAGGAAAAGGATGCTTGCTACATTCTTTTGAGCATTGAGCATATATGGGGCATCATTTTTGAAGTGATGGGTGTTTAATTTTTTATTTTAGTGTAAGAATTAAAATTATTGTGTAAGAATTTTAACGAACTGACCGATTTGACCAAAGTAAACGCTAAATGAAAGGTAATTGATTTTCTTTACAGTTCTTTTATAAGAATTTAAGAAAATAAGAATTTTCATTGAACATTTTTTTGTCAAATAAAATACATTTTTTTTATACAGAATACCCCCTTCGATTTTTTTAGAATAATTTAAAAAAAAATTATTAATTAATTACCTTTAAAATTAGACATTATCGAGAATAGTGTCTCTTATGGTTTAGAAGTTATGAGCATTTATTCTAGAAAAACTGGAATTAAATACTATAAGTTTGACTACGTCATTAAAAAAAAAAAAAAGCTTAAAGTAACTCAGCTAGCATTTTCAATTCCGTAAGAATCTTCTACAACAACACTGATCTCAATGTACATATGTTAGTGCTTTCACTCATCAGTGGATACACCCAGTAGAAAATAAAATAGCATGGACTTTCAGCATATATCTGAACGAATTAGCAGTATAATGGCCGCATTCAGCGCAGACAACTGTTGTGTTTTTCTCTGAATGTGTTGCTACTCTACATGTCAGAAGTTAAATTTTATTCAATTGCAAAGGTTTCTCACTTAAATTTGCTGCGTTCTTTCTGCGTTTATTAATTTAACAGCGTCAGTAACAGCATCTGACAGTTAAGCATAAAGTTGTGTTCATGTAGCATAGAATTTGTTCGCTCGATTAAAAGACGTTCGTTACTTTATCAGTTTTAGTTAGCGCTACCAAATTTGTACCATTCAGCGAATTTTTGCACAACAGTTGCCAACTGTTGTCTGCGCTGAATGCGGCCAATGTTGCTATATACGGAAGCGATGTTGTTCTTATAAGCCTTGATTTGTCTAAATGTAACGATAATGAGTTAATAATACAGCAGCACTTTCAAGCTTGGGGATCAAACCAAATTTTTATACCATATGGGCATTTCAATAGTGGAGAATGTAACGTTCGTATGCCTTTAATGTTGCTAAAAACTAAGAAAAGCAAGGATAATTTAAACTTTGTTTGTCCTGTTTAATTATTTGAATAGTACTCTTATATTAAGTGTAAAAGATGGAAGCGAATCAAAGTAAATTATGAGGTACATCACACAAAAAAATGAAAAAAAGCTTTAAAAATTAATAAGTTTTCTAAATAAAACCAGTTGAAAAACAATGAAATTAATAAGATTTTTTATAAAAACAATAAGAAAACTTTAAAGATTTTTAATTATTTTCATGAATAACAAAAAGATTTATTCTTAAAATTCCACGATTTTGCTTACAATAAAATAAACAATGTTTTAACAAGATTTTTTATATAGCTTTTGTATCATTTTTTTACGAAATCTTTTTGAAAAAAAATCATAGAAAAATTTTGTTGATGTTGTGCTATTTTCTAAGGTTGTTTTGGCTTTGTGTGTTAGTAAAACAAAGCTGTGATTATATATATATATATATTATTATTTTTTTAAATATAATAAAAAACTAACTGATATAACATAATAGGGCTTTCAATACCAAAGGGTTTTTGCGAATTCCGGGATTTCGAGATTTGAAATTCGTGATCCCGGGATTTTTCGGGATCCCAAAATGCCAAAATTTTAATGTGATGGCATGTAGCTGCATAAAAAGCAGGGGAGTTCATAGCAGGAGTTCATAACTCTTTCTCTTAATTTCTGCGTTTTGGAAAAAAGAATTACATATTTTTTTTTTTTTAAATAGAAATCCAAACGTAATCTTTATTCACAGTTGTGTTATAGATACAATTGGGGTTACGGGCATGCGACGTGTAAGTTCCCCTGGCGTGAAGAACTATTGCTTGCGTGTGGGATACAATCTTTGGCTGTGTTCAGACGACAATAAAATGATTAAGTTAATCCCTTTTTTGTTCTCTTTTACAGCGTGAAACAAAATAACTGTCACAATTGTTTTATGAAAAAATCATAAGCACTGTGTAAACTGTATTAAACAAAAATTTTTATATCTTATTTCAAGCATTCTTTGTAACTCTTCATCATTAAATTAGAATCTTTCACCATTAGTTTTATTTAAAAATTTAAAAAAATTTGTGAAAGACGAGCATGCGGCACGCATCTGGTTTTCAGGTATATCATCTAATATTTTCATTGATCATCGCTTAAGTGTATCTACCGTCATGTCTTTATGTTTGTTAATTTGCTCAGCATTATACCCCAAATAGAAAAGTCCAGGGGTTTCAAAGCAGCCATGCAAGCTGCGTACACTCTATCATTTTCCGAGTTTTGGCTTGCTTGCAAAAACAAGAGTTTTTCGTCGGAAAATATGATACTGCAACCTGCGTGCTGGCGAAGGATCTGTGCACTTATTTCCTTTCGCAATATTATTATTATTATTGACAAATCTTTTGAAACGGTTCATACAATAAGTGCTTAATTAATGACAGAGTCGTAAAAAAACAACATATGTTTTCCAGTGTTGCTTTTTTTGCGTAATTCGTATTAATATAGATGCGACAGTTACTTTGATTCACGCTGTACTCTATTTGACTAATTGATTCATATCGATAGAAAATCGTTGTGCAATATTTTAACTTTTTAAAAAAATCCTAAAAATACTTTAAATTTTGGAGCGCTCGACCACCGGCATTTGTTTAAATGCATATGAACATTCATGTCTGAATTCGCGGTCTTGAGCGTCATCAAAATTTTGATTGTGTTCGAAGTTCACTTTCGCTCTAGCAAAGTTCATTTTTTAGCAAAAAAAAAAAAACACAAGCTTGGATTATTTCAATCATTTGATTCTCGTCTGAAAACAGCCTTTTTTATTAGTTTTTTAACACATGCCTGTCAAATTAGAAAATAAAAATTGTCCGGCTGCAGCGAGTTCTGTAGCCGCACGACAAGCTCGGCGTGTTATGTGAGTTGTGTTTTTAACATAAGAAATACATTGTTCTATATTGACAGGCTACATGCCACCAATTGCGTATTGTAAATAACATTAAAAAAGTAAAAAACACTTCAAATTGGACAAGACAACACTAAGACAAAATCATAATTACTAATGCACATAAGGGTTACAAAACAGTTGTAATGTAAACAAGAATTGGAAGATAAATTCGAATTCTGAAATACCATTTTGTATTTGTAGGGAAAACACTTGTAACAGAAAATAATTAAAAAATATACATCACCTGATTAAACCAGATCGAAAAAAATTACATTAAAAAAAAACGAGTATAGTGATGATTTTTCTAATAAAAATCATAACCTCTGCGGTCCCTAATTAAAGGTATTTGCTATATTTTTAAATATTTAAATTAAATAATTAGTATATTTAATAAAAAACGGTTTAATTTTTTATATTTCAGGAAAGTTAAACATATATAAAGAGGAAGTATTTCTGACGTTATCTTCACTTCTACAGCCGTTTTAGTTGGTGTCCAGCTTCAGTGTTTTGTCTAGATTAATTCTATTTATACTCATTTATCTCAAAACTACTTTTTTCTGCATGATGTTGTAGAAGTCATAGTGATTAATAATATTCTTAGTTTTTATTTTTCAGATAAATAGAAAAGTCAAAGTTTATAACACCGCCCCTTTATAGCCCCTTTTCCTTGAGAGCATCTCATTGAGCACCATTTTGAACAAGATCAACAATTTTTAAAATTCAAAAAATATTAAAGTTTTTTCTAAATGACCTCTATATTTATTATGTTGACTTTATATGATTTAAATACAAATTCTAAATGTTTGATAGTTTAAATCATACTTGATTTTAAATACAAATTCTAGTTGTTTGATAGTTTAAAATCGTTTATTGAGCTTAAGGTCAAAGTTAGAACAATTAATTGTTCTAACGAATTTTTCCAAAGAAACAACAACAACAACAAAGTTTTCAATATGAAAGGAAAAAAATCACTAGCATTTGATTTTATTGTACAATTTCTGCGCTGCTAAACGCGTCATCAGAAATCTTTGTGATTACCCGTGCAAGCGCGCGCTAACGCACTGCACCATCGGGGTGATGAGATTTTGAAGCGTCAATTTCTCATTTTTTCCTCAATTTCATAATGTCACATTTGTTGTTGTATTTCTGTTTTACTTTAGTTTCTATGCTTATATTATTATATGTAGTCCAACAGCCTGCTGGAAGTCTGCACTAACAAAGCATGTTTACTGAAGTCGTTTTTAGAATTTTTGCTGATTTTGTTTTCAGCTGTTTCCGTTTGGTCGAGCTCTACCATTTGATTAAAGTTTTTTCTAAATGACCTCTATATTTATTATGTTGACTTTATATGATTTAAATACAAATTCTAAATGTTTGATAGTTTAAATCATACTTGATTTTAAATACAAATTCTAGTTGTTTGATAGCTTAAAATCGTTTATTGAGCTTAAGGTCAAAGTTAGAACAATTAATTGTTCTAACGAATTTTTCCAAAGAAACAACAACAACAACAAAGTTTTCAATATGAAAGGAAAAATATTAATAGCATTTGATTTTATTGTACAATTTCTGCGCTGCTAAACGCGTCATCAGAAATCTTTGTGATTACCCGTGCAAGCGCGCGCTAACGCACTGCACCATCGGGGTGATGAGATTTTGAAGCGTCAATTTCTCATTTTTTCCTCAATTTCATAATGTCACATTTGTTGTTGTATTTCTGTTTTACTTTAGTTTCTATGCTTATGTTATTATATGTAGTCCAACAGCCTGCTGGAAGTCTGCACTAACAAAGCATGTTTACTGAAGTTGTTTTTAGAATTTTTGCTGATTTTGTTTTCAGCTGTTTCCGTTTGGTCGAGCTCTACCATTTGATTAAAGTTTTTTCTAAATGACCTCTATATTTATTATGTTGACTTTATATGATTTAAATACAAATCTCCTGTATCATAAGCATTCTCAGTGAAATATGTAGGATAGCAAATGCACAATATTTTTAATACATTTTTGTAATCTGTTGTATCATACCTTCACGCATTTGCATTCACGAAAGCTAATCCACAATCCTTTTAATAAATTTCTATCATCTACTGCAACATAGCTTCAGTTAAAACTTAATATTGAATGAACCACATCATGACACGAAAGGTTTTAGAGTAGTGGTTAGTGCGTATAAATCTCGATCCAAATGGTGCGAGTTCGATTCTCAATTGCTTGCAAAGAAATATCTTTAACTTTTATATCGCCTTGTTGTAGTAGACGCAATTAAAAAAACAAAAACAATTATAAGAAAAATGTGCATCGAAAAAAGTGTCGTTTTTGAGATTTCACTCAAGCAAATCGCAAAACAAAGTGTGAAGCTTCGCTTCGATAATAAAAACATAAATACAAAACGGCTTTTTATTAAAATAGTGACCTTGAGCCCAAACTAAAATTAAAAGAATAAATTAAGAGGTTGCAGAAATATCTCATTTCTATTATTGCAAACCTAATAAATCGAGTTCATTTTTGTGGATTTCAGAATTGAAAAGTTGGCAGCACTGGCTCTTTGCCCATGCAGCATGCTCTTTATCTAAGTAAGACTCTGTAACAAATGAAGTTATTATTTGCCTCCAAAATTCAGATGGCCCGCTGCTCCTTTGTCAGAAGAAAATATTATATTATGTGATGAGTTCATTTACGATTTGGTTGTTTTACGTCAAAAAAAAAAAAACGATAATAGCAATTAGAAAAACACAAATTCGAACAACTAACTTACATTCATTTCTGTCGTAAAATTATGATCTAAAAATTATGGTAACAAAAATAATATTATTGTTCGAAACACTCTGTTGCTACAGTTTTTAGCATATTAAGATTGTCTCTACTATTAAAATGGAAAAAGAAATCAATAAAAATAGAAAGCAATAAAAAATGCTATGCTACCATGATAAATATTAATATTATGATAGGGACCAGAGATCTGCAACGGATAGCTTTTTTGCGACTCTGAGTATATCCGAAAAAAATAAGTACAAAAACCTATATCCTACTTGCCGAAATACACATAATCGACACAAGTAGCCGAATCAGAGCCTGAACAGAATCGAAAATCGTTGCGATCGACGATTCGTTGTTGTTGGAAAATACATGCAAAATACGCAGCTCATTTTCTGCAACAATAAATCGCAGACTTAGAATCTATGCTATTTAAATCGTCGGTCGCAACGATTTTTGATTCTGTTCAGGCTCTCACTTGGCTCATCTGCCAAAGATATGAAAGAAAGCGCAGTAGAGCGCAGCAGTAAATAGTGAGTGAGTTTTTTGTATTTTTGTTGTGCTATTTTTTCCTATTTTTTGCTATTTTTTTGCTATTTTTTCTAAATGCTGAATAACAGATGTGATATTCTTGTGTTGCTTTTTGTTTTTATCTTACACAGTGAAAGCTGCTCATGAAGTAAAGTTGTTGAGGCTTAAAAATAATACGCAGTTTCGATAGTATCGTAAGTGTCATTCTTTTTCTGCAATCAGCAATTATTATTAAATTTGTAAAGTATTTTTTTTTATTTTTCTGTAACCTTAAGCTACCAAATCACATGCGCATAATTTCAATTAAACTTCTATTGCGCGTGTTAACGCACAAGAAGCAAACAGACACGTACTCCGCACAGTGGTTGAGACCCATACAAAATTTGTCAATAAATAGGAGGACTCATCGTAAACCAATTAAATTTTGTGTATTATTTAAAATTTGCTTTATTAGAATACACATAAAAATATTTTTTAATCCGCCCTCAATCAGGCCTACCTCCCATACAACACAAATATTTAAAACACCATATTTTTTGTCTTGAACCAATACAAGAACCATTCTGTCAGAAATCTTCAATATATGTCTAACATAAAAAAGTCTTTTTTGCCACGCCCACCTCCCATAAGAGATTTTCCACTTCACGAGTTTTTCCCAATTCCAACTTCAATGAAGCGCAGCATCAAAACTGTTTAAAATAGTGGTTTATAGTATTCAAAGATATTATTTGTTTTCTTTTTATAAAAACAGAAAAGCAAACATAATTTCGTTTTTATTCCAAAAAAAAGGAGTGAACCTCATGATTTTTGCCACAAATTGGCTGGTTGTAAATGTGATACTATCAACAGTTAAAAAGGATAATAGCATATTTTTTAGCATTGTGATGAAGTGAGCACAGGTCGTGTAGCATAAAAACATGGCTTGCATACACGGAGAAAACTGTTTGCTAAATTAGTATTGTGGTTAAGCAAAACTTGCGCTTCATTCTCAGTCATTTCAAATTATGCTAAATTTCAGCAAAAACTAATCAAAATATACTATTTCAATTTATAATAACTAAGCAAATATTTGCTTGAATTAAATAAAAATTTGCTATTCCAATTTATAATAACTAAGCAAATATTTGCTTGAATTAAGAAAAAAATTTGATTTTTGGTTTATGATAACTTAGCAAAATTTTGCTTGAATTTAATCAAAATTTTGCTTTTTCCTAAATACACGAGGAGTGATCACAATTTAGCAATCTTTTTCTTAAATCACATAGTGATTGAGCAAAGTTTTGCTGATTTGCTTTTAAGTAAAGCATTTGCTTGATTCTAGCAAATTAATTTTCTCCGTGTACGTATTCTAATTCTGTTTTTTAGAATCAAAGAATATATATTTCACTTTCATCTAATTGAAGATGTTTGAAGAACATTTATTGACAAGGGAATTTGAATATTTGAATAGTTGTGAAAGCATTTTATTGCGAAATTCATTAAAATGATTCAAAGTCAGCTTTAATATAATGTGAATAATTTTAACTTTATACATATCACATTACTGTTTTACTAATTCAATTTAATTGTAGTTATTTAAAAAATATTTACTATACATTACAATGCAAATTTATAGACTGAGAAACACACTATAGAATACTTAAGTACTCTGTAAATATATTCTAGTATTGCAAAAGAAAAATTATAACATTTTAAACCATTTATCGTATTTAGTAAGTAAATGATTTTACTATTTACATTAAAAATTTAACGGTTTTAAATAAAAAAATATACATATATATTAATATGCCGCACTTTCGTAAGAAGTGATCGTTTAATCAAGAAATATCTAAAAGCATACCAAGGAAAATGACTATAGCAAGAAACCTTGAGACTAAACAAATCTATATTTTCTTCGAAATGCATTTAGTTTTTACCAAATGTTGTTTAAGGACGCAAAAAATTCTGTCAGTTTTTTTTTAATCGCTCAACTTTAAGTCCAATAAAAGCATTTCTTTATTTAAAATATCGTTGACATCCGAAGATCATTATGCTTTATTCTGCAAAAAAAGAAATTTAAGTTTTTTTGTCATATCATATTTGCATAAGAAAATTATTGCAAACATAAAAAAAGACTTTCAAGAATGCAAAAAACTTTTTCATTCATTACTAACAACTTACATAACATAAAGTGCAATACGTTTTCTCAATTGTCTCCAATAACTTTTGAAAAATATCAATATTATAACAAATTTTTTCAACATTTTTAAAATCAATCGTATATTAAAGCGTCTACACAGAAAACCTATATATATTTCTGATAACTAGTTTGGAATCTTACTAGTTAGAATATTCGTAAACATCGCAAAGAAAAAAAATTGACAAAAAGAAGTTATCAGTTTGGTATTTATTTCCAACTTTCAACCACTGTGTGCCGGCCTTTTGATTTTGTTTTATTTTGGTTTATGTCTAACAAACCAAAATCACAAGCGTTGTTATTGTTTTTTTTCCATAGAGTGCAACAATAAAATACCAAGAACGAGTTTTCGAGAAAAAACAAACAAAAAATGAGTGCTCACATGGCCTGCAGATAAGTACTTACGAAAAGTGCATACGCAAAAATAAACCAATTAACGCTAAGAGACATTGGCAGAGAAGGAGCAGTACTCAGAGTACACTCAAAATGCATTCGGATCGAGCGCCTTTGAAATAAACTGACTCAACGCACTCATTGAAAACGGCTCAAAGTGGATCGGATCACGCCGCTCTCGGATATGAAAATGTACTTATACCCAAAAAAATGCTAATGAGCCGAATGCCTATAAGTATTTTACACATATTATTAAGTATGGATAGAGTTGAGAACAGCACAACACTTGGGTATGATTTGAGTATCCGAATTCTGTCGTCTACTCATTGCAGGTCTCTGATAGGTATGCAGGTCTCATTGCATACTTTTATTTTAAACGTTTGTTTGAAGTATTTTTTGATAATTGTTATTTATAATAATCGCTTAAGTGAAGCAAATTGTTTTAAAGTTCGGTAATATATGAAATGAATTTAAGTTTAATTTAAGCATGGAAAGGAATTAGAGGAATAATTTTGTTGTTACTGTAAAAATCCCCGGCGTCATTTTTTGTTTGCCTTTGTTTTGCATTCGGTTGCTTTCTTAGATTCGTAGCAGCCAGTGTTAAAATTATAAAAAAAGCTATTTATATAATTGTGTATTTAATCAAAAAGACAATGAAAGGATTTAAGGCATTTAAATCATGATTTGCAAATGAAAAAAAAATTAAGGGATTGAAATTTTATGAAGAAACCATGTATAAAGAAATGTTGGTGAATGGAAAAATATAATATTAGCACTCTTCTTCATGGCCCAAGCCATGTGAGGGAGTTTGTCCCTTTTTTTATAATTTTATGATCTCTAAAATATTGCTACAATAATATTTTGGTTTTTAAAAAATATTTTCTCTTAGCGTAGTAAATGCAATAATGTTATTATCTCTGCAACATATTTTCTGAACTCAACATTGTTATCAGAAGTATTTTGTGGTATGTGCTAACAGATGTTGTTTTAGAATATTATTGTTTCAATCATTTTATGTTCTTTATAATAATAATTGAACTAAGAAAATTATTGATCTAATAATATTACAGTTTTAAAAAAACGGAACATAGTTGTTGCAATCATTTTATCCAATCAAGACATGTTTTTAATAAAAATATTTACTTATTATTGAAACATTGTAAAACAAAACCATGATATGTTTAAAACATGATAGTAGCAATCAAAAAATCAATTATATTATGATGCTTTCAAAACAGGGTTGTTGCAACTAAGCTTTTTTCTGCTTGCTTGTAAGATAGACGATTTAATTTAAAAAATTTTAATAACGCTTTCTAAACTATTCTATTAAAATTAAAAAAAAAGAATTAGTAAGTTTTTTGTAAACTTTTTAACAATTTGGTTAGAATTGGTAATCGATGCAAGCAGCAAATTAAAGAAAAACTGCTCTATTTAAAGGAAAATTGCAACTTAATTGCTCAACAAATTTTTTATTACACATGAATTCAAATTATTAAAAAAAATATTTTTATATAGTAAATTTAAAAAAATTTTAAAATTTTTTAAGTGAGAAAATTATTTTACAAAAGATTTTATTTCAAAATAGCTATATTATGCTTAAATACTCATACTTGAGCTACCATTTTAATACCCATACTCTTTAAAGTCCACAAAAATGACTTAATTGACATTTGCACATAACCTTGGATCTCGAAAACGCACAGTGAGCTTTAAACTTTGAAGAATCGAATGCACACTTTGCCTACCTACCATACAAAGAGATGTACTTAATTTATCAAAAATTTTATATATTTTAGATATAGGTTTAATTTTTAAAACAAATCGTGAATTTAAAATTCTAAAAAATGTAACCTATAGTGAAACATTCATTACTAAAAATATATAAATAGTACTGTAAATGGCGGTATTTATTTTATTCATGCAATAACAATAGAGTTCAGCTACTACAGCTTTTCCGCACTTTCTCCGCATTAGATCATCTTCAGAATCAGCCCAAATAACATTTAAAATATCTCAACGATATTGATAAGAATGGTCCAAAACAATCTAAGGTGAGGAAAATTTACCCACCATAATATGGGTTGGGCTCAGGGACAACACAAGACATAAAAACTAACCAAGCGTTTACATATATCTAATCATAAATACATTAGTTTTTAATCTACTTTTGAGTTGACCTTTCCATAAGTTAACATCAAAAAAGCTACAGTTGTTAACAAAGGTACTCATACGATTTAAAGTAGCAGTAGCCATATAATTTGTTCTACTAAAAGGCAAGTAAATTAAATTGTTAGCGTTTCTACTGCTTCTACGGTTAGTGTTAAAATTTATTAGAGTTAGGAGTTCTGGTAAATCGAACACACCAGTTATGAGTTGGTGTAAATAGACGATATCTGCAGACTTCCTTCTCTAATTAAAAGATTGCATTTTTAATAATTTTAAACGATCCTCATAAGGAGGAAGGTTTATAGTGTCAATTCTACTTAAGCCTTTTAGAGAAAACCGAACAAAACATTTTTGGATTCTCTCTATACGTTCACACATGTACATTGTAACTTGGGGACCAAACTTGACTTGCATACTCTAAGTGAGGTCGCACAATTGCATAATACAGCGTTGTAGTTGTGATCATACTATTAAATTCTTTGGACCAGCTGTGGTCATAGTTTGGCATTTATCTGGAATTAGAAACATATTATTTTTAGAACACCAAACTTCAAAGAATTTT
Organism: Dichetophora obliterata; assembly: GCA_963920525.1. Classification (NCBI taxonomy): domain Eukaryota; kingdom Metazoa; phylum Arthropoda; class Insecta; order Diptera; family Sciomyzidae; genus Dichetophora; species Dichetophora obliterata. The sequence goes on along the minus strand of OY986435.1, from coordinate 150,585,296 downwards.
AAATCAGACTGGAGTAGATCTGAATTGTCTTTAGCATCTATTGTTCTGTTTATTTTCATATCATCTGCACAGAAAAGTAGATGAGAGTGTTTGATGATGTGGGTTACATCATTAATGTCTAAAATAAACAGAAGTGGACCTAGGTGGCTACCTTGAGGAACACCTGATTCAGCAATAAATTCAGCAGACAATCCGCCTCGATATCGTATTTAATAAGATCGCTCTGTCAGATACGATTGAATCCAGCTTACAAAAAATTGTGAAAATCCCATTAACTTAGTTTAAATAGAATTAAAATCAGTGTAAATTCAGTCGACCTGGTTGCCTGAATAAAATGAATTTATTCAAAACGTTGTAAAATCGAGGAGATTAGACACAGTGGATCTGCCAACAACAAATCCATGCTGACGAGTTGTCATGACCTTCCGACAGTGAATTTTCACACGATCATACATGAGCCGCTCAAAAAGTTTTGGAATCGACGAGAGTTTTGCGAAAGGCCTGTAGTTGTTTATATCGTTCGTACAAAGTTTTTTATAAACAGGACTTATAAAAGATTTTATCCAAAAACAAATATACATTCGCTAATTGATTTATTGAATAACAAGGACAGTGGTTGGCTTAGAATGGAATCGCATCGTGTTAACACTGCGGTAGGAGTTCCGTCAGGTCCAGCATTAAAATCCTCATCGATCAATCCATTATACTTTAAGATATCCTCTGAAGTAAATGATATAGAATCCAACGAAACCCTGGGTGTAGAGTTCATATATTCAAAGTACTCTTCATAAGGATTAAAAGAGTCTGAACAAAATGACTCTTTAAAGAGATTGGCAAATAGACCAAAAATTACGACGTGATCGTCAGTAAATCCGTCAGAAGTTTTAAATGATGAAGGGAATCCATCAGATTTTTTTTTTGGTGTTTATGAAACCCCAGAATTTCTTTGGATCAGACAATATTCTCAGCTTAATACTGTCTAAATAATTTTGATATAAGGTAGCTGAGCAATTTTCAAAATCCAGAAGCAAACGCTTGTAGATTTCTAGGTCATTCAAGTCTAAGGTACAGACATATTTGTTTTTGCATGCCCTATTCCTGCTGTTACGAGGTAAGCACAATTTTTCGTAAATTTGAGGCTGCACGGACAGAGAAAACAAAGCAAAGATTTCCATTTAAAAAATTAATTGATTCATCAAGAGTGTTATTTATAACATATTCTAAAATTACATGAAGTTTACTTTGAAGTAAATGATTCAACTTCAAAAAGTCAGCTTTTTTATAATTGAATTCATAAACTTTATCTATTGAGTTAGACTTTACTATATTATTCCCGTCTGACTTGTACCATATGCTCAATGGTGGATGGTATTCATCAACAGTAGTCAAAGCATGAGGGGCCCTCTCAACAATCACATTGTTACTGTCTGTAGTTAAGACCAAGTCAAGAAGTCTTTCACGACTATTATAAATACAACTCACTTGTTGTAAGTCAGAACATATATTGTCAACAAAAATATGTTCTTGGCGTATCTTCGAATTAGATGCACAAAAATGTGTTTCATCGTTAGAAGAATGCCATTTTAAGTCAGGCAAATCAAAATCGCCCAACAATAAAATGTCGTCATTAACGTCAATTAAGCTTATAACGTATTCTATGCAATCCGCAAGGCATTGTGATTCAGTTTTTTATGATTGACGAGCGGCTTGAGTCGTCGCTCTAGGCTTATTCTTAGGCTGAAACTCAGTAACGAGTATATTATCAGTTCACAAATTAGAGTTTAGAGCAGTTGCAAACTCTTCAGCTGAAACTATGAGAATAAAGGAAGCGTGGGGAGATTTATTACCTATTTTTTGGCATGAACAACATGCATTTTGACTCAACAAGTTATTATGTTTGATAAAGGTCAATACATTTTCAATAGTTGTGTCGGGCTGAAGACGTGAAATAAATAAATTTTTCCTCCTCGACAATGCCCTTATCAAGCTCTTAAGCTTGATAGATTTCTAGGCTCAATAGGAGTCAAAACTGAACTATTAGTCAAAGAAGGAATGTTAGAAGATGACGAGGAAGTTACTGGAGTGTTCCTATTCAAAAGCGGTGCTGAGGGCTGCTTGGCCTGAGAAGTAGATCCAGATGATTTTCGCTTCTTATTATTTTTCTTATTTTTTCTCTTTCTTTTTGAGACAATGTGGTCTTCTTCTGATGAAAGGATTGTTTGTGTCCCGGAAGAAACAGTCTTTGACACAGAAAGTGGGATATTTTCCGAAATAGAATTTTCATCATAGACGCTGGTACTGGGTGCGGCCCTAACTTTGCCAAAAAATTTTACAATTTCTCGAAAATTGTTGTTTAACGAGTTAAGACTTTCCCCGAAAAGCTTAATTTTTGAATAAAATTCATCTGGGGAAAGTGCTCTGCACGAAGCACAGTACCAGCGAAGACCTGATTGCAGAGATTTTATGTCGTCAAGGCATGACTTGGAAATACCGGCATAAGATGCATGAAACATTTGCTCACATGGACCAGAACAGCTGAGCATGGGGTTCAAAATGTTTTGGCTTTTGCAAAGTTCGTCTAAAGAACAAGCAACGATATTTTCTGCAGAAAAATAATCCATTTTGAATATTTTTTAAAAAATTAGCAGGTGTAAAATGTGCTTTTAGGATTATTATATTCAGGCAGTGTGTGCACAGTTTAGTAGAAAACAAAAAAAAAATAACAAAAACACTCACTGAACTGAAGATAAGCAAATCACCGCACAAAGAAGAAACTAAAACTAATTAAGTAAATAAATTAAACAAAGTTAATATGCAAGAATTAAACTTACACAACTTAAATGCACAATTATTATTTACTGGAACAGTTTTATACCTTTATTTTCGCTTAAGTCGAGAAAAAAACTTATCCCCTGAAGATGTCAACAAAAAAAAATTACGAAACTTGGGATATCTGTTTCCTATGAGACGAATAACCAGCGGTAGTGACAAGTGCATAAACTAAATTTTATGAGCGATTTTGTTAGGAAAATGGTTATCTATAAAAATAATTTTTAAGTTCCCTTTCTTATTACAATTTATTTTAGCTGTTCGCTGGTTGTACAATCTAATAAACTCAAACTAAAAATTTTTTCAAAGTCTCCCAGGATGGTCACATCTGGCGTTGACACTAACGATTGAACCCATGCACGCCGTGCTACGTGAAGGAATGAAGGATTCCTAATTTGTTATTCGTACCCACGCTTTTGCACCCTTAAAGAAACGTAAAGAGCGAAGTGTCCTTTTCTTAGTTCATTTAATGGTTCGTCGTTGTGGAACTTTTTCTTCTCATGTTTTTTCGGAGTTTTTCGAGAAGAGGGTTGTGGTGTACGCCTGCTAGTTGTTGTTGTTAATTTTTTTTGAGTGCTGTAGCAAGCAATCCAAAATTTATATGAAGAAAATACGCTACAAAAAATAATTCACGGTTTTATTCTAGAATTCATGAAACTCTAGGCAAGTAAGATCTAGGTGGGCGATGATCTAAACAATTCGAATTGACGGTTAAGTCCGTTGCATTCGTTTTTACGCGATTGTTTTGAAGATGTTGTAGTTTTTGTTAAAAACACCTATTTAATTTCTTGTACTTTTTCTTTCGGTGTTATTCTCACTTTAAAATTATTTTATTTTGTCTTCGATTCGATTTGCTGCCAAGTAATAACAAAAACAACAACAAATAATACATCCGAGGATATATATAATATATCATACTTAGCAAGTTTTCGTAGATTAGATAACCGCATGCGGGACGCGAGTATTCTGCTATATTTGTATTCATGGGATCGGAGCATCTTTCTACGTGAGCCCTAATACAAACTGAGAAAAGATACCGAAGAACACACGCACACTCTCGAACACACATATACTCTCATGAACACCAATACCACCAATACGAATTAAATTGCTAGAGTAAAATGCTTTATAGCTGCTCAGTTAGATTTATTTCCATTTTGTATGTTTTATTTATTTATTTCATCTTGTTGTTGATATATATTTATGTGCGGGATACTGCATTTTTTTGCTGCTTTTATTTAGATAGATTTTGTTTCTTTTTAATGGGGTAAACTAGATGTGGTGCCAAATATGGTTGAAGAATGATAGCAAAACTAATCGAAAAATAATTGGAAGCTGCTGATGCAAATGCTTTGTGAGGCAAGGTTTTGCTTGTTCGAAAAAATTTAAAGAAATTCCCCGATGAGAAATAATTTTTTTGATATAGGAAAAAAGTTGAACTCACCAGAAATTAGCTAAAAGCTTTTGACAAATTTTTTTAAAATAGATTTTTAAAATAGATTAGGGATTCACAAAGTAGAACGCTAACGTAAGAAAACGGTTTATGGCTTCTTAAAAAGAGTTCGTGTAATAAGCATAATCGCAACCAATAACCGATAAACCAATAAGCAATAAACGATAACAAATAACAAAAAACCCAAAAACCGATAAACATAACCACAATCACAACCACAACCATAACCATAACCATACCCATAACCATAACCATAACCATAACCATAACCATAACCATAACCATAACCATAACCATAACCATAACCATAACCATAACCATAACCATAACCATAACCATAACCATAACCATAACCATAACCATAACCATAACCATAACCATAACCATAACCATAACCATAACCATAACCATAACCATAACCATAACCATAACCATAACCATAACCATAACCATAACCATAACCATAACCATAACCATAACCATAACCATAACCATAACCATAACCATAACCATAACCATAACCATAACCATAACCATAACCATAACCATAACCATAACCATAACCATAACCATAACCATAACCATAACCATAACCATAACCATAACCATAACCATAACCATAACCATAACCATAACCATAACCATAACCATAACCATAACCATAACCATAACCATAACCATAACCATAACCATAACCATAACCATAACCATAACCATAACCATAACCATAACCATAACCATAACCATAACCATAACCATAACCATAACCATAACCATAACCATAACCATAACCATAACCATAACCATAACCATAACCATAACCATAACCATAACCATAACCATAACCATAACCATAACCATAACCATAACCATAACCATAACCATAACCATAACCATAACCATAACCATAACCATAACCATAACCATAACCATAACCATAACCATAACCATAACCATAACCATAACCATAACCATAACCATAACCATAACCATAACCATAACCATAACCATAACCATAACCATAACCATAACCATAACCATAACCATAACCATAACCATAACCATAACCATAACCATAACCATAACCATAACCATAACCATAACCATAACCATAACCATAACCATAACCATAACCATAACCATAACCATAACCATAACCATAACCATAACCATAACCATAACCATAACCATAACCATAACCATAACCATAACCATAACCATAACCATAACCATAACCATAACCATAACCATAACCATAACCATAACCATAACCATAACCATAACCATAACCATAACCATAACCATAACCATAACCATAACCATAACCATAACCATAACCATAACCATAACCATAACCATAACCATAACCATAACCATAACCATAACCATAACCATAACCATAACCATAACCATAACCATAACCATAACCATAACCATAACCATAACCATAACCATAACCATAACCATAACCATAACCATAACCATAACCATAACCATAACCATAACCATAACCATAACCATAACCATAACCATAACCATAACCATAACCATAACCATAACCATAACCATAACCATAACCATAACCATAACCATAACCATAACCATAACCATAACCATAACCATAACCATAACCATAACCATAACCATAACCATAACCATAACCATAACCATAACCATAACCATAACCATAACCATAACCATAACCATAACCATAACCATAACCATAACCATAACCATAACCATAACCATAACCATAACCATAACCATAACCATAACCATAACCATAACCATAACCATAACCATAACCATAACCATAACCATAACCATAACCATAACCATAACCATAACCATAACCATAACCATAACCATAACCATAACCATAACCATAACCATAACCATAACCATAACCATAATCATAACCATAACCATAACCATAACGTTAACCATAAACATAACCATAACCATAACCACAACCACAACCATAACCATAACCATAACCATAACCATAACCATAACCATAACCATAACCATAACCATAACCATAACCATAACCATAACCATAACCATAACCATAACGTTAACCATAAACATAACCATAACCATAACGTTAACCACAACCATAACCATAACCATAACCATAACCATAACCACAACCATAACCATAACCATAACCATAACCATAACCATAACCATAACCATAACCATAACCATAACCATAACCATAACCATAACCATAACCATAACCATAACCATAACCATAACCATAACCATAACCATAACCATAACCATAACCATAACCATAACCATAACCATAACCATAACCATAACCATAACCATAACCATAACCATAACCATAACCATAACCATAACCATAACCATAACCATAACCATAACCATAACCATAACCATAACCATAACCATAACCATAACCATAACCATAACCATAACCATAACCATAACCATAACCATAACCATAACCATAACCATAACCATAACCATAACCATAACCATAACCATAACCATAACCATAACCATAACCATAACCATAACCATAACCATAACCATAACCATAACCATAACCATAACCATAACCATAACCATAACCATAACCATAACCATAACCATAACCATAACCATAACCATAACCATAACCATAACCATAACCATAACCATAACCATAACCATAACCATAACCATAACCATAACCATAACCATAACCATAACCATAACCATAACCATAACCATAACCATAACCATAACCATAACCATAACCATAACCATAACCATAACCATAACCATAACCATAACCATAACCATAACCATCATAGCTCGTGTTAAGGGCCTATCGCGAGCAACATAAACAAGGCAATTTTCAAGCGGATTTAACATACAAAAATGTAAGAACATGAACATTTTCGACACATATTTGATCAAACTAAATTTTTTTGTATATCTTATATTCATATATATAAATACGTAGGAAGGTTAACAAAATTTCAATTTCAAGTATAAGAAATAATTTGAAACAAAAACTTTTCAACCATGCCAGTTGACTTTTCTATACCAGAGAGTGGTTGAATTTTTTATCTGATGTTTTAAAAGAAGTACATTTTCAACCAAATAAAGATAAAAACTCCACCTAAATATATCTAAAAATCTTTTTAGAAAACGAGTCTCAGTTGTGAATTGAAAACTTTCAGCCAAAAGTTGTTTCTCGGATCATATCTTGGTCTTTTTTAATTTGAACCTTTAAATAAATTAACCTCTTTTATTTCAAAATCCCAAACGTACTGACTGGGTTAAATTTGCCAGTGTTGCATCCTCTCTGAGAGGATACTCATAGGTCCTAGCAGTCGCTGAGCGACACCCTACCTAGTTGTGGTTGCCGGCGCTTAAAAGCGCCACTGTCATTTACTTAAATAAACCTCCCGGTGCCGCCACCCGAAGTTGCATTCAGGCGAGAGAGTGGGTTTATACTTACGTGACCTGGTTCGTCCAACTAAGCTCCTGCTCGCTTGCTGCTTTAAAAATTGAATTGACCTTAGTAAATGAAGACAACTGACTGCTTGATTATTGACTGCATAAGAACCGACCATTTATTTTAGGGGGACCAGATATGTATAACCCATCTTGCCTCGCTTCTTCTTCTTCTTGATTTTACATACATACTTAAATCTACATATTTATAAATTCGCTATACATAGCGTATGTGCAAGATTGCCTTCCGCAACTTGCACAATAATTTAGCTTAGTTTAACTCCATTTTCAAGTTCTTAATCTGGTTTTGCATTAGTAAATTACAAACAGTTCTAATTTTAAAACATATTCATACTGCTGAGCTGAACAAGCGTACAAACAACTTCAGCATGGGAAAATTGGATCATATTCCCAATTGCACTGAAAATAACAATAAAATATTATAAAAAATAATTTAATAATGCTTTGTTTGCCTCGTGCCCAAAAATGCACCGTATGCATTTTTGCGCGGGCTCCACAGTAGTTAATTGTTGGTTTATTTTATTTTGCTTTATTGTTTCTTTTATTGTGTTGTTTACTTTACTTTACTTTACTTTACATTACTTTTACTTTTACTTTTACTTTTACTTTTACTTTTACTTTTACTTTTACTTTTACTTTTACTTTTACTTTTACTTTTACTTTTACTTTTACTTTTACTTTTACTTTTACTTTTACTTTTACTTTTACTTTTACTTTTACTTTTACTTTTACTTTTACTTTTACTTTTACTTTTACTTTTACTTTTACTTTTACTTTTACTTTTACTTTTACTTTTACTTTTACTTTTACTTTTACTTTTACTTTTACTTTTACTTTTACTTTTACTTTTACTTTTACTTTTACTTTTACTTTTACTTTTACTTTTACTTTTACTTTTACTTTTACTTTTACTTTTACTTTTACTTTTACTTTTACTTTTACTTTTACTTTTACTTTTACTTTTACTTTTACTTTTACTTTTACTTTTACTTTTACTTTTACTTTTACTTTTACTTTTACTTTTACTTTTACTTTTACTTTTACTTTTACTTTTACTTTTACTTTTACTTTTACTTTTACTTTTACTTTTACTTTTACTTTTACTTTTACTTTTACTTTTACTTTTACTTTTACTTTTACTTTTACTTTTACTTTTACTTTTACTTTTACTTTTACTTTTACTTTTACTTTTACTTTTACTTTTACTTTTACTTTTACTTTTACTTTTACTTTTACTTTTACTTTTACTTTTACTTTTACTTTTACTTTTACTTTTACTTTTACTTTTACTTTTACTTTTACTTTTACTTTTACTTTTACTTTTACTTTTACTTTTACTTTTACTTTTACTTTTACTTTTACTTTTACTTTTACTTTTACTTTTACTTTTACTTTTACTTTTACTTTTACTTTTACTTTTACTTTTACTTTTACTTTTACTTTTACTTTTACTTTTACTTTTACTTTTACTTTTACTTTTACTTTTACTTTTACTTTTACTTTTACTTTTACTTTTACTTTTACTTTTACTTTTACTTTTACTTTTACTTTTACTTTTACTTTTACTTTTACTTTTACTTTTACTTTTACTTTTACTTTTACTTTTACTTTTACTTTTACTTTTACTTTTACTTTTACTTTTACTTTTACTTTTACTTTTACTTTTACTTTTACTTTTACTTTTACTTTTACTTTTACTTTTACTTTTACTTTTACTTTTACTTTTACTTTTACTTTTACTTTTACTTTTACTTTTACTTTTACTTTTACTTTTACTTTTACTTTTACTTTTACTTTTACTTTTACTTTTACTTTTACTTTTACTTTTACTTTTACTTTTACTTTTACTTTTACTTTTACTTTTACTTTTACTTTTACTTTTACTTTTACTTTTACTTTTACTTTTACTTTTACTTTTACTTTTACTTTTACTTTTACTTTTACTTTTACTTTTACTTTTACTTTTACTTTTACTTTTACTTTTACTTTTACTTTTACTTTTACTTTTACTTTTACTTTTACTTTTACTTTTACTTTTACTTTTACTTTTACTTTTACTTTTACTTTTACTTTTACTTTTACTTTTACTTTTACTTTTACTTTTACTTTTACTTTTACTTTTACTTTTACTTTTACTTTTACTTTTACTTTTACTTTTACTTTTACTTTTACTTTTACTTTTACTTTTACTTTTACTTTTACTTTTACTTTTACTTTTACTTTTACTTTTACTTTTACTTTTACTTTTACTTTTACTTTTACTTTTACTTTTACTTTTACTTTTACTTTTACTTTTACTTTTACTTTTACTTTTACTTTTACTTTTACTTTTACTTTTACTTTTACTTTTACTTTTACTTTTACTTTTACTTTTACTTTTACTTTTACTTTTACTTTTACTTTTACTTTTACTTTTACTTTTACTTTTACTTTTACTTTTACTTTTACTTTTACTTTTACTTTTACTTTTACTTTTACTTTTACTTTTACTTTTACTTTTACTTTTACTTTTACTTTTACTTTTACTTTTACTTTTACTTTTACTTTTACTTTTACTTTTACTTTTACTTTTACTTTTACTTTTACTTTTACTTTTACTTTTACTTTTACTTTTACTTTTACTTTTACTTTTACTTTTACTTTTACTTTTACTTTTACTTTTACTTTTACTTTTACTTTTACTTTTACTTTTACTTTTACTTTTACTTTTACTTTTACTTTTACTTTTACTTTTACTTTTACTTTTACTTTTACTTTTACTTTTACTTTTACTTTTACTTTTACTTTTACTTTTACTTTTACTTTTACTTTTACTTTTACTTTTACTTTTACTTTTACTTTTACTTTTACTTTTACTTTTACTTTTACTTTTACTTTTACTTTTACTTTTACTTTTACTTTTACTTTTACTTTTACTTTTACTTTTACTTTTACTTTTACTTTTACTTTTACTTTTACTTTTACTTTTACTTTTACTTTTACTTTTACTTTTACTTTTACTTTTACTTTTACTTTTACTTTTACTTTTACTTTTACTTTTACTTTTACTTTTACTTTTACTTTTACTTTTACTTTTACTTTTACTTTTACTTTTACTTTTACTTTTACTTTTACTTTTACTTTTACTTTTACTTTTACTTTTACTTTTACTTTTACTTTTACTTTTACTTTTACTTTTACTTTTACTTTTACTTTTACTTTTACTTTTACTTTTACTTTTACTTTTACTTTTACTTTTACTTTTACTTTTACTTTTACTTTTACTTTTACTTTTACTTTTACTTTTACTTTTACTTTTACTTTTACTTTTACTTTTACTTTTACTTTTACTTTTACTTTTACTTTTACTTTTACTTTTACTTTTACTTTTACTTTTACTTTTACTTTTACTTTTACTTTTACTTTTACTTTTACTTTTACTTTTACTTTTACTTTTACTTTTACTTTTACTTTTACTTTTACTTTTACTTTTACTTTTACTTTTACTTTTACTTTTACTTTTACTTTTACTTTTACTTTTACTTTTACTTTTACTTTTACTTTTACTTTTACTTTTACTTTTACTTTTACTTTTACTTTTACTTTTACTTTTACTTTTACTTTTACTTTTACTTTTACTTTTACTTTTACTTTTACTTTTACTTTTACTTTTACTTTTACTTTTACTTTTACTTTTACTTTTACTTTTACTTTTACTTTTACTTTTACTTTTACTTTTACTTTTACTTTTACTTTTACTTTTACTTTTACTTTTACTTTTACTTTTACTTTTACTTTTACTTTTACTTTTACTTTTACTTTTACTTTTACTTTTACTTTTACTTTTACTTTTACTTTTACTTTTACTTTTACTTTTACTTTTACTTTTACTTTTACTTTTACTTTTACTTTTACTTTTACTTTTACTTTTACTTTTACTTTTACTTTTACTTTTACTTTTACTTTTACTTTTACTTTTACTTTTACTTTTACTTTTACTTTTACTTTTACTTTTACTTTTACTTTTACTTTTACTTTTACTTTTACTTTTACTTTTACTTTTACTTTTACTTTTACTTTTACTTTTACTTTTACTTTTACTTTTACTTTTACTTTTACTTTTACTTTTACTTTTACTTTTACTTTTACTTTTACTTTTACTTTTACTTTTACTTTTACTTTTACTTTTACTTTTACTTTTACTTTTACTTTTACTTTTACTTTTACTTTTACTTTTACTTTTACTTTTACTTTTACTTTTACTTTTACTTTTACTTTTACTTTTACTTTTACTTTTACTTTTACTTTTACTTTTACTTTTACTTTTACTTTTACTTTTACTTTTACTTTTACTTTTACTTTTACTTTTACTTTTACTTTTACTTTTACTTTTACTTTTACTTTTACTTTTACTTTTACTTTTACTTTTACTTTTACTTTTACTTTTACTTTTACTTTTACTTTTACTTTTACTTTTACTTTTACTTTTACTTTTACTTTTACTTTTACTTTTACTTTTACTTTTACTTTTACTTTTACTTTTACTTTTACTTTTACTTTTACTTTTACTTTTACTTTTACTTTTACTTTTACTTTTACTTTTACTTTTACTTTTACTTTTACTTTTACTTTTACTTTTACTTTTACTTTTACTTTTACTTTTACTTTTACTTTTACTTTTACTTTTACTTTTACTTTTACTTTTACTTTTACTTTTACTTTTACTTTTACTTTTACTTTTACTTTTACTTTTACTTTTACTTTTACTTTTACTTTTACTTTTACTTTTACTTTTACTTTTACTTTTACTTTTACTTTTACTTTTACTTTTACTTTTACTTTTACTTTTACTTTTACTTTTACTTTTACTTTTACTTTTACTTTTACTTTTACTTTTACTTTTACTTTTACTTTTACTTTTACTTTTACTTTTACTTTTACTTTTACTTTTACTTTTACTTTTACTTTTACTTTTACTTTTACTTTTACTTTTACTTTTACTTTTACTTTTACTTTTACTTTTACTTTTACTTTTACTTTTACTTTTACTTTTACTTTTACTTTTACTTTTACTTTTACTTTTACTTTTACTTTTACTTTTACTTTTACTTTTACTTTTACTTTTACTTTTACTTTTACTTTTACTTTTACTTTTACTTTTACTTTTACTTTTACTTTTACTTTTACTTTTACTTTTACTTTTACTTTTACTTTTACTTTTACTTTTACTTTTACTTTTACTTTTACTTTTACTTTTACTTTTACTTTTACTTTTACTTTTACTTTTACTTTTACTTTTACTTTTACTTTTACTTTTACTTTTACTTTTACTTTTACTTTACGGCACGTGGACAGAACCTTCCAATGAATCACTGGAACACCCTCTCAGCACTCATTTCATCGGCTACAGGAACAGCTGCAATGAGATCTTTGGTTCCGAATCAATAGTTTCCACTGATGCGGTTTCTACTGGCTCTTTTTTTCTCAAATTAGAGGTTATCTGGGTCTTAAACAGCTTCTCTCCATAAAAATTTCCAGGCCGTCACGGCATTTTAGCAATAATGTTGCAGAAAATACAAGATGTAGTTGCACCTATCCTACTCTATTTATTCATGAATTGAATCCGCATTAACTACACTCCAAGGAAATGGAGAAGAGTAAAGGTAATATTTATACCCAAAGATGGGGGGAGATGTCAACATCAGTTCAGATTTCAGACCACTAAACCTCACACCATTCGTACTGAAAACCCTAGAACGTATACTTGATTATTCATCTTATGCTATGTTCACACTGAGAACTAAATGTGCATTTAGAGCATTTACTATATATATTTGTCCCTGCTACTCCTACCAAGAGTAAAGGGCCTTTCGTTAATTTTGATTTCGTAAATGCGTATTTAGCTCTCAGTGTGAACATAGCATTAGGGACGTTGTAGAGAGAACTTCCTTATCCAACGGCCAGCATGCATACCTCAAGGGTAGATCGACAGATACCACCATACACGAAGTTATCACTATTTTTCAAGATCCATCCATCCATCTTCTTTAAACAATACAATCTTGCGCCCTTCTTTGTCATAGAAATGGCATTCAACAATCTACACACAAGAGCCCTTCTTGATTTTCTGACAAACCTTGGTGTGTAAACAACGGTGACAAACAGAACAGTCTCAATGCTAAGTAACAAAATAACGGTTCGACCTGTAAACTCACAAAATTTCTTAACACACTAAGATGATTTTTTTAACACACTAGATTGCAATGGGATCAAAGCGGTGGCTTTTGCGGACGACGTGGTTGTAATGGTGCTCTACGCTCAGTGGAGGCCTCCTCCTAATGGAGGCAGCTTTGGAAAAACTTATAGGCTTATTACGGTTCACAACAATAAACTGCTGTGTCTTCTTACGAGTAGACACAACAGTCAAGAAGACACAACAGTTTCGAGCTATTTTGGTTCACAACAATACGTTGTTGTCACGTTTGATTGTGGAACGTAAGTAGAATTCGTTGCTTGACTGGTCCAGGGTTGCTTCGGAGAAAAGTAAAAACGTACTCTTTAAAAAGTACTGTTTAAATAACAAAAAGTACTATCGTGATAAGAATTTTTTGCGATATGAAAAGGAAATATTGTGAGCCCATATTTAAACCTGTTAATTACAACTGGCGTTAAAAAATAGGATTAAATCTAGTATAATGAAATAGCTGGATTTTAAAATGTTTTTAAGTACAAGGAAGCATTTTTTTACTAAGATTAGCCCACGACAACTTGCGACTTGCAAGTATGCTAGCTTACAAGCGAACGGCTCGAAGTTTCTAGTAAAGGACATATGAAAAGACATATATTAGGTGGCAACCCTATTATTTCAAAATTTTATAATTTTGAAATTCTGACAACGGATTCAGATTCAGCGACCCATTTTTGGCGTACCATTTTTTTGCCAGCACCGAATTCATAAAAATACAAAAAATTAACGTGGTAACCCTATCCACCATCTTGAGTTTTAAAATTCTGACTTTAAATTCGAAATCAGCGACCCGTTAACACTGATAAATGACGTTTAAAACTCTTGAAAAGACATATATTAGGTGGCAACCCTATTATTTTAAAATGTTATAATTTTGAAATTTTGACAACGGATTCGGATTCAGCGCCCCATTTTTGGCTTACCAATTTTTTTCCAGCCCCGAATTCATAAAAATACAAAAAATTAAGGTGGCTACCCTATCCACCATCTTGAATTTTAAAATTATGACTTTAGATTCGAAATCAGAAATTCGGACCCCTTAACATTGATAAATGACATCTAAAACTCTTGAAAAGACATATTATTAGGTGGCAGCCCTATTATTTCAAAATGTTATAATTTGGAAATTTTGACAACGGATTCGGATTCAGCGACCCATTTTTGGTGTACAATATTTTTTTGCCAGCCCCGAATTCATAAATATACAAAAAAAATTAAGGTGGCAACCCTATCCACCATCTTGAATTTTAAAATTCTGACTATAGATTCGAAATCAGCGACACTGACAAATGACGTTTAAGACTCTTAAAAATACATTTTATTAGGTGGCAAAACAGTGGTTAAAAATTAGGTGTCAACCCTAACCTCCATCGTAAATTTGAAAACTGTGACATTATATTAGAAATCAAATCCGTTGCCAGAATTTCAAAATTACAAGAATTCCCAAAAATAAAAAAAAAATCTAGGTGGCAACTCTATCCGCCATCTTAAATTTTAAAGTTTGACATAATTTTCGAATTCATTTACCCCTAAAACCTCCAACCACGTAGTTCACAGAATCCTTAAAAGTCCTATTACGCTTAAGCTCTCTCTAATCAAGCTCATTGAATTTTTTGGATACTTGCTTCAACTGGGTACTTGCCTTCAATTTCAAGCTTTTCAAGCTTTTTACCGAAGGCATCAAGCTTTCCTTTACTTGAAACTTCATGCCGTTTGCTTGTAAGCTAGCATACTTGCAAGTCGCAAGCTGTCGTGGGCTTATTTATATTCAATTACAAGCTATACTTGATTCAAAATTATCAAGCTCAAGCTAGCTTGAACTTGTATTTCAAGCAATACATGAAATAGACTTCAAGTAGGCTTGTGCAGTTCTATAATTTAACTATAATTTAAGAATTATGGCAAATTTAAAATACATCTTGTTTTTAGTTTAAAACCCCTTTCCCGGCATTTCTTAACTTATAAAATAAAATAGCACTTCTTTTTATTATAATATTCCAAGATAATAAAAAGGTAGCATCGCAGAAATTTTCGTACTCTCCAAATAAAAAGAAAAAAAATCTAATTAGTACGTTTCGATGCAACTGTGAACTGGTCACTGTTAAAATAAAAAAGTAAACAAACAAACAATTTCGAATTCAATTGCTAAATTCAATATAATTCTGTTCACAAGGAGACGTATTATCAATTTTCTGTGAAATTTTCATAATTAATAAATAAAAACTCAATTTTAAATAAAATTTTCATTCTTAATCTATTTCGTTTCTTCAACACAACACCAAATTAGCTGTCTTCAAAATTTGGCAGATAACAAGACAACAAAGCACAACTGCTGTGTTGCGTAGTAAGTGTATTGAAGACACAGCATTGTTGACAGACAACAGTGGAATGTATTCAGTTGCTTTGTTGTCTACCGTAATAGAAATTTACACATTGAAGACAGCAATAACTGTTGTGTTGTGAACCGTAATAGGGCTATTAGTCTCTGGGCAGCCAGATGCGGCCTAGGAGTTAACCCTAGCAAGACGGAACTAATTTCATAAAAGCCAAAGCACCACAATTTGTCCTACCTAAGCTAAACTACCAACCTCTTACAGAATCCAGCAACGCAAAATATCTAGGAGTCATTCTAGATTCTAAGCTTAGCTAGAAAACAAACATCGAACAAAGCGTCAAGAAGGCCTGCATAGCCTTCTACGCCTGCAAAAATACTTTTAGTATGAAAAGGGGTCTTCAACAAAAAATGCTTTTATGGCTATATACAGCAGGAGTACGCTCTATCCTGGCATATGGTGCACTGTATGGTGGTCTGCACTAAATAAAGCATCAACACAACAAAACTAGCCAGGATCCAACAGTCTGCGTGCATATGTATCAGAATAGATTGCTGCTGGCTCCAAGATGCCATCTGCCAAAATCAGCCAGCGTCTTCCACGCCGGGCTTTTAGCTATAAGAGAAGCTTGTAGCGCCTTAAGTAGAGCCAACCCCAGTCACCTCAGCGCAGCTATTCTGACAGATAGCCAAGCCGCCATTAAAGCTTTAGCTGCGATCAGTACCAACTTCAAACTGGTAAGGTAGTGCAGAGATGAACTTAACTTAACTCAACCATATTCTGGGTTCCCAGCAATAGGAACATATATGGTAATGAAAAAGCGGATGAACTGACTAGGCAGTGTTCCTTCCTTGACGTTTGAAGAGCGGAACTAGTCGAATCCACTGAACACAGTTAAGGGAGAAATTTACTTTTAATACCTGACCTTAGCCGGTCACAGATGGAGAGGACTAACCAACCTGCAACACATCAAGAAAATTATGTCCTCTTTACAACCTAGGTAGAACTCAGTTGATGCTCTCAAAACACCGAAAAGACGTAGCCAGGATCATGTCTATAAATACGGGTCACTAGTGCATCCGAGAACATGCTGAAAATAATCTGATTCCCGTCAGAGCTACAATTGTTCAAACGAAAAGGAAACACTGACACTCTTTCTATGCACCTGCCCGGCCTTGGCCAGGTCTAGACTAAGAGCGCTAGGCAAGCCCTTCTTCAACAATCTAGAAGAACTTTCAACAACAAAAATTAACAATATTCTAACGTTCATTAACCGCATCGGACGGTTATAAACTAACAGTGCGATAATCACTCAAAAAATGGCTCACTAGAGCTACTTGGATCCTACTTGCATGTAGCATCACTAACTAAACCAAAAAACTAATCAACAAAATCAAAAAATGGTTTTAAATGTTTTAAAACTCGACTCAGTGGAAATAATTTTCAACTAAAAAAGAGAAAATCTTAACATAAATAATTAAAAAAAAACTTAAAAGTAGAAAATCTTGACGGTTAGGCTATAATTAGTAAATATTAATAAATCAACAATAATAGAAAAGTTAAAAATTTATACTTTTCAATTGAAAATATTCTTAAAAAATTATCTATTTTATTTTTTATTAAAAACATTTTATAGTTTTTATTTTACCTTCGAAATTTCTGAAAAATTGAACATTTAGATCTAAATTTCAAACTGTGTAAAATTCGATTTTACGTTGACTAACTTAAAAATTAACCTTACTTCTTCGTCCAACGCACACTGAACAGCAGAGCTTGTTGTCAAAAAGTGTGAAAACCGCCAAAAGATTTATTTGCCAAATAATTCAATGTGGTTTCAGTAGCATAAAAAAAAAACATGATTTCAACAAGCACAATAATAATAAAAATAATTATTATTGAAATAATTATTCACAAATTAAAAAAATATGATGACTTCTGCATCGTTTGCGCTTGTTGTGCGGTTCGAACGCAATGGTGTTTGCTGCATTTGACTGACTGAGTTCTGCAGAAGGATATTTTATTACAAATTTTTTTTTTATTCCATTTTTTAGTTGCCGGTTGCCAATTTTATTCGTGTACGTACGCACATAAAGTATTTTCAACACATTGAGTTGAAAGTATTTGGTAAAAAATTTACATTTGAATAGATTCAAATAATGGCGGCTGATGATGAGGAAGAAATGAATCATGGAATATGTATATAGTCCTGAATGATGATAATCCGGATGGTTGCTATGGTTTGCTCTTTAGTTGCAGGATGTTGGCTTCTCTGCGCATTTGGCAGTGCCATTGTTTTAATTTTCTGAATAACGAAATTCATTGCGAGTGAATTTAAATGAGTTTCAGTAGCAGTAAAATTATAGAAACTCGCTAGTGGCACAAAGTGTCATGTTCGAAAAATTAAAATGTGATAATAAATCAGTGGTAAGTTTAAGCAATGGGAATGGAATAAGTGGTTAAGTGGTGACGTATCATAGAGTTGCCATATGTTGGGTGATGAAGTACATAGTTGTTTTACGAATACTTAACTAAGGTTTTGTAAAGCATTTGCTAATAGCAATTAACTTAAATAGTAAAAACGAGTTTTTAATAACATTGCAATTTAGCGTCCAAAATAAAAATTGTCTCCAGGTTTATTTATTAATTAAAATTAACTTCTTTAACTCTAACTCTTCTAACAACACAGCGAAGTTTGGGTGTCGGATAAGCATTAGAAGTTAAAAGAAGGAAATTCGCGTATTTCAATTAATTACAACTGCGACCAACTGACCGCATGCCAAGCAAACGAATTATAATCCAAAATGTGACTATGTGTATGTGAGTTTGTGGCTTTTGCAGTGATGTCCACCGCATAATGCAGTTCATTCGGTGCATTGTTTTCTGGTCAACACTTTTCTGGAAATCCCGCCTAGCGAATATTTTGGACCATGTGGCCAAATATTTGAACGCATCCTACGTGGCTGTTTTTGAACTTGTTGTTGTTTTAACGGCATAAGAGCATGCGGACATTCATTCATTAAATTCAACTGCTGTACCAATAAAAACAATGAAAGTCCTATGAAAAGCAAAGAATTTCCATGTCATGCTTAATCTGCTCAGCTTGCGTGAACTTCGTTCATTGTACACGCGCAGCGTGCTGGCAGTATTATTGCTATTGTTTCATTCAACCATAACTTTTTTGGGCTTCTGGTTCGGCTCGCATTGGCACATAAAAGGGTTGTTGAACATAACATTGCGTCTTATTTATTCTTTAAACCACAAACACTTCATTGTTCATTCATTACTTTAAAAAAATCTTAGAACCAGTTAACGTTTGTCTATTATTGGTTTATTTATACTTATGGTTTCTAGTGTTTTGCAAGTATCTTTTTTCTTTTAAGAGTTTTTGTAGATTTTTTAAATTTAGATTTATAAAAAAAATTGAGTATTTTTTTATATTTACATCTTTATTACTAAAACAAATACCGAACAAAATTTGTTCTAGGTATCGAGTTGTCGATCGATTTTTGGGACAAATATGGATTCGATTGAAAATACACGGATTCTAGCGGCTTTTCTGATTTTCAATTAACATAATAACATTATTTCGTTTTAAAGAATTGTTTCACTATAATATTTTCACTAAGGTTTATACTGGGAATTTAAAAAACAAGGTTTTCGGAACGACGAATTTCGTACTTGAACTAATTATGAGAGCCGTGTGTACAATTGGATTAAATCTAATATAAGAAGGTTCATGCCAGCCCATTAGTTAGTTTATAGTGGGCCCATGTGCACTGCGACCCATAGGATCTATTGTGCATGCCCTTAATTAACACTCCAGGCTTAGGCTTTTTATATATTTTAGCACTGTCTCTGGCTTGGTGTTCCAAATTGTGGACGGGGGCAAAACTTCCCCTCCAAAATGGAGGCGTATTAGGCTATGGGTTGCCGGACATTCACATAGAATGTGCTCGGGGGTTTCTTCTTCCTCCTCGCATAGTCTGCAGACATCTGATTCAGAAAAACACATCTTTTTAAAATGGTATCTGAGTGAGCAGTGACCTGTGAAGAAACTGGTGAGAATTCTAAGGTCTGATTTGGTAAGCTTGAGTAAATCTTTGGATTTTGCTTTACTTGGAGTTAAAAATTTCTTAAATTGCCTTTGTCCATTCGTGTTGTTCCAGTGGCACTGAAATTTCTTATCTTGCCATATTCTAATTTTTTCTAGAATGTAGCCTTTTGCTAAGCTACAGAAAAGTTGAGGTCCTATAGGAGTTCAAGACGCTCCTCTTTTGGCAAGGCAGTCCCTTTCGCCTTTCGTTGCCTTCGAAACCTTCGTGACCTGGAGCCCACCATAATTCTATTTTGTTGCTTTGTTCCAGTGTATTTAATAGCTCTACGCTAATGGATACTAGTCTTGATTCAAGTTCGTAGGCTTGAAGGGCTTTTAAAGCCGCTTGACTATCTGAAAGTATGTAGATGTGAGCCCCCTTTGAATTCCTGCGGAGACATTCTCTGACACAAACTTCAATGGCATATGGCATCAATGCTCTAAATTTTATTATCGTGCTTTCCGTAGTTATTAACTTATAAGCGTCTGCATATAATAAATACTGCAATTTACGCAATTTCCTTTAAAAATATACTTGCGCCATGCATCGATATATCGATCGATTTTCGGGACAAATATTGATTCGATTGAAAATCCACGGACTCCATCGGCTTTTCTGCCGATAATATGATTTCGCTCTAAAGAATTGTTCCACTGTAAGATTTTTTTCGACTAAACAGAAGGTTTTTTTCGTAACTAGGTATTAGGATCATTTGTACAATATACTTTTGTTTTAGCATGAAAACGAATAAGATATTCGTTTCCATTCTACGAACTCTATTCGTTGCTGAAAATTACGAAAACAATTAGTAGAAAAAAATTTTTATTTAAGAATACGTTTTGAAAAGTGTTTGTAAAACAAAGGTAAATTAAATAATATCGTAACTTATTAGGTCGAGTTCAAATTACGCGTTTTTGTCGCGATTGAGACACCGCTACCAATTTTTTTCGAATTTTATAAAAATTCTTAAAGAAGGACATGTTGAAAGTCCACCGCACTTAATTTGACCTCTCAAGGTCATCACAATTTTTTTCAACTTATTTATAAAGTTGAAGTGCTCGAATTTTGTTGTGCTGACATTAATTGCATTTCTACAACCATTTGGCCTATTGGAAATAAAAAAATAAATTTTTTTCAACAAATTTTAACCTAAAATAAGGCTTTGTAAAAATATTTGACGAAATAGGAGCAGTTTATATGGTAGCAAACATTAATTACATAGGAATTAGGTTTTGACAAAAAAGAAAACGTTAAAATTACCGCCATTTAGCAAATTCTTAACTGATTTCGATATTCTTAAGTTAAGTGGAAAATCGTTTCTACGTGCAATTAATTTTTGTTAAAATGCAAATAGCATTAGTAGAATATTATTTAATTAAAATTTTTAGAAACACAATTTTCTTAGCTAAAAAAATGTACAAGAATTTTCTTCGCTACAGGCTTCATTTTGTATTTTATCGAATGTCTTTTTACATAGCTTTATTTTACGTCAAATTCTATTGAAAAAAAGTGAATTTTGAAATTAATGAAAAAATGCAATTAATATCGGCACAACAAAATTCGAACACTTCAACTTTAAAAATAAGTTAAAAAAATTGTCATGACCTTGATAGGTCAAATCAGGTGCGATGGACTCCCAACATGTCCTTCTTTAAGAATTTTTATAAAGTTTGTATATTTATGGTTTTGGCACACTGTGTTATAATTTAAGAAAAATAATATTAGTTATCAAATTATTGACTCGGCTTTTTTTTTTGAGCGCGAGTGTACTTGTATTGTGGGAAATTGTGAAATTTTTAATAAACTTGAATTGGCTATGGCAAGACCATAGCTCGGGTCTATCATTAATGAGTCTAAAATGATACACAAGTCAAATGTTACTAACCAAAAAGTTACTAGATAAGTTACTATCTGTATTCCAGCTATGCAGGTCAAAAATACAAGCTGTTTTACATGTTATAAAAGAACGAGTTAAAAAAACACCAACTGTTTTCCTAGCTCATAACTAAGTAGTCATTAATGTACTATCTTCTTTGCTAGTTGCAAAATCGCTAGTTCTGCATAAATTTGTAAACATTAAATAAATTTAATTTTTAGGTGTAAAGTCAGTAACAATGAGGGATGTAACGGATGTCATTTTGCGGATGCAGTTCTGTAAAGAGTCTTTCTTGAGGATGCGGATAGTTGATTCATATCCGCGGATGTTTTCAATTAAATTATAAATTTATTTTTTATAATTTTTAATATTAATTTTTTTTGAGTAAACATCTGTCCGGCAGTCTGGTTTTATTTGTTTCAAAAAAGCAATTTCCTAAAAAACCCTGTTTTATATATAAGATACCATGAGGAATACTATGCAACATCTTATTTTCGTCGCCGAGATATAGAAACATTTGTTAGATACTTTTTAAGTAGGCGCGTCCAGATGGCATCCATGGCAACAAAAACTTAACGAAAACACGTTTTTTTCGAAACAACGCTTTTCGACCTTGTTGACGTGATTACGAAAAAACTATTCAACTGATCAGACTAAAATTTTAAATATTCAGTCATGTGCTGAATTTCGTGCGAATTTAATTCGAAGTGAATTAATTTTATAAAAAAGCAACTGACCGAATTAAAGATGGAGTAACATAAAAATAACCTGATTTCTGTTACTTTTCCAAAACGGACTATTTGACTTGTTTATAAAAGGTGAAGTATAACGTGGATTACAGCACAAGGTATTTTGGTTTCACATTCAATTTCGTACGAAAGTAAAATGCAGCACATGCCTGATTATTGTACATATTATTGATGCCACCTAACATAAAAATAAAATTAAAAAATATTCAAAAGTCCGACATTTTGTTTTTGTCCAAATGTGGAATGAGTGTTATAATATAACTCAAAAGTTTAAATAAAAGTTAATTTTTTAACCTTTAGAAAAAATCTTAAAAATATCTCAAATTTTCGAGCGCTTTAAGGTGTAAAATAAAAAACCCATTTAAAACAAAAAACATTAAAGCAACTACCATTTCAATTAGCATAACTTAGTATAAATATTAAATTTCAAAGAATTTAAAAGTCATAAAGCTTGACTAAGCAAACTTCAAAGGAGAACTTTCTATTTAAAATTTATATTTAGATGTCCGCCATTTTGTTATTTTTTTAAGAAAATGTTTCAATCGATTACCTGCCAGAACGACAAGTCTACAGAACAGTAATCTATTTAAATTGTTTGTTTAAAATAACTTCAAGTTCCGAAAATAGGACAATTGTCATTTCCTACGACATCTACACAAGAAAGTAACTATTTTGCGCAATGTAAGAAGCATCTGAGCTGAACTAGTACTGGTATTTTTTGACCTAGTATATTTACTAGTATATTAACTAGTTGGCGACACTGCAGGGGTAGAATAAAACAAATATCAAAACATGAATGTAGATCCAACTCACACCTAAGTAGCTCGTGACACTTTGGCTCACCAGTTTTTTGGTCATTCTACACACATTTAAAGAGACACACACAAAATTCAATATTAAATAAATCAAATACACGCAGGGTGGGATTATGTTTCAGCGAAATCCTTCGGGCATTCTTGTTTCACTTATTTTGTCCTCGTAGCATTTATAAGCAATTTTGTTGCTTACGTTTATCTACCGGTTTTCTAGAATTAATCAGTTTCAGCACACAAAATTATTTTTTTCTTTCTTTTTATATTAAATAATTATAAATATTTGTTAATGGAAATAGCTTTAATAAGTTTTTAAGCAAATGCTTACTTATTTTTGTATAAGATGAGGAGCTATTATGAAATGCACAGCTCGTTTAAAATATTTTTAACTAGTTTATATCTTTGTTGAAAGCGATGAGTCCTTTAGAAAATCATTCGTATTCATGTTAAATTCTTCATGTTTCTTGTTTTGAATCAAATATATTATATTTTATACAATTAATAATAATAAAAATAATAATAATTAAAAGGAAACAAGAGTGCAACTAGTACAAAAAAAGTATTATTTGAATATTGAAGTTTATAATAATTAATTTAAGTTTACTATAATAAAAAATGAGATATTATTTTTTATAACAAAATTATTGCATATTTCATATCTTCCGTACACACTCGAAATAGTATGCCTACATGTATCTACAATGCACATTTTTTTAGATCTACAAAACAAAGTATTCCTGTTTTTTTTAAGGTTTAGTATTACAAAAATATAAATATATATTTCGTTTTCTTTTCCTTAAAGACAAAACAAAGACTGCTACAAAACAAAGTATCTTTGTTTTTTTAAAGGTTGAGTATTATAAGAATATACATATTTTGTTTTCTTTTCTTAATTCCACACACACAGAATTCGTTCAAAAGTTTAATTATCAATTTTTGGCTTCAGTTCCTATAAAACTTTAATGGTAATTGCAATAGAGATGACAAAATCAAAAATGATAGTATGAAACGCATAAAGTTAACCAAAATGT
Organism: Dichetophora obliterata; assembly: GCA_963920525.1. Classification (NCBI taxonomy): domain Eukaryota; kingdom Metazoa; phylum Arthropoda; class Insecta; order Diptera; family Sciomyzidae; genus Dichetophora; species Dichetophora obliterata. The sequence goes on along the minus strand of OY986435.1, from coordinate 150,560,395 downwards.
TTTGCGTTAATACGATAAATCAAATTATAGACGAATTCATAATTTTTGTTTTCTACAATGCGTTGTAAATATTTTTATTAAACCAAACTTATTTATTTGATTTAAATGACTGATGCAAGAAATTTTGGTATAATTCAAGAATAGCCAATCTCTTTTTTAATATTTTTTGTTGGATTATAGAGATTTTAACCTCCTAAATCCAAATCCAAATTTCAGGACGCAGGCAATTGGTTAAGAAGTTATAGTCCTCCAAAGTTGCAAAAATGGCCTACAAAATCTTGCTGTTTTTTTTAGTGTTCCGCATTATGGTTTTCAAAAGATAGGTAATGCGATTACTTATTCAACGAGGTATCAAACATGAAAATCCATTCATAACTTTTTAAGATATACCTTTTATTATATTTTCAATTTGTCTGGAATACTAGTGGTTTCCTTTTTACGAAAGAATTACACTTAAAATGTTTAAAACTTTAAAACTTATGCATGGATTTTCATATTTGAATAGGTACCTTGTTGAATAGGTACTTAAATTGCCTTTTTTATGATACCCATAAAGTGTAGTTTTGTTGAATAAAATAGCAAGATTTGTAGGCCATTTTTTCCAACTTTGGAACTATAACTTCCTAACCCATTGCGAGCGGCCTGCAATTTTTTAGATTTGGAGTTAGAAGGCCAAATCCATATAATCTTAAAATTTTTACCAAGAGTAATTTTGGAAATTTTTCGAAATTTTTATCTCAATATGGCCTTAATATGGCCGAATAGCCGAAACTAGCCAAAACCGACAAAAAGGGCCGAAACTGGCCGTAATCGAAACCGAATATTCGGTCGGACGCTAGTTAAAACCTAGGCGGTCGAACCTAGGCTTTCGTTCAGGAAGGAACCGCAGTTGGCAAACCCGAATGCGTCGTCGTCTAGGGACCAATTCCCGAAATGGTCCTCTTCTAGGAAGAGAAGAGACTACATTCGATAGACCGAATGCGACAAAGTCTAGGGATCGTTCCCGAGCGGTCCCTCTTCCAAGAAGAGGAAGGACCACAGTCGGCTGAGCCGGTCCCTCCTTCCACCCGAACAAGCATCAACATCAGCGACCCCCAGGGGAGAACTCCGTTTTCCTTTGGACCCAACAAACCCACGGACCTCAATCAAATAAACAAAAAAAATATTAAAAAAAGAAAAAATAAATAAATTTATTAAAAAATATTATATAACATAAAAATAATAAAAAAAATTAAAAATATATCGTCGGTAAATCGTAGAAAGGCCCTAATTGACATTTTTGGTATTGTTCTGGAGACGCAAAAAACTGTATAAAAACCGCCAAAATAGAAAATTCAAAATTGTTTAAATGTAGTATACTTAAAAAAACAGCAATATATTTATTTTTATTGAAAAACATAAATTTTTTTTATTGATACTTCTTTTATTTCATTTAGGGCTTTTTGACATCATTTTTATGTATCCGAAAGTGCATTTAGGGCTTTTCGCCGTAACTTCTGAAACTAAAAATTTAATTCATTTATACAAAAATAAAATAAAAACAAGCCCGAAATTAAATATATTATTAAATATAGCACTACTAAATGTAGTTTTTAAAGCAAAATTAATGAAATTATTAATGTATTACATAAATTGCAAATTGTCATAAAATTGGTGGCAATCCTGCGGCAATAAAATTTTCAAATCTTGTAAATGGTCCCACTTTTTCTTTGAAATTTGGATTTTTTGACTATATAAAGGGCCTGGCATTACTATGGAAAAACTTCTTGATTGTGATGTCATAGGTAAGGGTTGATATTCATCCTGTATGTCAGTTTTGAAAAATATTTCGTGAGAAGGGTCATATGCCAAGGCTCTGAGCATATTTACTGTCGGATCGCCAGCTTTTTTTCCTGTAAATATAATCAAAATACATACAAATTAGAAAGCTTAGAATGTATCAGAATAACAATGTATAAGAATAAATAATTTAGAAACTTACCAGGTCGAATTGTTGTATAACGTTTAGGAATATTTTCATAATTTAAGAAGTAATCATAGCTTAATTGGTGAACTTGAAGAGGTGGTTTTTTCCGTGCTTCGCTGATCAACTGAACGAATTGAGATGGTAGGTTGATTTTCTTGTTTTTTATTTTTCTTTCAATAAGTGAGTGTGTTGCATCACACTCCATTTGTGTGTGGCCCTTTATTAAATATTTGTGTTCTATGGTTATTTTCTTTTCTACGCATAAAGAAAGTAAAGCATTTGAAAGTACGACGTTTCGATTTTGGTATCCACAACCATCGGAATAAATTATAATGTGATGGATGTCTGCTCTACGAGTTATAAGATTGTTAATGTGCTTGATAATACAAGTCGCAAATATTGATGCGACGAGCTCTCCGTCCGTTTCATCCCATACATAGTTCACCGATTCATGACTAACAACATTATAGATGGTAAAATTATGTACCTGCAATATTTTAATATTTTAATATTATAAAAATTAAAATATATATAGTACATATATTAGGGCGGATCAAATTGCATGGAACGATTTTTTTGTTGAAGCGTATAGCAAAACCGTAATCTATAGGTGATTCTGAAACGTTTTGCTCAAGAGACCATAGCTCTAAGTCGGATTTGGAGCCCCCCAAAATTTCAAAATAGATATTTTTCCACATAGAATAATTTAATTAAATTCGTCATAAAATCGGATAGAATTATACTAGATTTCTCAATCTGGGCTTGTTTGAAAGGTATTTTTATCACCTTTCAGAATCTGTATTGATACAAATATTTTTTTTTATTTTTAGTAGAGATATTAGGAATTTTTTGTTGAAAAATAGCCTAAAATGAACTTTTAACTAATAAATTCTGAATTTTCTTCGATATTTTTCGAGTTTTTTTTTTTTGCAGATTATGAAAGTTCAGATAATTTCCAACATTTCCGACAATTTCCGATCAATTTTTTTGTTTTGAATTCCTTTTTGTAGGAAAATCGATCTGAAAAAATCAACATTTTCAAGGTTTCAACAAAAAACACTATTTTTACATTTTTAATTCAATTTATTTTTAATTATTATTCTCGACCTACAATGTAATTTTTTAACGTGATAATATTATTTTTTGAGGTCCTTTTTTTCTTTCCATTCGAGGAGTTTTCTTACGACTTTCTTATGTCACTGCCATAACTCCTTCACGATTTTTTTCTATAACTCGTTTTGAAACACTCGTTAATAATTGTATATGTCTTTCTGTTCCTTGTATGTGCATTGGAATTTGTGGATCAGCCAGTGGTGGTTCATCGAAATCTAAGTATTCTACCAAGTGATCATATGGAATCTGTCGAGAAAATGATGGTTCAAAAATATATCGTCGTTATTCAAATCAACCATATTGACATAATCGGTAGCATCGAAATTTAAGATATATTTTTTGTAAACTCTGAGTTTAGTTGGATCGTACAATTTTTCTCGATAGTGTAAAATCTTTTTGATAGCTCTATCCCGTATTGCTTTTCGATCATCAAATAACATTGTTAATAAGGTATTTGCTGGATGTGCGTAATATGAATTGTTTTGAATTACACCATCTACAATATTACGTAAGTTTGGTTGTAAGTATCGTGTCCAACGTATAAATTTTAATAAAAGTGCGCTGTCGTACACAACAGAGTTATAAAACTTCACATTGAAGTACAATACATTGGCACATAAAATGAAATAATATAAACTGCCAAAGTTTTTAAATTGGTTGATGGTGTATTAGTTGTTACATATAATCGTAGCAATCTACTTGCTTTTGTTAACCAACGAGAATGTGCAATTGGTCCTGGTTTAATGTTAGCCAAATCAACTGGAACAATACCATTCGAAATTGCTTTAGCTATTTGATATAAATATTTAACATCTCTTGATAGTTCGAGCTCATGATCATGATCCATCATTGCAGGCATATTCTCCAGTGGTATTCGATCAGAATCAGCTACTACCTGAAAAACGAAATTTTTAGATCAATTAAAATACAATTATTTTATTTTAACTTTATTCCAATCGAAAAAGTAAAATAGTGACAATAAATAATGATAATAAGTGATGATATTAAATAAAATAAAGTGTTACATACCTGCAATTTCTCACATTCTTTAATAGCTTTGAATACCTTTCCACTTGCTGCTCGTAGTCCACTGGTGACTGTTTTGTCCAATGCTTCATATAAATGACGAAACGGCAGTTCATTGAAATGAAGCAGACATATAAACCAATGAATTGGTCTATTTAACTGTTTTTCAAATAATCGTGAAACACTTTTTTCTGTTCCAGTATTTGCTGGCACACCATCACTGCATATGCCAATTTATTGATCAACTGTTAATGTTTTATTGTTGAAAAATTCATTCAGTTTTTTGTGTTTGGTTTTTGCATCTTCTTGACTACCCAAATTTACATATCCAAGTATCTCATTATATGGCTCTTTCAGAACAACCAAATGCGGTTCTTTTACCATAGTGGTATGAAATTTGTTATAAATTTTCTCTGTAGTTAATGAGTCATCTTTTTTACCATCGAAAGAGAATGCAGTTATGGAAGAATTTGTATGTCGTGTACGAAGCACTGCCTCTCTAGATTTAACTTTTTCTCTAGCCTCTTTTGATTTATCCATAATAACAAAATTACCATGAACATCTCTAAATTTATATCTTCGAATAAAGCTGTTGCTAAACATGAAGCGACTCTATCTGAAACACCGAATCTATCACACATCATAGCAAAATTTAAGGCATCGTATCTTTGAGTATAATGACCTCGTCTCATTTGAACAGTTGCTTCTGGAACTTCTGTTGTTGCTTCATTTTCATCTTCATCCATGTGTTATTCATGTGTTTCGTATGTTGGATCATCGGTACCAGTTGTAAGTCTTCCGTAAATTCAGGTATTGTGAATTTTCTATCATTGTGCTTGTCCATCATAAATTCTTTTAGATGTTCTGGAATCAATCCACACGAGCATTCTGTTGTTTTTAATTTGCAATTACATTTGCCAATATAAAATAATTCGTTTATTGAATCAACAGATGCTTTAAATTCATCTGTTTTGTTTCTATGTTGTACATGTTTCTGGCATTTATCAAGCAAACCAGTTAATTTTTTGAAAACACTCGTTTTTATAATGATTTTAATATTTTATTTACACCAAATTTGTACGAGAACATTTTGTTTTCAAATTTGGCACGATTACTTAAAAAAAATAATATTTTAAAATGTCACATTTAGAAAGCAAACTAAGATCATTTAAATCACTTGATAAACCAAAAACAAAAATATCTTGATGAGGCATGTTAGTCAATCTAGACTCAAAACTTGTTGATGTTGTTGCTTCCATTTGCGAAGACACCGCAGACAATGTTGATGGTTCTTGATTATCCATAACAACTTTGATATTATCCCTGCACTCTTTGATTGTGTCACACTAAATTTAAAAAAAAAAAAAATATTGGTACTGTGATAACCGAGTTTTTATTTAAGTATTTTGGCAAACTGCGTGCGCATTGCACGATAAACGATTAAGGAACAAGGAAAAGCAAGCTTGGCAACGTTTAGTGTTGGTAAACGTCATTATTTTATAACGTCATTATTCAGTGTTACAAAGTTGTTCAATTGAACAATGCTGCCATTGACGACTTATTCTACAGGTATCCATACAGATTCTGAAAGGTGATAAAAATATCTTTCAAACAAGCTCAGATTGAGAAATCTACTATAATTCTATCCGATTTTATGACGAATTTAATTAAATTATTCTATGTATATATGGAAAAATATCTGTTTTGAAATTTTGGGGGCTCCAAATCCGACTTAGAGCTATGGTCTCTTGAGCAAAATTTCTCAGAATCACCTATAGATTACATTTTTGCTATACGCGTCATCAACAAAAAAAAAAAAAATTAACCCGCCCTAATATATATACATAAAAAAAAATACAAATTTAAAAAAATCTGTCCCAGATTGGATGACTCTTTTGTCTGCGTCTGACACCACAGGGGCGGCAGTTTAAAGAGAAGGGCCCCCTTAAGAACCAGCCTGGAATATTGTATAAAATGCTAAGAGAAGGAGACCCATAAAATAAAACCCCACTGAAGGTTATAGAAGGAAATATAGAAGGAAGGTGCAGAGAGTCGGATACCCAGCACAGGCGGCTTTAGAGAGTGAGCAAGCGAGCTCCCAGTCGTCGTCATCCAATGACTGAAATGCTGTAGCGGTGCCACAATTGGCTACTGTAGCAGATGAAGCTACAAGAAACACACTAACTAATGATACAAGAGGTTTAAATTTCACTAGCAACTCCTTCGAAAAAAGGCCAAGGTGATAAGATCTCCCGTTAAGTCCCAGCAAAATAAGGAAACTTTCGAAATCGCCGGAGCTAACGATGACACCAAAAGGGTTGGAAAATCTGAGAAGCCAGACACAACGTCTTTCTACAGGCTCGGATCTCAGATAAGGAACATTGTGGATATGCTTGAGGATGAGAAAAGGCGCTCAATTCATCAGCCAATGCGAAATGCAATTGATTGCGACAAAGCACCCTACGAGCTCACCGCCATTGAACAGCATGATGATGTCACTAAAAAGGTTATTAGACGCAATAACTAATCTCAAACGTCACCATGGCTCCAAGCCGTTGCACCTCAAAAAAGAAGACCGGACACTAAAATAGAGACCCCGCAGAAAATCGCACATATGCGGCAGTTCTGTCTGCAAATAACAGAAAGCAAACCCTAAGCCAAGAAGCTTAGGGGCCTATCATGCCTGGTACTGCTACCATACAAATTCCAACAAAGATTGGAGATACAGCGGCACTAGCTGAAGGCAGAAAAGAAAACAGGCCACTGCCTAAAAAGAAACAAGTGGGAAAAAGTTGGGCCGAAAAAGAAGCCCAAGACAAAACACAAGCAGGCAAAAGCTAGGCCGGATGCTTTGATTATTTCCGGGAATGAAAATCAGACGTGCGCTGAAATTTTACGTAAAATAAAAAGAGATAATGCGTTTAAGTCTCTTAGAGAAAAGTAAAAGCAAGCATGAACGGCTCTGAGTGTGTGACAGACGCACCAAGCAAAGCCGCAATATGAACCCTTTGTGACAGGGCATCCCAAAGTAAAGCTTCAGCTGCTAAAGCCCGTACGATACTTCATTTTTTTCTCCAATTTCAAAATCTGAAACAAGTGGCGCGTGGGCTAGACAGATATACATTGTTGGAAAAGGATGAAAACATGCATCATGCCAATTTTTACATCTCCGCAACGCTACTATTTTATCTCTCTGTTCTTCTTGGCTGCGGAAGAAAGAGCTCAAGCTTGTTTTTGACACTTAATATTTGATCGAAACTTAAAGACGAACGAATTAAGAGAAACGTCAAAAACAATGCATTGAAAATGCTGTTCGTCGCACATTTTTTTTGTCCAATTCGTTTTATATGCGTATACACTCACACTACTTGAATTTTGGCTTTAGCACTATTTCAAATGCTCTAGTTTAATTTTAAATGAATAAAAATTGGACAAAACAATAAAGTATCATACGGGCTTAACACGGGCTTCACCTGGGCAAAATTCGATGGGATATTTTTCTTTCGTGCTATGTGCCACCCCAAATGGACGTCAACCAATTTGAGCAGATGCTAACGGAGCTGGTTGCAGAGACTCGAGGGAAGTCACCCATAGCGATTGCCGCTGATTTTAATGCCTGGTCGACAAGATGGGGTAGTAGGAACACAAATCGTAGAGGCACACTCCTTTTGGAATGCCTTGCAACCCTGGATGTTGAGCTTATCAACAATGGTCACCACACATTCGAAGCCGCTAAATGCTAGGCAAGCAGCAGTGGATCTCACGTTTGCGCACAATTCCATTGCGCGTAATAGCACATGGAATGTTAATAATTTTTATACACATAGTGATGCGATCGACATCGAACTGCAGCGTTTATGTATCCCGGAAAGGGTAGTTAAGGCACAGATGCAGGGATGGAAGCAACACGCTTTCGATGCTGAAGTGTTCCAGATTGTATGGATTGAGGGAGAAACAGTGGATGAAAGCGCGAAAAACATAGCTGCAAACATTCGACAGCGAATAATAACCTCATGTGATGCAGCAATGCCAAGAAGGAATAAAGCGCCAACCATGAAGCTACTGGTGGAATGACGAAATTTCCGAATGTAGAAGACGATGCATTGATGATATTATGAACAGCGTGGTGTCTGAACTCTTCCCACCACATCTAGCACAGGTACATGGCTATAGCCTACCTGAAGAAATAGGTGATATCCAACCGATGACATCGGAAGAAGTGCTGCTGACATTGCCAAAAATTCCCGACACCAAAACGCATGGGCTGGATGGCATCCCATCCGTGGATGGATGCTAAAAAAAATATTTTTATAAAGTATTTTTTATGTTCAATTACCTGCATAAATTTCAAAAAATATAACAAATCCTTGTACCTCAAAAAAATGTTTGAAAAGAAGCATCTGTTTTTCTATTCATACACGAATATTATACCTTAAGTTAAAAAAGACAAACAATGTTGAAATTAAAAAAAAAACTAACAAAAATAAACATAGTGGAATATTTAAAAATAAAAGCGCAGATATTCCAAATATCTTAATTTTTCCTAAACATGAAGATAAATTGCATATTTTCTATGCTTAGTTTGGTAATAATTACACTCAAAAATACTTGTGTGTAAATATTACTAATAACTGCGTCCATTCTACGAATTTTATTCGCAGATTTCAGCCACGAATAGGATTCGTAGAATCGACGAATATTAGAACATATTACGAATATTTTATTACGTAAAAACCAGCCAAAAAAACATCTGTCTGAGCTGGGGTTTGAACCTCGGCTCTTTAGTTTACGGGCCACGCACTCTACCACTAGGCTACAGTCACTTGACAATCATACAGTTCCTTATGTTCTGTAGATGTTCTCTACAAGATGAATTTCATGTAAATATCGAGATGCATTGAACCCGACCCCCTCAGATATCGATGAAATTTTGTTCATAGCTAAATTTGATTAATACAAACAAACTCTCATTGTTTGTATTAATCAACTTCCATTGGGCGTGGCACAGTGGGAAAGTTTTCGAAAAAACGCGAAAATGGTCAAAAAGAGCTCCATTTAAACTACAATAACTCAGAATCGGCTGAACCGATTTCCATGATCTTGGTATCATTAAAAAGATATTTTAACAGGCTTTATAACACGTTTTATGACACACAAAAAATTACACTGTAAAAAATTTATAAAAAAAAGAAAATTTTAACTAACGAAAAATCCAAAAAGATCAAGGGTTTTTTTACAGTGTATTACTTTTTTAGAAAGGTTTATCCTTCACTTATACCATATCAAAAAATAAAAATGGGTTCTTTTTTAGTTTTTTTATATAATTTTTTAAGTAGTGTCACTTCTAGTAATTCCCCTTATATTTTATATTTACAGGTTAAATAAATAAACATAGTCCTAGGAAAATTATGAATATGTTTTAACCCCAATTTTTAAGTAGTGTCACTTCTAGTAATACGTACCGAAAGTTTTCGAAATAATTCGAATAACAGCGAAAATATCAGGTCACATTCTTACACATTTACAAATAAAAAACCATCAACAATTGTTTATATTATTTGCCATGTTTTTATTAATTTGTGTTTTATTTTATTTACATTTTTTTAAAGTTAATTATTTGTAAGAAATTTTGCGCTGCTCAAATTTGGCACAGTCAGAATATCTGCGCACATGTACAAAAGTTTCATTTATCGGAATGAATGAATGAAAGCCTTGAGTTCCTGTTATAGTTTGAGCTTCTTTATATCTTGAAAATAGCTTTTCTTTAACGTTGTTGTATTCGTCAGCATCTGCGTAAGCAACTTGTATGGTAGTCTTATATGTTTCTGATGCCCAGTGATAGAGTTGCCTCGTTGTCTGGATTTCATTTTTATTTGCAATACTATAATTTCGAGCACCCTCTTCAATGTTCCTCCGATTCCATCACATGCAGATTTTCCGTGACTGGTAGCATAAAAGTGCCATTCAGCGTCAATACCAAAATCAGATTTGTGATGGCATAAATTAATGACGTTATATTTATTTTTATATTGTGCTCCTGCACCATCTGATACGTAAATGATTTTATTAATATTGTTGGTTATATTGGCCTTCACGAACTGTATCATTTTTGAAATATATAGATGAACTGCTATACTATCATGGGTATTGCAATCAGATATTATGGCGAAGCTTTTATGAGTTAATTTATCGTTATCTGAAAATAAACAAACAAAGGAAAAAAACAAATAAATAAAAAATATTAAATATTTTGATGAGTGTGGATGGATGTGTTTACTAATACCAAAATATTAAAATAATTACCTTTGTAATAAATAACGAACGGATGTATTGTAGCCTGATCATTATTCCAATGGTATCCTTGCACGGCATCTTGTACAAGAAATGCATAATTTTCAGCAAAGTCCATTTGAATTAACATTTCTCCTGATAACAGCGCAGCTCTTTTATTGCTGATAAATTCAGATTGCCGCTTTGCTATGAATTGATGCGGAATCAGAACTTTGATGTGTTTAGTAAAATCGCTGACAAATGATTCTGGGTTGGTGGTTAACGTTTCCAGAACACATCTAATCGTTGTATTCCACTTTTTGTATATTATTTCTTCAGTTTGGTTATTTTCAAAATGTTTTAGCATATGCGTTTTTAGATTATTTAAATTTTTGAAGCAGTGACCACACATTGAAACGCAACACTCGCTTTTTTCTATGTCACCATCACAAACAACGACTTTGAGAACATCTTTGTAGTCGGTAAATGTGCATTCTCTTTCAATACAAACTGATTTTAAGCCACTTTTTTCAAACATCAATTTCATATTCTGATGCAATGTGCATACACAGATATTTTGCTGGTTTCCAACTCCAAGTTTCATACAATTTTTTGGCCTTAACATTGTAAATTTTGTAAAACCCACTTTGGCCAAGGGATGTTTTTTTTTAAATTCGTAGTAAGATTCGCGTAGTGAAGATAACATCAGTCTTTTTTGAACTTTTTCACGTAAGTTTCCTTGTTTAACAGTAATTGAATCTTGCGATCCTGGCATCATTCGGCTAATTTCATCATCTTCATAAAATAACTTGACTGTGCTTAGAGTTTCGGTTGGTAAACTACGTATGCTCATTTTTAAAAGATTGATTGATATCTACAAACTTCGTTTTATTCCTTTGGATATCTTTACTTTTTTTGATACAATCGTGAGATATATCATCCCCAAAACGATCTTTAATTTCTGCGTGACTCATATTGATTGGTAAGAGAGATAAAAGTTTTTGCTTTTCCAAAAGATTTGAGCTGTTCTCTATTTGATATTTGATGTTTTGCAAAATTTCTTCGTAAATGGCTTTGACGTTTTCAAGTTGCGCTGACAAATCAGACAATGGATCAGCTCCAAGTGAATCTGCTACATTTTCCAAAATTTGCAGTGATTTTCTATTTCTGTATGCATCTCGTTTGATATATTTCCTCTTAAGAGGCGACATTTGGTTTGGTAGATGAGGAATAATATGATCATTTATATTTTCAATGAGTTCGTTGCTTTCGATGTTTGCATTACGGCTGGTACAAGTTGGAAGTTCATTCAATTCTTCCCTAATTTCATCGCTGGGCGTTGTTGGTAAATAATTTGAGACTTCATTCTGCTCCACGTTGGATTCATTACGACTGCGCGCTTTTCTCAGTGTATTCCGGCAAGTTTCGCAAATACGGCTACAATGAATGCTGGCGACAGCTGGGAAATATTCAATTATATTTGCAGCCTCGTTTTCACTTATTTTACGAAGCGAAGCGCAACACTTATTAGATATTTTTATGCATCTATACTTATTGTTTGAATTCATATTCACTCAAATTTTTAAAATATACGCGTAAAAATTGTAATGGGATATCTTGGCTTCTCGAAACTGTTTATAATTATGAATTTCGGTACCTTCATCAGGTGCATTTATATAGCAATTTTTAAGGCAAGCAAGAACTTTTTGGGGTTAAAACATATTCATAATTTTCCTGGGACAATGTTTATTTACACAGTGCAACATTTTTCAGTTCATTGATTGCCAACTCAATTCTGAGAACTGTATGTAAAATTAGACCCAAAAAGAAGAATTTCTGCATCATTCGTTTTGTCTTCTTACCTGCCAAAATATTTTTAATATCGATTTGAAGTTAGTAACTATCGTATAGGGGAATTTTTCACGTTTTATGCACAACAATATTTGGAGAAAACATTGACACCTTTTTTATGATTCTGAGAATTACGAAAAAAGGAATAAACAAAATAATAAATAAACCCACATTTAAGGGTGCTGATTATTTGGAAAGTTTTGCACAATTTGAAACGTACAAGTGCTGAATCAGGTATATAGCCAGCCACCCTTAAAATATGCGCCCCTTTATAAGTACCTGGCCGTAAAATATTGATAAATACGTAGTATTTATAGGTGTGCATTGATCGATTTTTGTCATTCAGGCAGTGCCGACGAACGCGAACAGTGAAAGTGATTTTTCTCCAGTTTTTTAAAAGTGAATAACAACAAAACATGAAATATATCAATATGGAAAACAACAAGTGCCCAAATTTGGATGAATTTTGTTACTTTTGTGGTCATATCGTCCGAAAAATACAGAAAAAACATCGAAAAAATTTGTTTACTGAGCAATTCAAAATTTTTTTATTTTAAGGGTGGTGGCTATAACTGATTTTCGAAATTCATACCTTTACTCAATTGCGAATAAAAGCGAAACTCGTGCATCGATTTTCATGATCTTTGTCTCATTTTGCTCATAGGTTATGTGACTTTGCGAAAAAGTAACTAGACTTGAAACTTAATTCCGTTTTGTATTTTTTATGAATTTAAAAAAAAAATATTTTTTTTCTTCATGCGCTTATTTTTAACTTGGAAACTGTGGCTTTTATAGGAAAACAATATATATACAGATTAAGGAAATTGTAATTTTTAATTTTTTAAAATTTATTTCAACTAAATCGGGCCAGTGGTTGTCGAGCTATGTCAAACAACAGGGCCTAAAACGTGATAAATTCCCCAATACGATAGTACTAACTTCAAATCGATATTAAAAATATTTTGGCAGGTAAGAAGACAAAACGAATGATGCAGAAATTCTTCTTTTTGGTTACAGTTCTCAGAATTGAGTTGGCAAATCATGTGTTGTACTGTGTTATTTTACCTGTAAATATAAAATATAAGGGCAATTACTAGAAGTGACACTACTTAAAAAATTATACAAAAAAACTAAAAAAGAACCCATTTTTATTTTTTGATATGGTATAGGATATAGAATAAACCTTTCTAAAAAAGTAATACACTGTAAAAAAACCCTTGATCTTTTTGGATTTTTCGTTAGTTAAAATTTTCTTTTTTTTATAAATTTTTTACAGTGTAATTTTTTTTGTGTCATAAAACGTGCCATAAAGCCTGTTAAAATATCTTTTGAATGATACCAAGCTCATGGAATTCGGTTCAGCCGATTCTGAGTTATTGTAGTTTAAATTGAGCTTTTTTTGACCATTTTCGCGTTTTTTCGGAAACTTTCCCACTGTGCCACGCCCAAAAAATCGCAAAACAGTCATTTCTAAAAATGAGAGTTTGTTTGTATTGATCAAATTTAGCTATGAACAAAATTTCATCGATATCTGAGGTGGTCGGGTTCAAAATTTCATTTTTATCTCGATTTTTAAATTAAATTCATCACAAATTTTTCATTCGTAAATAATACAAAAGCATTAGTAAATACTACGAATATGATGAAAGAAATTACGAAGTTATTCGTACGACAAATTTACGAATATTATTATTTATTTGTACACAATCATTCGAACAAAGCTCTAATACGAATTGATTTATTTTTGTTTACGAATATCATTAGTATTTAAAACAAATATGTTCGTAGATGCTTCACCAGGCATTAGAAAGATTTTACGAATGAATTCGTAAAGATATCACAAAAAAATGCTTTGTATATTTTACGCATATTTGTAGAATGTACGAATATTTTGTTTGCTATTATTATCATTAATATTATTATCATAACCATTATCATTATTATTATTATTATCATTATTATTATTATTATTATTATTATTATTATTATTATTATTATTATTATTATTATTATTATTATTATTATTATTTTAATCATTTCTCCATATTGGGTAGCAATTAACATGTTTTGGGAGCCTTAGCCCATAACAAAATATGTTTAACCTTTTTGTTTAATTAATATTCATAAAGTTTCTGGTAAGGTGACAGGTATCGAGAATAACAGCTTTCTGCATAGCATCTATTGTGTGTTGTTTCAGTCCTAGTATTTTTATATCTTCTTTTAGTTGCTTGTCGATTATTCCTTCGGCACTGATGATGATTGGTATAATTTTTACTTCCTTCAAGTTCCAGGCTCGTTTTATTTCTACAGCCAACTCTGCGTATCTACTTCGCTTTTCGTTATAAGTACGGCTGATGTTCCTGTTAGCTGGAATCGCCACGTCGATGAAGACAGCCTTGTGCTGTTTTTTATCGACGATTGTGAGATCTGGTCGGTTATGAAGCCTTGTGTGGTCAGTGTGTATTGTACGATCATAGTAAATTTTAGCGTTGTCATTTTCTACTACTGGTGAGGGCTCATATTTATAATAAGGTGTGTTTTCTACTGGAATTTTGTGCTTTTCAAGAAGTTTTTTATGTAGGATTTTGGCGACGTTGTTATGTCTTTTCGTATATTCTGTTTGAGCTAGACATTTACAGGCTGATACGATGTGGTCTATCGTCTCTGGTAGGATCCCGCATCTACGGCAAGTATCTTCTTGTATGTTTGGGTCTTTCATAACATGTTTCTTGTAGGATTTAGTGGGGATTACTCGGTCTTGTATCGCTATCATGAATGCTTCAGTTTCACCATATAATTCACCATTTAATAACCATCTGTGTGATAACAGTTTGTCAACATTATCGTTATTAATGGATCTATAGTACTGTCCATGTATCGGTTTGATTGACCACATTTGTGCCCTTTGATCTTTGTCGATTGCTCGCCTTTCGAAACCCCCCTCTAAGTTTAATGGTGTTAAATTTTTGTCTATTTCATTTAAGATTTTAATTAGGTTTGATCTTGTAGATTTTTGGTAAAAGTAATTCCTAAGTGACTGGATCTGGTTGTCATGAAGTATTTGTATGTCTGTGAGACCTCTTCCTCCTTCTCTCCTGGATGTGATCATTCTTTCACAGCATGATTTTGGGTGGTGAAGTTTATAGGATGTGAGCATTGTTCGAATTTTCCTTTGCAATGCTTGGAGTTCAGTGGTACTCCATTTTATTATACCGAAGCTATATGTTAATATAGGGAGGGCATATGTATTAATAGCTTTTATGACATGCTTTCCACTGAGGTTGGTCTTTGCTATTTTATGCATGCGTGACTTAAACTCACTAGTTAGGTTGTTCTTAACAGCTTTCTTATCGATACGGTTATTTTGAACCATGCCCAAGTACTTATAGACTTCATTTTCCTCCATTTCTTTAATATTTTGAATATCTTGATCTTGTGTTTTAGTCACCTTTCCTCTAGTGATACATACTGTCTTACATTTATCCAAACCGAACTTCATGTTTATGTCATCACTGAATACTGAGACTATTTTAACTAGTTGGTCTAGGTGTTGTTTGGATGATGCATAGATTTTAAGATCATCCATGTATAGAAGGTGGCTCAATATTTCCAGGTCGGCGTTGGTTCTTACCCTAACTCCATATTTGCTCTTTATTAGGAGGTTACTAAGAGGATTAAGTGCCAGACAAAACCAGAGTGGTGATAGACAGTCTCCTTGGAATATACCACACTTAATCTTAATGTTTGATGTTCGGATCTGTTCAGATTTTGATCTTATTTCAATTTTTGTTCTCCATTGTTCCATGTTGCGTTTTAGAAAATTTGTAATCCTCGGGTGGATCTTATAAATTTCCAATACTTCTATCAGCCAAGTATGTGGAATACTATCAAAGGCCTTTTGATAGTCGATGAAACAGGTGTGCAGGTTCTTACTACGGCTTGTTGTATGCTCCAAAATAATCTGGTCGATAGTAAGTTGTTCTTTACAGCCTTTCGCGTTTTTACTGCATCCTTTCTGCTCTTCGCATAATATATTGTTGCGTGTGACATGATCGTATATTAGAAGATTGAGACAGGCAGTCATAATTTTGTACATAGTTGGTAGGCATGTAATTGGCCTTCCATTTGCAGGGTTGTTTTCAAAGCCTTTGCCTTTTGGTAGGAGGTATGTTATTCCATTTGTAAGATAAGATGGAAACTTATCTTATTATTATTATTATTATTATTATTATTATTATTATTATTATTATTATTATTATTATTATTATTATTATTATTATTATTATTATTATTATTATTATTATTATTATTATTATTATTATTATTATTATTATTATTATTATTATTATTATTATTATTATTATTATTATTATTATTATTATTATTATTATTATTATTATTATTATTATTATTATTATTATTATTATTATTATTATTATTATTATTATTATTATTATTATTATTATTATTATTATTATTATTATTATTATTATTATTATTATTATTATTATTATTATTATTATTATTATTATTATTATTATTATTATTATTATTATTATTATTATTATTATTTTTATTATTATTATTATTATTATTATTATTATTATTATTATTATTATTATTATTATTATTATTATTATTATTATTATTATTATTATTATTATTATTATTATTATTATTATTATTATTATTATTATTATTATTATTATTATTATTATTATTATTATTATTATTATTATTATTATTATTATTATTATTATTATTATTATTATTATTATTATTATTATTATTATTATTATTATTATTATTATTATTATTATTATTATTATTATTATTATTATTATTATTATTATTATTATTATTATTATTATTATTATTATTATTATTATTATTATTATTATTATTATTATTATTATTATTATTATTATTATTATTATTATTATTATTATTATTATTATTATTATTATTATTATTATTATTATTATTATTATTATTATTATTATTATTATTATTATTATTATTATTATTATTATTATTATTATTATTATTATTATTATTATTATTATTATTATTATTATTATTATTATTATTATTATTATTATTATTATTATTATTATTATTATTATTATTATTATTATTATTATTATTATTATTATTATTATTATTATTATTATTATTATTATTATTATTATTATTATTATTATTATTATTATTATTATTATTATTATTATTATTATTATTATTATTATTATTATTATTATTATTATTATTATTATTATTATTATTATTATTATTATTATTATTATTATTATTATTATTATTATTATTATTATTATTATTATTATTATTATTATTATTATTATTATTATTATTATTATTATTATTATTATTATTATTATTATTATTATTATTATTATTATTATTATTATTATTATTATTATTATTATTATTATTATTATTATTATTATTATTATTATTATTATTATTATTATTATTATTATTATTATTATTATTATTATTATTATTATTATTATTATTATTATTATTATTATTATTATTATTATTATTATTATTATTATTATTATTATTATTATTATTATTATTATTATTATTATTATTATTATTATTATTATTATTATTATTATTATTATTATTATTATTATTATTATTATTATTATTATTATTATTATTATTATTATTATTATTATTATTATTATTATTATTATTATTATTATTATTTTTATTATTATTATTATTATTATTATTATTATTATTATTATTATTATTATTATTATTATTATTATTATTATTATTATTATTATTATTATTATTATTATTATTATTATTATTATTATTATTATTTTTATTATTATTAGTATTATTATTATTATTATTATTATTATTATTATTATTATTATTATTATTATTATTATTATTATTATTATTATTATTATTATTATTATTATTATTATTATTATTATTATTATTATTATTATTATTATTATTATTATTATTATTATTATTATTATTATTATTATTATTATTATTATTATTATTATTATTATTATTATTATTATTATTATTATTATTATTATTATTATTATTATTATTATTATTATTATTATTATTATTATTATTATTATTATTATTATTATTATTATTATTATTATTATTATTATTATTATTATTATTATTATTATTATTATTATTATTATTATTATTATTATTATTATTATTATTATTATTATTATTATTATTATTATTATTATTATTATTATTATTATTATTATTATTATTATTATTATTATTATTATTATTATTATTATTATTATTATTATTATTATATTATTATTATTATTATTATTATTATTATTATTATTATTATTATTATTATTATTATTATTATTATTATTATTATTATTATTATTATTATTATTATTATTATTATTATTATTATTATTATAATTATGATTATTATTATTATTATTATTATTATTATGATTATTATTATTATTATTATTATTATTATTATTATTATTATTATTATTATTATTATTATTATTATTATTATTATTATTATTATTATTATTATTATTATTATTATTATTATTATTATTATTATTATTATTATTATTATTATTATTATTATTATTATTATTATTATTATTATTATTATTATTATTATTATTATTATTATTATTATTATTATTATTATTATTATTATTATTATTATTATTATTATTATTATTATTTTTATTATTATTATTATTATTATTATTATTTTTATTATTATTATTATTATTATTATTATTATTATTATTATTATTATTATTATTATTATTATTATTATTATTATTATTATTATTATTATTATTATTATTATTATTATTATTATTATTATTATTATTATTATTATTATTATTATTATTATTATTATTATTATTATTATTATTATTATTATTATTATTATTATTATTATTATTATTATTATTATTATTATTATTATTATTATTATTATTATTATTATTATTATTATTATTATTATTATTATTATTATTATTATTATTATTATTATTATTATTATTATTATTATTATTATTATTATTATTATTATTATTATTATTATTATTATTATTATTATTATTATTATTATTATTATTATTATTATTATTATTATTATTATTATTATTATTATTATTATTATTATTATTATTATTATTATTATTATTATTATTATTATTATTATTATTATTATTATTATTATTATTATTATTATTATTATTATTATTATTATTATTATTATTATTATTATTATTATTATTATTATTATTATTATTATTATTATTATTATTATTATTATTATTATTATTATTATTATTATTATTATTATTATTATTATATTATTATTATTATTATTATTATTATTATTATTATTATTATTATTATTATTATTATTATTATTATTATTATTATTATTATTATTATTATTATTATTATTATTATTATTATTATTATTATTATTATTATTATTATTATTATTATTATTATTATTATTATTATTATTATTATTATTATTATTATTATTATTATTATTATTATTATTATTATTATTATTATTATTATTATTATTATTATTATTATTATTATTATTATTATTATTATTATTATTATTATTATTATTATTATTATTATTATTATTATTATTATTATTATTATCATTATTATTATTATTATTATTATTATTATTATTATTATTATTATTATTATTATTATTATTATTATTATTATTATTATTATTATTATTATTATTATTATTATTATTATTATTATTATTATTATTATTATTATTATTATTATTATTATTATTATTATTATTATTATTATTATTATTATTATTATTATTATTATTATTATTATTATTATTATTATTATTATTATTATTATTATTATTATTATTATTATTATTATTATTATTATTATTATTATTATTATTATTATTATTATTATTATTATTATTATTATTATTATTATTATTATTATTATTATATTATTATTATTATTATTATTATTATTATTATTATTATTATTATTATTATTATTATTATTATTATTATTATTATTATTATTATTATTATTATTATTATTATTATTATTATTATTATTATTATTATTATTATTATTATTATTATTATTATTATTATTATTATTATTATTATTATTATTATTATTATTATTATTATTATTATTATTATTATTATTATTATTATTATTATTATTATTATTATTATTATTATTATTATTATTATTATTATTATTATTATTATTATTATTATTATTATTATTATTATTATTATTATTATTATTATTATTATTATTATTATTATTATTATTATTATTATTATTATTATTATTATTATTATTATTATTATTATTATTATTATTATTATTATTATTATTATTATTATTATTATTATTATTATTATTATTATTATTATTATTATTATTATTATTATTATTATTATTATTATTATTATTATTATTATTATTATTATTATTATTATTATTATTATTATTATTATTATTATTATTATTATTATTATTATTATTATTATTATTATTATTATTATTATTATTATTATTATTATTATTATTATTATTATTATTATTATTATTATTATTATTATTATTATTATTATTATTATTATTATTATTATTATTATTATTATTATTATTATTATTATTATTATTATTATTATTATTATTATTATTATTATTATTATTATTATTATTATTATTATTATTATTATTATTATTATTATTATTATTATTATTATTATTATTATTATTATTATTATTATTATTATTATTATTATTATTATTATTATTATTATTATTATTATTATTATTATTATTATTATTATTATTATTATTATTATTATTATTATTATTATTATTATTATTATTATTATTATTATTATTATTATTATTATTATTATTATTATTATTATTATTATTATTATTATTATTATTATTATTATTATTATTATTATTATTATTATTATTATTATTATTATTATTATTATTATTATTATTATTATTATTATTATTATTATTATTATTATTATTATTATTATTATTATTATTATTATTATTATTATTATTATTATTATTATTATTATTATTATTATTATTATTATTATTATTATTATTATTATTATTATTATTATTATTATTATTATTATTATTATTATTATTATTATTATTATTATTATTATTATTATTATTATTATTATTATTATTATTATTATTATTATTATTATTATTATTATTATTATTATTATTATTATTATTATTATTATTATTATTATTATTATTATTATTATTATTATTATTATTATTATTATTATTATTATTATTATTATTATTATTATTATTATTATTATTATTATTATTATTATTATTATTATTATTATTATTATTATTATTATTATTATTATTATTATTATTTTTATTATTATTATTATTATTATTATTATTATTATTATTATTTTTATTATTATTATTATTATTATTATTATTATTATTATTATTATTATTATTATTATTATTATTATTTATTATTTATTATTATTATTATTATTATTATTATTATTATTATTATTATTATTATTATTATTATTATTATTATTATTATTATTATTATTATTATTATTATTATTATTATTATTATTATTATTATTATTATTATTATTATTATTATTATTATTATTATTATTATTATTATTATTATTATTATTATTATTATTATTATTATTATTATTATTATTATTATTATTATTATTATTATTATTATTATTATTATTATTATTATTATTATTATTATTATTATTATTATTATTATTATTATTATTATTATTATTATTATTATTATTATTATTATTATTATTATTATTATTATTATTATTATTATTATTATTATTATTATTATTATTATTATTATTATTATTATTATTATTATTATTATTATTATTATTATTATTATTATTATTATTATTATTATTATTATTATTATTATTATTATTATTATTATTATTATTATTATTATTATTATTATTATTATTATTATTATTATTATTATTATTATTATTATTATTATTATTATTATTATTATTATTATTATTATTATTATTATTATTATTATTATTATTATTATTATTATTATTATTATTATTATTATTATTATTATTATTATTATTATTATTATTATTATTATTATTATTATTATTATTATTATTATTATTATTATTATTATTATTATTATTATTATTATTATTATTATTATTATTATTATTATTATTATTATTATTATTATTATTATTATTATTATTATTATTATTATTATTATTATTATTATTATTATTATTATTATTATTATTATTATTATTATTATTATTATTATTATTATTATTATTATTATTATTATTATTATTATTATTATTATTATTATTATTATTATTATTATTATTATTATTATTATTATTATTATTATTATTATTATTATTATTATTATTATTATTATTATTATTATTATTATTATTATTATTATTATTATTATTATTATTATTATTATTATTATTATTATTATTATTATTATTATTATTATTATTATTATTATTATTATTATTATTATTATTATTATTATTATTATTATTATTATTATTATTATTATTATTATTATTATTATTATTATTATTATTATTATTATTATTATTATTATTATTATTATTATTATTATTATTATTATTATTATTATTATTATTATTATTATTATTATTATTATTATTATTATTATTATTATTATTATTATTATTATTATTATTATTATTATTATTATTATTATGTTGACTTTATATGATTTAAATACAAATTCTAAATGTTTGATAGTTTAAATCATACTTGATTTTAAATACAAATTCTAGTTGTTTGACAGTTTAAAATCGTTTATCGAGCTTAAGGTCAAAGTTAGAAACAATTAATTGTTCTAACGAATTTTTCTAAAGAAACAACAACAACAACAAAGTTTTTTCAATATGAAATTTTTTTTGTTGTTTCTTTAGAAAAATTCGTTTGAACAATTAATTGTTTCTAACTTTGACCTTAAGCTCGATAAACGATTTTAAACTGTCAAACAACTAGAATTTGTATTTAAAATCAAGTATGATTTAAACTATCAAACATTTAGAATTTGTATTTAAATCATATAAAGTCAACATAATAAACATAGAGGTCATTTAGGAAAAAACTTTAATCAAATGGTAGAGCTCGACCAAACGGAAACAGCTGAAAAACAAAATCAGCAAAAATTCTAAAAACAACTTCAGTAAACATGCTTTGTTAGTGCAGAATTCCAGCAGGCTGTTGGACTACATATAATATAGGCATAGAAACTAAAGTAAAACAGAAATACAACAACAAATGTGGCATTATGAAATTAAGGGAAAAAATGAGAAATTGAAGCTTCAAAATCTCATCGCCCCGATGGTGCAGTGCGTCTACGCGCTTGCACGGGCAATCACAAAGATTTCTGATGACGCGTTTAGCACGCAGAAATTGTACAATAAAATCAATTTGCTAAGTGGTTTTTTTCCTTTCATATTGAAAAAACTTTGTTGTTGTTGTTGTTTCTTTAGAAAAATTCGTTAGAACAATTAATTGTTTCTAACTTTGACCTTAAGCTCGATAAACGATTTTAAACTGTCAAACAACTAGAATTTGTATTTAAAATCAAGTATGATTTAAACTATCAAACATTTAGAATTTGTATTTAAATCATATAAAGTCAACATAATAAACATAGAGGTCATTTAGGAAAAAACTTTAATCAAATGGTAGAGCTCGACCAAACGGAAACAGCTGAAAAACAAAATCAGCAAAAATTCTAAAAACAACTTCAGTAAACATGCTTTGTTAGTGCAGAATTCCAGCAGGCTGTTGGACTACATATAATATAGGCATAGAAACTAAAGTAAAACAGAAATACAACAACAAATGTGGCATTATGAAATTAAGGGAAAAAATGAGAAATTGAAGCTTCAAAATCTCATCGCCCCGATGGTGCAGTGCGTCTACGCGCTTGCACGGGCAATCACAAAGATTTCTGATGACGCGTTTAGCACGCAGAAATTGTACAATAAAATCAATTTGCTAAGTGGTTTTTTTCCTTTCATATTGAAAAAACTTTGTTGTTGTTGTTGTTTCTTTAGAAAAATTCGTTAGAACAATTAATTGTTTCTAACTTTGACCTTAAGCTCGATAAACGATTTTAAACTGTCAAACAACTAGAATTTGTATTTAAAATCAAGTATGATTTAAACTATCAAACATTTAGAATTTGTATTTAAATCATATAAAGTCAACATAATAAACATAGAGGTCATTTAGGGAAAAAACTTTAATTATTATTATTATTATTATTATTATTATTATTATTATTATTATTATTATTATTATTATTATTATTATTATTATTATTATTATTATTATTATTATTATTATTATTATTATTATTATTATTATTATTATTATTATTATTATTATTATTATTATTATTAT